>LR999983.1:13600000-14200000 GCA_905220455.2 Deilephila porcellus
CTCAGACACATATTTCAAAGACTGTAGTTCTATATCTTCAGTCATAATAAATTTTAAAATGAAGCCATAAAAAATAATTAGTCTTCAGCTTTTGTAGGATACACACGTTTTTGTTTTGCCGCGAAAAATCACCATGGCAACACAACCTACATACGTTCCATAACTGCAATAAAATATAACGTATACTAATTTCATATGAAATATCACAATAATTAATTGGAAAAGCCAATAAAAAAGTTATTTTATTGTTTCAAAGTACGCACATACGTATGTAATATAACATTAAATTATATTTTTATGGAACTTATATTAGGTAAAAAAATAATTTTAATCTGGAAAGTAACATATCATCGTACGTCATTTTTAACCTGTACAGAGCTAAGCCTACCAATGAGAAACGCTCTTGCAAATCCTTTCAATTTGCTTTTTGGCTGTCACAACAAAGTGAATGGGGTCTAATATTTTTATATAATATTGATTTAAAATTATAAAACCATGGCTAAATTTTCTCTTAAAGACAGCGATAAGTACTATTTAGCTCTATCGGAACAGCCGAAGAGATTCGACGCGGATAGTCCAGTGACTAATGTATTTTTTGACGACACCAATGGGCAGGTATGTCATTTTTCGTTTCAACTATTTTCATTATATCTCTCGCATTCTATTTAAATGTATGCTTAATTATAAAGATAAAACATTTAGCAAATTAGCCCTTAAAAGTATGTAAAACAGAAACATTATTTTGCAGAATCGTAAAATATTCAAAACATCGCAAAATAATAAGAAAACAGTCTGTAATAATATCTTTGAAGCTAGCCACCTAACTCTAAAAATAAGATCAATTTTATCATTAAATTATCACATTTTGCACCTAAAAAGATAATATATCGCCAAGTTACATGAGTATTAACTTGTTTTTTCTTTATTAAAGTTATATTTAAAAATTTGCGTTTCAGGTTTTCACTGTGCGGTCGGGTGGCATCGGAGGTGTCACCGTAAACAGCATGGACGAGTCTAAATGCACTTCATTCCAAATGGAGGACAAAGGCCCCATAATCTCCATTAAACTCTCCCCAGACCAAAAAGTTTTGGCCATCCAACGCAATCAAGACAACCAGAGTGCTACCGTAGAGTTCGTGAACTTTAAAGACCTGAATCCAACTAATGTTGAGTACTCCCATACATGTAAATGGAAAAATGCAAAGATACTGGGGTTTGTGTGGCCGAAGGCAAATGAGATTGCATTTATAACTGATCATGGCATTGAATTGTTGCAAGTTCTGCCTGAGAAGAAACATTTGAAGAGTTTAAAGAATACTACTTTCAGGTAATTTATACATGATTTATGTGAGTTAGAGGGAACTCATATGATCTTGCATACAAATAGTTATAATATCAAAAACATAGTGCCTAAAAGATTATTCGTAGGCAAATGAGACATACCATTAACACATTGTATTTTTTTCTGACACCAAATAACATGTAATTATAATATTTTTGATTTTTGACTTACTATAATGATACAACTTTCTACTGATAGAATGTAGGCTTAAGATTAAAGTGAAAGATTAATTAAAATAACCATAAATATGAAATCCACATGTGATCAAGTAAAGTTAATAAATATAGTTTACATTTTATTTACTTCCAGTGGTGCATGGTTCTCATGGTGTGCACAGAGCAACATTGTGTTGCTAGCTGGCAATAACGGAGTGTTGCTGCAACCATTCTCCCTCAACAACTCTACTGTAACAAAACTACAGAAATTAGAATGTTAGTGCTCCAGTCATTTATGTTTTGTCTCTTCATACGTATATACATAAACTTAAGCCCTTTTTAAAGAATATATAAAGATTATTAAAATGAAAGCGCAATCAATGTGTTAAATAATAACTGCACAATAATATGTTGGATTCCAGTGGATGCAGCCAAGCCAGTAGTAGAAAGAGATGTGTTTCTGCTTCGACTATGTGACGCTACTTGGTGTGCTGTCTTCAGACATGCAAACTTGGCAACTGTTGCGGCACCAGGGCCCACAGAGGTATTGTCTTGTACAACGAAAAAATACTAGTGTTTAATCTTATCCAGCATTTGTGCAATCCGGTCAACTAACCTATTCCTGTCAACTTCTATTAATAAATTCGGTCTTTTACTACTTTTACTCTAAGTAAATTCTGGTCCATACAATTTGATTTATATCAGCTCTCCATATAAAAAAAATCATGTTTCACATTGATATCAATGTTACACTAGATAAGACATTCAGTACAAAAAATGTGTCCCACCTACTTGCGGTGCATGCACCACACATGAATCAGTTTGCTTCGTGACAGTGACAGTGCAGTACGCCCTATCGCATATGTTTAAAAGTAATAAATGAATGTTTCGCCGTCAAACCGAAAGCAAATCGTCTGAAGTTACAATATTTTAATAAAACACCAGGTAAGTGATGTAATATTGTAGTGTGCTTTTAAAATACGGGGGCACTTTATTTCTTTGACGTGTCTCGTCTATCGGTAGAATATAAGTCAATGATGTTTTACCATTGACTTCTAAATATCATTTATATTCTAATTTTAGCATTTTTTTTAATATGTTTCTCATCCTGTTATGGCAGTTTGAATAAGGATTTCGTTTTAATCATTCACAGGTGTGGTTGATGCCGATCACAGGTCCAAGTGGTTTCCACTACACACACATATTGAAAACTGGCCTTGTGGGACGGTTCGCTGTTAATGTTGTAGATGATCTTGTCATTGTACATCATCAGGTAAAAACATATATATTTTTTTAATATGTCTAATGTATTTTTATTGTACCAGCCTCCAGCAGCAGTGGCAGTATTGACAGTCTCCGTGGCGCAGTTGGTTAGACGCTGGGTGTAAAACGAGAGTCCGCAGGTTCGATCCCCGCACCGAGTGAAATATTTGTGTGATCCACAGGACTTTGTTTCGTATCTGGGTGTTTGTGAAACCGAAAAGTATCTCATAGTTTATGATACCAACAAAACAAGATCGATCTCATTGTGGGGTCGGGACCATGTATTTTGGGTGTACTCGTATTTCTATATTTATTATTTATTTTTATTGTGGCATGTGTAGCATGACAAATTTACTACACCAAAGTCAACATGTGTTGACATCGCGACAAAATCTATTCGTACGTAACACTCACTCTCGTAGTCAGTGGAGTACAATGGGTCAGGTGACAGATACAAACACAAATTGCGGAACACTTCTGCAGTTTTTTGTTACCTGCATTTTTACGCGAGATCCGCATTCGTATAAAAAACACATGCTTGCCAAACAAATATATTTTAGTGATTAATTTAAAAAATGAATCTTATTAGACATTGGTTTGGTTCTAGTCGAGTCAAACATCCCAAGTGTTTGACATAATGGAGGAGGCAGCTGCGGAAGGTGGCTCGGTTATCCATTTGCCCGTGGTAGCGGGGAGTAGTATGAGGCCGGCGATGGTAGATGACAGGCCGTGTCCTATGTGTATCCTTTTTAATTTATACATTGTGGTGAATAGTTAATGAATTAGTTTAGAAAAATATTTGTGTGAACCACGGGTATTTGTTTCGGGTCTGGGTGTTTGTGGGACCGAAAAGTCTCTCGTAGTATCCGATACTAACGACACAAGACTCGATCTGAGTGTGGAGTGTGTGAGGACTATGTATGTGACTTGTTATTGAATTCCGCGTGGTATGTCAAACTGCTACTGTACATAAAAACCTTTAAAACTTACTTACAAAAAATTAGGAATAATAGTTATTGGCTCGTTGAATGGCAAATTTTTTATATGAATTCAATATGACTAAATAGGAAACCATTTAGATACGATATATTTTACCTCAACATGCAATATAGATTCTGGCACGTGGGTAGTATTTCAACCGGATTACATCATAGATGCTCGTCTAGGCTGCCTATGGCAAGTCAAACTTCTGCAGTCAGGGCTAGCCAATTCAGTAAGTACTCCATAAAAATATCCATGCTGTAATTATTGTTATTACTTTATAAAAACATCTAAACATTTTGTAATCAACTTATTATTTTGGGAGGTATACTGTACCTATAATGGAAAATGTATGCTTTTGATATAATTATAAATTAAACATAGAATTTTAAGAATAAAATAATTGTGATATGTTTTCACTTCTCAGGTTCCCAAGGATGAAATATCAAAAATAGTAGCTGTATTATTGAGGAGGAATAACAGTGAAGAAACAATATACAGGATACTGAACCAACTTGTGAATGATGCAGCCATATATCTTGTTGAATTGACCAAAATATTTGACGAAATTAACTCAGTGTACAGGTATGATTTTATTAAAAAAAATATTTCTTTTATTCATTTAATACATTTACATAATAAACACAACTATGATTTTTCAACAATAATTCTTTAAGCAATTTTTCTTTATAATATGTATTTCTTAAAATCAGCTATCACATGCTCAATACTAAAATAGTAAAGATTTGTGCTGGTACAAAATAAACTGTGCATCACCCAAACTGCTATTTTTCAGTTGTTTTAGAGTACTATATTATTAAGATTGTTTTCTTTTAAACGAGTTAAGCACAGTAACTACATAGCACTTGTTCATAACTACAATACTGTCCAGAAGAGAGCATCAAAAAATAAAAGTTGATTATTTATTTCTTCTTGTACGACACTATTACGGCTCTAGGGTAGAATTTCCCTTATCACTATAGAAGCGTATGCATACAGAAAATGGGTAGACGCGGAAATGGCGCGGAACACAGCCGGCGCGAGCAGTGCGGCGGCCGTGATTGGCGGCGGGGGTAGGCAGAGATCTCGAGCACTGCTGTCGCAAGAAGAACTCTGTGCTAGGGTGCTACTGCCTCATGCTGACCATAAACTGCTTGTGCAGGTAATTGTCTGTAATTATGTTTTATAGGATAGCTTTTTTCTTCAGTTATAGTTTACTCATAGTTTCATAGTATGTTACATTCTTTTGGACAAACTTTAAACTTGAAAATATCCATTTCACGAAATCATTGATATGGTACATTTTGAATAATTAATCAATGGGTCGTAATCGTCCACAATATTATGATTAAACGTAATTTTCTTACACGAAATTCAGAGAACTGCACTAAATGATTACTGTTGAGTTCGTGCGTGCGTACGTGCTTGTTTCTGTGCGTTGGTGCGTGCTCGCGTACGTATATACGAATGAGCGCTGTAATAAATCCTAGTGAGCTACATTATGGTACAGTATGGTAAAATAGAGTGCGCTTGGCGTGGCGCCGCGCAGGTGGTGACAGCGTTCATTATGGTACAGTATGGTAAAATAGAGTGCGCTTGACGTGGCGGCGCGCAGGTGGTGACAGCGTTCGTGGCGTCGCTGTGGCGGCAGGGGCTGGCGGTGCAGCAGGCGGCGGGCGCGCTGTGCGTGCGCGCGCTGGTGCTGCGCGGCGCGCGGGGGCGGCTGCGCGCGCTGGTGCGGCGCGGCGCGCTGGGCGACCACAAGCCGCTCGCGTGCCAGCTGCTGTCGCTCGGGCACCTGGACCGCGCCGCCGCGCAGCTGGCGCTCGACATGATGTGGAGGCTGCGCGCTTGTGGGGTAACAATACATACATGTGCTAGCAGCTTCCCGTGACTTGAGGCTTGAAACACAGTCTGCTCGAGTGAGATGGCGTATGCTTTTATCTCGAGCAAGGCGTGTTCTAAGGGGCTGAGTGTTAGTCTTGCGTGACTGCTCACCCAGTCATTATATGGCTAATCAGGTCCTTTGTTTCTATTATACTAACTCTGTGATGTAACATGATGAAGCATTTATGTAGGATAGCAGAAAACAACTGTGTACCACTAATCGAGCCTGTCTAAACATTCACTTACCTACCATCAGGTGCAGCATTCATTCCCTTTGTGGAGTCAGACAAAAAAGAACTAATGAAATTATTCAATAGCAAAACCACTTAAAATATTCGTAGGCTATCTACCTAGGTTAATTAGTGAAGTCATATACATCACTCCACTCACCTTACTGTAAGACTAATGTGATATGTAGCACTAGTAACTTCTACTTACGGAAGTTAATTAGAGTGGTAAATTACCAGAGTAGTAATGTCTTAAGTCAACAACACTGTGCTCACCTTACTGTTGTGTCTATACATATAATATGAAGGATGTGTAAATTTTAATGACGTATGCTTTGTTAGCAGTAAGTTAATTCGAGGAAACACACAGATTTTCCCTGCCGCAGTATTGACGATTCAAAAAACATATAAAGCCTTCATTACAAATGCAAAAAATTAAATAAAATTTTATAGTGTCATTTTTTGACATTGTTTCAACACCTTTTGTACATTGCACAAGTTATTTTGCCGTTGTATCACACGTTATCATAATTATGTGTAAACTTTGACACGCGATTCTTTGTTTATGTATTCTTATTGAGTATAAAAACATAGTTACTTGTTTTTGAGTCACCCTTGACACTATAACACGCTAATTGACGTAAAATATTCTGATAAGATTGTGTGATCACGTGTTAGGAAGTCACTTAATTTCAACACCATAAAAGCTTTTCTCGTAATGGTTTCTTAGCTTTTCTCGTGCTGAGGGAATGATAAATAGTGGATACTACTAACCGTCTTTAGCACATCACTATGGCCTGTGGAAATCTTGGGCCGAAGCCTATGTTCAGCAGTGGTCTTCGATAAGTCAGGCTTAGGTTATGCTAAATAACCTAATGATAATAGTTTTTACAAGGCATAGTATGTCTCTACTACATATTGGGGCATAAGGAAATGATTTGATCTGGCATGGAGCATAGGCATTGATTTGAAATCTACCAGACCAACTCAAAGTTCAAAATGGCGGCCACAATTTCCAAATTCCTCAAGAAATTTGTATTATCATATCAATATTAGTTTTTTACCAATCTCACCAATACCTGCAGTTTTGTTCCCTATGGAATCAGTTATCAAAAAATCATAATTTTGGCCATCGTTTTTTAATTTAACGACGAATTTCTCGTTGCATATACCGATGTCATTCAATAATAAAAAAAAACAAAATGGCCGTCAAAACTTTGAACCAAACGACGTATTTCCCACATTAGAAAGTAGTAGAGGTGCTGCAAAGCTGGGAAGATTCGGTGACTGCGCACTACGAATAATGTACAATTATTATTACAATTAAATAATGTACAATTATAAGGCCACGTACAAGCAAGTGAAGTTTCGGACGCCCATTCACAAGGTGGACGGAAGACCTGGCTAAGGTCGCAAGAAATCGCTGGATGCAGGCCGCTTGCAACAGGTGTATGTGGCGATCCATGAGGGAGGCCTATGTTCAGCAGTGGACTTCCTGTGGCTGAAGAGAGAGAGAGAGATTATGGTAGGAGGTAGTAAAAGTGTAGCTAAGGCTCAGTTGCACAAACTAACTTTGCTCATAACTTTGACTTTAACAATGTCAATCCCATACATTTGTGACTATTTGACATTGCTAATGTATGGGGTTGACGTTTTCCAAGTCAAAGGTATGGGTAAAGTTAGTTTGTGCAATTGGCCCTAAGTTTACAAGAGATGCAAGAGCCCGTATCCCGCACATCAGGAGGTAGTGGAGGTGCTCCTGAGCTGGGACGAGCCGGTGAGCGCGGTGGGCGCGGCGCGGCAGGCGGACGCGGCGCTGTGGGGCGCGCTGCCCCCGCGCAAGCTGCTCGCCGCCGCGCGCGACTACGCGCAGCGCCGCCACCAGCCCGCCGCCTTCCTCGCCGTCTACCACGCCGTCCTCAGCCGGAACGAGATCATGAGGGGCGCCCCGCACTTCCTCAAAGGTAACATCACTTTAAACCTTACACTATTTATAATGTAGAATCAGGGCTGGTACTCCAAAAACATTGATAAAAATGTTGGTCATCTTTTTCTGCCTGACATTTGACAGGTTGTCCAACACGCACGAACTATTTGAAATAGAAAAATAAAAATATATATTTTAGGGTTACTGAATTCCACTCAAACTCGTTTTAGACGGTTATTTTATAAATATACTTTCGGTTACCAACGGAATTTATAGCAATTTGTTGATAAATAAATTAGTTCAATTTTCACTAATATGACAATGCTAGCAAACATTACGAACAAAAATATATCTACGTTTTTGAAGACGCAAATGTATGGACAGCACTCGCTCTAGTTTATGACTATGATGCTGCCGTGAATTTCGTATCTGCACAACACTTACAATCACTTGCATTGTAATCTGTTTTAATTGTCCAATATAATCCACTAATGCCTCCTGCTATTTGGTTCTGAACATTAGTTCATAAGAAAAAAGTCTTTGCTTAAACCATTCACGATATACAGTAATGGCGCCGAGGACATTTATTGTTTTAAACCAGAAATATAGTTCAGGCGTCATAAAAACAAAGGTTTTATTTTATTTATATCAGACTATGGCCACTTTCTTGCTAGAAAAGCATCTGCTCATATTGTTAGCAGTATCGAATTAATTAATCGCTAACACAATACGGTTTTGAAAAGGTTATTTTATTAGAATATACATATTATGTACGTAGTAAGTCAGCGCCAGACATATATTCCACCTAATGAATTGAGACATTTTTAATAATTCCATAAAGAACACTCATCGCTTGCTATCTGTCATGCCGGAAACTGAAAACAATAGCCATTGTTTTTCAAAATCCACAATGTGCTTGCTGGGATTTGTTAAATTTTAATTTCTCGATTGTGCGTAATCACAATGATTGAACAAAAAAAATTGTTTTCTCACTTTACCATCACTTTTAAGTTGAAGGCTGTCTCGAGGTCGTCCGCGCTTCACAAAGCATATCATTTCCGACGATGACAATCAGCAATAGTTAATCAAATCGAAATCGATCGGATTTTGCTGACCGTGTACCTATACCGTTTTGCATATTATGTTGGAAATCGACAAATTAAAAGCTGTGTTATTTACTTATAGAGTGTATATAACTATCTAATTTATTATCGGCCATAATAAGAACTATCACTAGTATTTTATTTATACAATTGATATTTAAATAGATAACATTTCTATACGTTGCTACTCAAGTAAGTTCGGAATAAGACCTAGTAATATTAATAGTTCATATTTATCCTCTAAGAAATACAGTTTCTTAATGAAAAAATAGCTTTTTTTACTAGCCGATAAGTTCAATTTCAAGGGACCAGGGAAAAAATATCAAGATTCAAATTAAAGTTCTTTTGCTCAATTATCGATTGTTTGAAGATCTAAAACAATGTAGGAATTGAAGAAACAATGGAATACTAGTCGTTTAGGCAAAGACGAGTGTTGCTTAGTTCAAAATGAGTTCCAGCAATATTATCAATACTTTTAAAAACGTTCCAATAGATAGAGAGTTTATCATGGGGCCGATGTTATTTTCGCAATTATCTTATCGAGTAATTACAACAGAACTCGTCGACGTAACCTCATGGTGTTAATGTAGAAGTTTGATAACGTTTACATGGTGTTCCAAAATGAGAAGTGATAAGAAAATACTTCAAGATTTTATTGAGGAATTTTTATAGCAATTTTATGCTAAATCGTTAAGGTACCTTATACTTTTCTTATTAGAAATTGAGTGTTATGTTAACATAACTATAGATATTAAATCGAAGTAGTAAAATTTTGTGGTAAAATAGCAACGATTAATCGAATTCTAAGTGAAGGATGCGACCAGCCGAAGATAGAGTGAAATGGCGCAATTTGGAGGAGGCCTTTGTCCAGCAGTGGACAATAAGGTACTTTAATTATGTAATCGGATAGGTAATTTCCGCATTTATAAAAACAGTGACTGGCTATAGATAACCATTACCGTTATCATCTTAAGCCATAAGTATTACACTATTGAACATAAGTCTTCCAAGGATAGTATTTGGAGATTAACATTTATATTCTACCATGCATTTTTAATTTCATAAAAAATACAGGACCATTTCCAGTTTACCTACAATTTACTCCATAATTAAAAATATTGTTCATATTCATGTTTTCACAAGTATGTATATCTTGAACACTGGTTAGTAGTGTAATGCTAATTATTATTCTTATTTACGCATGTATTTATCTGTAGTATACAACATATCGATGACAATACGTCCTCCCATAAAAGGAAACTCACCATGAATGACTCGATCTATTTTTAGAAGTCGTTGATTGTAATATAAATACGACGGTTGGTTAATACTTCATTCAAAGCTACATAATATGTGCATAATATTATATCTTTATAACACAAAGTTTTAATACACGCAATTTATGTGAATATTGTGTAATATTATAGCAATGTAAATATGTAGTTAACACAGAATATCCTGCTTATTTTAAAATTTACTTTGAATTTTCTAAGGCTGATATTTATGATGGTCATCGAATTAAAATATACAAAGATGCTTTTAGATAGATACCTACCTAAAAAGTATTCCATTATACCGGGTATATCAAGACTGCGACCGAAAACGAAGCCAGGTGGCTGGTAACGTATTCGTGGGGTGGCTGGTAGCGGTTGGCGACGATGTGCTGAAGATCGAGCCCAGTGGCGTGCTATGGGAGAGGCCTATGTCCAGCAGTGGACGCAGAATGGCTGATAATGATGATGATGAGAGGCGATATTTAGACGCCATGCCATTAGGATCGTATTTAATTTTCGCCGATATTAGATCTGTATTTACAAATCGTGATTTACGTTGAACAAATTACTTAAATAATAAAAAAAAACCAGGAAGTCGCTAGATGCAGGTGCATTCCTAAAAGTCGCCTTGGAAATTATTCTGCAAGGTCTCTCTATAGCTGAAGAGTGAAGATGATTATAGTTGAAATAAAAATAATGTTTTTCTGCTGGTTTCAGGTGAACAATGTGACAGCTACGTGGAGTATTACAAGCAATTGACGCTGGAACAATAATTCAAAGCCAAACGATCTTGTAACATCAAATATTATGATATATCTGTGATGTGTTGACAAAATAATATACCATAGGGAATATTGTTGTATTTATAATTATTAAAATGTAAATAAAAATGAAATGTTATGTATATTTTGTTATGAATATAAGATATTATTTGATTTATTGAGAATTTTATTTTTTATCAATACAACAGACTGTTAAGAAATGTAACGAAATATCAGGTAGAAAGTAAAAAAAAACTATTAAATATGTATGAATATGTGTATAAGACAAATAAAGAGCCATGAGCATTGATTATGTTAAAAAAATCTTAATGGCTTAGAATATTGTTTCTTAATTGCATCAATGTGCAGCAAAGAAATGGTTTTTATGGATGTAAACAAATTTCTTGATTAAAAAACCTTCCCTCAATGTTTTAAAAATAAAATACAACAAAATATCATAAATTCCTATAGAATTTATCAGCAAATTCAAACTCAAAAAAGTATTGCAATAAATCTTAGTAATCAGTATTCACTATTCAGTTATTTAAAATTGTAACACCCTGTTGAGTTATGAATTGTGACGAGAAGTGGTCCGATTTAGCATTCAGTTGCCATGACATATTATTTGCGAAATATATTTAGACTCTCAATAATATACATTAAACCAGAATACTTTTTATATAAATAACACAATATGGCTCTGATACCTTGATTATGAAATTTCAATAAAAAAATTAGCAATATAAACCAGTGTAAAGATCATGTTCTTAGTATGTTACTGATTTTCATACATTTTTTGGTTTGTTATGATTAATTAGTTAATTAAAAGTACACAGTCATGGTTGTAAATAAAAAAGAAAGATACAAAGACATAAATATATTTTTGAAAACTTACACTGTAAAACAGGTGCATTATAAATGCTGAGTTAACAATGGAAAAATGGTGTAACAGTGAACCATATAATTATGTGTAACAATATTGTCTCCTCTTACAAAAATTACATGTTGACCACAGCACGGATGGACTTGCCCGCGTGCATCAAGTGGAATGCTTCGTTTATCTCCTTCAGGGGGACAGTATGGGTCACAAACTCATCCAAAGGCAGTTTGTTCTCAAGGTACTCATCTACAAGCTTGGGTACACTCTCACGGCTCTTATAACCTCCGAAAGCTGTTCCCTTCCATGTACGTCCAGTAACCAGCTGGAATGGACGAGTGCTGATCTCTTCACCAGCGGCAGCAACACCAATGATCACAGACACACCCCAACCTTTGTGACAAGCTTCCAGAGCTGCCCTCATGGTATTCACATTTCCGATACATTCAAAAGTGTAATCCAAACCTCCATCTGTCAGATCAACTAACACTTGTTGGATAGGTTTGTCATAATCTTTAGGGTTGACAAACTCATTGACTCCAAATTTCTTTGCAACCTCATATTTGTCCGGATTTATGTCAACTCCAATGATGCGCTTGGCTCCAGCAGCCTTGCAACCCAATGCTACAGCCAAACCCACTGCTCCAAGGCCAAATATCGCACAATTTGAGCCTGCTTCAACATTTGCAGTGTTCAATGCCGCACCATAGCCAGTAGGAACTCCACAACCAAGCAAGCAAACTTTGTCCAATGCTGCATTATCTGCTACCTTACAAAGAGAAATTTCTAGAACAACTGTGTACTGGCTGAATGTTGAACATCCCATGAAGTGGTAAAGCTCCTGTCCCTTGCAGCGGAAGCGGCGAGTGCCATCAGGCATAACGCCTTGTCCCTGGGTGATGCGCACCTTCTGGCACAGGTTAGTTTTGGGGTTCAAGCAGAACTTACAGGTTTTGCACTGCGGGACATACAGGGGTACGACATGGTCGCCGGGTTTAACTGAGGTGACGCCCTCGCCAACACTCTCCACGATACCGCCGCCTTCGTGGCCCAGAATTACTGGGAATACTCCTTCCGGGTCCTTTCCAGAGAGGGTGTAAGAATCGGTGTGGCAGACACCAGTATGCGTAATTTTGACGCGCACTTCTCCAGCTTTGGGCGGGTCTACTTCAACTTCCTCGATGGATAGCGGCTTGCCGGCCTCCCAGGCGACCGCCGCCAGGCACTTGATTACTTTCCCAGCTGTCGACATATCTACACTGGACCGCACTGGATGACTGCCAACCAACAAGTGATTATTGAAATGTGAATCAACTGCCTTGACTTACACAAACGTATCAAGACAACGTGCTATTGGTGATGTAACAACGGCGACGATAAGAATAAATTGAAAATTGAAACTGCCCTTGAACCTTGAGCTTGAATCGGCGGATACTTTTGTACAGGTTACTACTCTTTGGTTACTTTACCGAATACTTCGGTTCAGAACTCTATCTTAATATTTTAAATATAATAGTACATTAATTGTGCCAGAATACTTCCCAATGTTGAATAATCCCAAGTTGCAAGAAAAACGACGAAAAAAACAAGCGGGTTAGTAGACGACTTTTGAAAATAAATAAAGTTTTATGTCGTGTAGGTAAATAAACTTTGGTATGCGTATCCGAATTCCGCATATTATCATTTTTTTTGCCTAACGAATCAATAAGCATACAGCTATAGTTTCACATTTATGTTGGATTTTCCAACTTCGTATTAAATAAATAGATCTATATTAATAAAATATACACACCATTGGACCCTTTTTTTTCTTAAAAGGACTTCTAAGCATATAGATTTAATACAACATTATAAAAAGACATTTTTCTAAATAACTTGAAGTAGGAAACAATAGTAATTACTGATTGAGATTATGTAGTTTGGAACGTAATACTAATTATGACATTGACAGTGGACATGTGGGTTTCATTGTTGATATCAAAGTTTTAATAAATTTTACTAAAAGGATTTATATTTGAACATGGCAAAGTTCCATAATTATTACGTTTTATGTCCCTTAATTGACCAAAAGAGTTTTCTTGGCGTTTCCAGTGATAAAGATGAAGACTGCGTGATCGTTACATTAGGCCGCAACGTTGTGAATAAGTACAGGGTAATTGTTTATTTAACAATATTAGAAACTATTATAGTCTGCCTATACATACTAAACGGTTTTATTATTGTTGCCTAGAATTACCGTAATAACCAGATGTAAAATATTTTAGGTTAGGTTTTGTTTGCAATTCAGTGCTATTATATTGCACTCTTTGAATAAATATGAGCTTTTGCTGCCATGTATTGCACCAATATTTTTAATATTTACATAACTGGTTATTAGCTTTCAGATCAAAAACAAATTGGAGGATGGACATCAAAAGATCACATAACATCAACCGTCATTTATGATAAGGAACAGGACAGCTATGTTGGAGTTTTTAACAATAACTCTATCAAGGCATGGAAGGAAGATGCCACCAATTTAGATAAAATTAAAAAGATTAAGGTAAATTGCACCACATTATGGGTTTTATTCAAATATTGTGTGAATCAGTTAATATAATATTATGTTCTACAAATAAATATCAAATTTGTAATTTTATAATATTGAGTTAACATTATAATCTGTAAACCTTTCTTTTCAGTTGCCATTAAACATTCTAAAACTTATAGCAAGGGACAATGAGTCACCTCTCATTGTATTTACCAATGGAAACTGCTGTTCCCTGTCATATGCAATTGAGAACAGAAAGTCATATGAAGGTAAATCAGTCTTAAAAGACACAGAAACAATAGTAGATGTGGCATTCTACAACTATGACAAAGCTAATGTTATTTGTTATGTTGTAAAAAACAATAAGGATGCCTTTGAAATAGTAAGTTGTCCTTTAAAAGAAGATTTGGGTGATCTTGAAAGAGCCAAGCTGAACAAAGCTAAGATAATGAGGGATGATGTTTATGTTGTTGGCAAACTAGTGTGTGTGGAGAGAGGTTCAGTGTATATTCTATGTAAGTTGGTTATCTTTAAATTAATAATTCTTTAAAAATTATACAGTGGTATATTAAAAGTTATGCAATATTGTGGTAACATTATCTAATTACAATTCCATTAAATATATAAATTGCAACATTGTACTGTATAAAATAATGAAGCCTATCTGTTGTCCACTAACTTATGAACTCTAGTCAATACATTCTTTGAAAATGTATGCATACTTGAGCTTAAGATTATTTCAATGTAAACCATCTATATTTCTATTACAGGGAGTGACTCAAAAATGACAGTGTATGACTTAAAACAAAAGTCTTGGAGCACAGTTGGCAGTGTGCCTTGGATATCCACTCTCTCCAGTGTTTCATTAGCATGGCTAGGCAAGTCACATCTTATCTTGTTTGGCAGTAACATGGATCAAGATGGTGCCATTATAGTGGCATACAACATAACCCTTGGAGTAGGCTCCTGCAGGTACCCAATGAAGATGTACACAGAAGAAGCAAAACTGTATTGCCTCAACAGTAGAATAATTCTGGAAACTTCTAATCATATTGGTGTTCTGCCCTACATTTTGGAAACAAAAAGAAACTTGTCAAATCTGTTGGGTTCTCATGAAGTAATTTTGGATGAAGTCACTGAAATAGCTGATTGGGGATCACCCACCAGCCCACAATTTCCTGTGGATGAGAAGCTAAAAGACTTAATTAAATATGGTTTGTCAGAAAGAAGTATGTGTGCACAAATAATACCACCATTATTAGAAAAAGATGATTTCCAGAGCATAATACCCGCTATGAAGAATTTTAGTGACATTCCTGAATCTATTTTAGTAGCTGTTTTAAAGTATGCAGTCAAATTAGTGAATCCAAACAATATAGATGTGTCCGACTTTGAAAAATTCAGAGAACACTGTACAGAAAACTGTGGAGAACAAAAAGAAAAACATCAATTTATAAGTGATGTATTATTAATAACATTCAGTGATTCGCTAGTAATTCCACATTTAAGAAATGGGCTCAGTCTGGATGACACATTGTTTCTCCTTTCGTATATAACATACCTAATTGTTACACCAGATATAGATCTACGTATAGACTATGAGAGCAAATTGTATGACTGGTGTATTCTACTGATGGACTCATTCTATCAACAATATTTAATGACAAAAGATGAGAAAGTAACACATGTATTGCAAAATGTGTCTGATGTTATTTCAAACTTGATAGACCAGTTGCAGAATATGAGTAACCTTATGCCTAAGCTGAACAAGTTGCTGTCAGGAAAAGCAATACAGAGTAATGAGGAGAGATCTTCTTATGTTATAGAATTAATGGAAATATAGTTTTTTTACTTATCCTGTCTTTTAATTTTCTTTTTAAAGGAAATCTATTTTTAATTGCAGAACTGGTTCACACTCCACTTTTAAGAATACATACAAGATAAAAAAATACAGTATGATAAATAGTTGGAATAAGGCTTAACTATATTAGTTGGGAAGTATTTTTATGGAATAAAATGCCATCTTATTCTGTAGTCTTTTTATTAGCAACTCTTGCAAACTGAACAACCATTGGTCTCTCTTTCAACATATACCCATTGGTTTCGTTCAATGCAGCCTCTGCTAACTGCACTGAAGGAAATGTTACAAATGCTTGCCCCTTCATTCTTCCTTCTTGCATTACTCTTACATCAAATCCAATTTGTTCTTCTTCACTTAAATGTAAAATGTACCTCTTGTATATTCGTTTTACATCTTGTTCTGTTACAAATTTCGCTAAATTCTTAATATAAAGCCTCATTGAAGGTTGACCTGGATGATAGTTCTTGAATACAGGCAGTATTTTCATGTCTCTATATGATATCCTATTTTTAAGAAGTTCTGCTTTGCTGATGGTTGGCTGTTCTGGTTCCTCTTTATTTTCTTCAACAACTTCAGGATTTTCTTCTTTTTGGAATTTACCTAGTTCACCAACAACATCAGGTTCTTGGGTAGGCTTTTGTAGTGCATCTTGGGGTACAACAACTGATATTTTCTTTGAACTAGCAGCTAAAGTGCCAGGGACTGTTTCAAACACTTCTTCTTGTTCTTTTGCCTTTTTGGCTACTTTTGGGACAGTGGGTACAACACCTGGCAGTTTTCTTGAAGGTATAGGCAGTTTGCGTTTTCTTTTCACCAATTTTGGCACAACTTTTTGTTTACTTTCAGTTTCATCTTCATCATTGGATATTTCAGACTCTGTTTGTAATTCATCTACAAAGAACTGCTTGAATATTTCCTTGAAGAATGTGAGGGATTCAGGATTTTCTTTAAAAGGTGCATCAAGAGACATTTTGTTCATCAAATGTAAAGCCTGTACATAAAATGGTTTGTGATGATACATAGCATTTAAAATATTGACAGCAATTGTGGGATTTATGTCGGGGTATTTGTATTTCAAATGAGGCGGTGGCGGTTGGTAGAAGTCTATGGAAGGATTCCAAGCGTTTAAAACCTTCAAGAACTCCTTGACTAGCTTAGTAGTGGAAGACATCTCCTCATTTTCTTTCTTATTTGGCGATGTCGGATCCTTTTCAAACGAATACTCCACCACCAGTCTTCTGTGCGCTATTTCTAGCTGATGTAGTCGTGATAAAGATGCCTTAGCTTTTTCCACCGTACCAAAAGACGCGAAAATATAATTGCGCTTAGATCTTGTTTCCCATACTTTTTCAGCCCCAAAATGTTTTAATAGTTGCTCTTTATCGTAGAATGAGAGGCCAGTTGGCAGATGCCTTATCATTAAAACTTTCGACATTTTAATGCTCGAGATAATGACTATTTCCAAGTATTCACTAAAAATATTTTAAAACACCACAAGCACAGACACCGCAAGCCTTGCGAATTGTTGTGAATTCAAAACAAGTGTATGACATTAGCACAGACCACAGATTACTTAGTACCAGACTAAGGAGTAAATTAGACATATTTCATTGTTAGAGCAAAGAGGTGCTACTGCACAGTGAGTAACCTCATGTCAGTGTGAGACAGGCTGGTTGGTTTTGAATGGTGATTCAAAATGACACGGGAGTCTTCGAATGTGTGAAAAATATTTGTGTAGTCAGTCGTTATTGAAAACTCGGGAGTACATGTTATAAACTACAAATATGTTTCACATTTACATTTTGCTAAGTTCTTACTGTGTAGTGATTAAAGTTTTACCTTATGTACTTCTAACAATTTACATTAAAATGCTATTGTTAAACTCTGCTGAGTATTCATTTCAAGGTCTATGAAGAGACCAAAGAGACCACTGATGTTAGTATGCTCTAACATTCATTTTGTCAACATCTCAGTTGGCACGTCGTGTTGTGTAATTTTCGGAAAAATAATATAAAACGAAAAATTGACATGACGTTTTAGTAATCTGTGGTTTTTGTTTGAAAACAACCCTCACGTTTGCCGGCGGTAGAAATTAGAATTACGAAATCGTGCACTTCGTTAAAATATTTAAGTATTTTAGTTAAAACAGTGCAATTAACGATATGGCACAAGAGCCTCGGAAGAAAACCGCCAAAGTGGTCGTGTTGGGAGATATCGGCAGAAGTCCACGTATGCAATATCACGCGTTATCTTTAGCTAACAATGGGATGAATGTTAAAATAATTTCGTACGTAGACACGGCTCCCTTAATAGAAATTCTAGAAAACCCTAACATTAGCATAACTAAATTATCCCCTTTAATTTTCAATAAGGGGCCGCGGCTAGTTCAATACGCTGCAAAAGCAATATGGCAAACGGTTAGTTTGCTTTTAACATTATTTATGAGCGGGAGTTGCGATTACTTGTTGTGTCAGAACCCGCCAGCCATCCCCACGTTGCCAGTATGTCGACTATATTGCTTAATAACGAGAACCCAATTCGTTATCGACTGGCACAACTATGCGTTTTCGATTATGGCGATGTCTCTGGATCCAGACCATCTCATGGTTAGGATTGCTAAAAACATAGAGAAGTTCTTCGGTCAGTCGTCACAACACAATTTATGTGTTACATATGCTATGAAAGAGGACCTTTTGCAGAATTGGAATATTGTGTAAGTACAGCTACCCCCACATTTTACTTTGTTATAATGAAAATATGGTCACTTGTGTAAATGGTATTTTAATGCAAACATAAGTTTACATATTGTACTCAGTAAAACCTAATGTACAGTTTAAGCGGCCAGAAACATAATTAAATTGTCACCTTAATCATTGAAAAAGACTGCAGGTAGTAAAAAAAATACTCTGCATTAAAGTGTATTTTGTGTGCCTAAGAATGTGAATTTCTGTAATCATTTGATTCAAAATCCTTTGCAGAGCATCGGTTCTCTATGACAGACCTCCAAAAATATTCCATCCCATAACTTTAGAAGGGAAACACAATTGGTTCCTTAAAATTGGTCAGCAGTATCCTGAGTTTACTTGCTCAGGCAATGAAGAGCTCTGTGAGGTGTATGAGAGGACAGCATTCACACAAATGGTTAATGGTCAACTGGAACTGAGGGCCGATAGACCTGGCTTGTTGTTCAGCAGCACTAGCTGGACTCCAGATGAAGATTTCAGCATATTAATGGAGGCTTTGCAAGGTATATTTGAAACAATGGCTATACAATGTACATTCATAGATTTTTTGAATAATTTAAAACTAATACATTATAAATAACTTAAATTGAAGGATATTATCAAACTCTAAAATATTTAATATCATAATTTTTTATTTCAGTGTATGAAACTACCTTCAGCTTAACAAACAAACTGCCAAAACTAATATGTGTGATCACTGGCAAGGGGCCTATGAAGCAGCATTACAAAAAGCAAATTGAAGATAAAAAATGGCAGCATGTAAGAGTAGTGACACCCTGGTTGGAAGCTAGTGACTATCCCACTATGGTTGCTAGTGCAGATTTGGGAGTATGCTTGCATACCAGCTCCTCAGGTCTTGATCTCCCCATGAAGGTGGTTGATATGTTTGGTGCGGGATTGCCAGTGTGTGCATTTGATTTTATGTGGTAAGTGATTCAGCTAATTGTAGCATTATTAACCTGATTGTAATACAACAAATATGTGAATTATGTGCAGTTTTAGCCATTGTGTTGTAAGTTAAAAACATGTAAAAAGATATCAATGCATTTGTGTGTTTTCCAGCCTTGATGAGTTAGTTGAAAATGGTGTAAATGGTTATACATTTAAGAATAGTGATGAGCTCTCAAAACAAATTGTTGGCTGGTTTGAAGATTTTCCACACAACGAGAAACAAATAAAAGTGGCAGAGAGAATGTGCAGGGAACTGAACAAGTTCCAGGAGTCACGGTGGGAGGATAATTGGAATTTGAGAGCTAAGAAGTTTTTTGAATAATGTATAAATGATTTATTACTATGTCTAAAAATCAATTTATGAATGAAATTTACTTTCTATAAATTGTTAATATATATTTTCCTATAAAATTTGTTGCTTTCTTCAATTGAATTTATAACTTTTCAGTATTCATCACTATTTTAAAAGAGTTTATGATTTTAGATTTTCTCTCATCCAAGATAATTTACCACTCTTACACCCGTATTCTAAGACGTGTCCTCCAATCTTCCTCAACCTTATCTTAGTCGAGGTGACTTTACAAATGAATTGGAGGGACCCTCGAAAATGGTATGCTTAGTTAAAAATATACCTTTACTAAAGGTTTCTCGAGTGAGGTTGAGTCAAGGAAAAACGTCATTAATTACGTCATTGATGTATAAATAAAGTAGAGATTTAACAAAAAACCTTTGAAAATAGTCTATGATCACTTGAAAAGTGACAGTCAAATGTCATGTCAGAGTGTTTACATAGAATAATATATAATTATTGAACTCAAAATCTTCGGGATTGTGACTGGAAGACAAATATTTAGTGAGTCGGAGAAAAAAACGCATGCAGACAGGAGGAGGGTCATACCATCCAACCCGGAAATTTCGAAGGATATTCTTATGGATGAATCGTCGTTCGGGATATTCGTACGGAGTATCGTACAAGTATTACAGGAACTACTGGAAATATTTAGTAACTCGTTTAAATAAATAAACACTGTTTCCAAACCAAAAATCTTTTATTAAATGAAATAAAGAGTAATGTTTGTATCATTCACTGGGAAAACGTGTAAATCTTGTAGAGGCACCCACCTCAAAAAATTGTTGGCATATTTAGGTATTTAAGAATTTTAAAAGGTAAACTTTATTTCTCTCTTTTAAATTACAATTTTAAAGTAGGATTATTTCTTTTATTTCTTCCTTAAGGTAGGTCGCGACGTACCTTGAGTTTGACAGTTGATTCCTTTCCTCGAGACAGAAAATTTTTTGAGTGACGTTCAGTGGAGGAGATTTTTTTCTACTAAGAATACAGATTTCCTCTAGTAACGTCAAGTGGAGTCGAGAAAACGTCTTAGAATATGGGTGTAATAATATAACTATACTGTAATAATAAATCATAATACCTTAGAAGTTAAAACCACCATAACTATTTGATTTCTCATATTTGGCTTATGTATTTCAATATTAGCAGTCAATTAATATAATAAAGAAAGAGAGAGTACTTTAGGACAGCTGTATTTGATTTATTAGGAAATAGATGTGATGCCAACTTGTTAAATTCTATATTAAATATGAATTTATATGTATAGTCATTGCTCAATATGAGAATATTTTCAATATGGTTGACATGGTGTTTGATGTATAGTGAAATAAGACACAGTTAGAACTTATACAATAAAATGTATTTTTGTTACCAAAAATATTCTTTCACATAGTCATGTATCTTACACTAAAAGTCTTTCGATTTCCTGCTGAATACTCTGAATTTGTGGTTTCAACTGGGAACCTTCATTAATAGTAATGGAACAAGCAATAATCGGCCGGGACACACCACACGCCCGGCCAAGAGCCTGTTTGGATCTCACAAACACATAAGGTACATTTTTATCTTCACACAAAATTGGAATATGCAGAACTATTTCCAATGGCTCAGCGTCTGCAGCCATAATAATAAGTTCGGAAAGTCCACGATTCAATGTTTTGGTAGCTTCATTGGCACCTTTTCTTAACTGCTTGTAGTTAGCTGCTTGTTGCACAAGATTGAGGATCTTTGCGGTCAAGGGAGCATCCGCCAAGGGATACGCTTTGGGGTTTACGGTTGCCTCGTTCTCAGCCTGTAATTATAAAAAAATAAAGATAAGTATCTAAATAATACACATATAAACGTATAATAACGACCGATGTTTCGTGAACTATATCCCTCGCATATAATTACAACTTTTGGCAAAGCGTCATGCAAACATAACCTATAAATTAATTTACATCACACGATTCTTAAGAAAATTAAGAAATTTAATTAAAAAATAATATCCATTGCAATAGTTTTGACAAAAGCGATATTTTAAAGGAACGAATTCTATAATTTAGGATATAATTTACAAACAAAAACACGTGCTACTCACCATGTTTACGAAAACCGGAGTGTTGAAATTATATCAACCTCTCGGCGATTTCTCGCTTCACTGAGGAATTCAATGAAGGTGAAGGAGATTAAAGAGAAAAACAATTCTCTTAACGTCTGTAAGCGCTCTGGAGTATAAAGAATTGTGTAGGAAAATGGTATTTGCAAAATGCCGCCACAACCTCACACGACTTTTTTACATTTAAAATGACAGTTGTTTGGCAGATGTTACAGCCACAGAACAATGAGGTCCAAGCGTTTCGCTCGTGGGCGTGATTTGGTTTACGTTTAGTTAATGCATAATTTCTTAGGGAATAGGGATAGATCACAGACTAAGGAGTAAGGATAGATGTATTTAACTTGCAAAAAAAAATAAAGCAAGCAGTAGCTTCTTCACAGTTAAGAATCAAGATATTACAAGACTACCATTTTATATAAGTAATTGTGCCTTGTATCAGATGTCTTAGAGATCAAGTAAAGCTTGGCAAGAAAGTGTAAAAATGGAACTAATCCTTTATTTCACCTGGCTACATTGTAACATCTTTGACATTTGTGAATTTTCATTGGATTCCGCGCTGAAGTTTTCGTTTTTAGTCAAATACTTGCAGTGAGAACCTATAATTGAAGCGACTAGTGATACAAAATGAATAAAACTATTAGAAGTTCCGCATGGGAAATTATTTATAAAGTTTACCCACGCTGTCTTGCAGAATATTAAGCAAAAACAAGTTTATCGGACCTCGATGATGTTTACCAAAGAACCGCCGATATGACTGGTAAGTGGAAGTTTATTTTGTTATATTTCAGTCAATCTTATATTATTCTATGGATATAGAGTGGTTTTTAATTCTTGTTCTACGTATTCTTTCATAATTAGCAATATTATTAACAAGCCTTTAGGTTATGTTTACATTCAAGTGATAGAATCAGTTTAGAGATTGACTACCACAACTTGATACTTTTTTGCTTGATTCACCAATAATTAGTTATATCTTTGAACACTATTTCTGATTTAAAAAGTGGAGGTTTTTATCTTAATAATAGTAAATACACCCAACAGTCACATACATAGTCCTGACCCCACACTAAGATCGAATCTTGTGTTCTGTTGTGGGCGTCAGAAACTACGTCATATTTTTCGTTTCATAAACACCCAGACCCGACAAATGCCTGTGGATTACACAAAAAAAATTCTCGGTGCTCGGGATCGAATCCGTGACCTCGCGTTTCACAGCCGGCGTATAATCAATTGCGCTATAGAGGCTGATAATTCTTTTTAATCAATGATGTGTTAATTTCTACATAATTTTCAGGTTAATCCGTCAATACTGTTAGAAAAATTGCTCGTGAAGAGCAACTAAATAAGGGTGTATTATCCACACCTGGAAAACATAAACAAGGTCGTCCGAAAAATAAACTTTGATTTATGTGCCATCAGGCAAAAAGTTCAGTTCCTCTACACAGTGAGAAAACAGGTACTACTTTAATGTAATTTAGCTTGAAGTTGTAATCTTTCTTGTATATTATAGTTTATAATAATAATATTTTTATATGCATTTGGTTTTTATAATCTTAGATTTTTTAAATATAAAAATGTGTAAAAAAAACTAAGATTTAAAATAAAGAGGAATAATAACCTTGCATTCAATTGCTATGTTGTTGGATACATATAAATATTTTCTATAACTAAGTATTTACTTTATTTTCAGGTCCTAAAATTGCGAATTTTTTCCGGTGGCAAGGGACAAACTGAATTTCAATGGAAGTCGAAAACTTATTCTGAGAAAAGTTCTGAATCGATCTGTTCGGATATCGAATGTTTAGAAGAGTTACTTAGACTAAAAGACACACTGAGAATTTTTTTATCTGAAAATTACAATGTTGTTACTAAAGATCTAAATAAACTAACAAAATGAATAAATTTTGGTTTAATTTTTTACACACACCTTTATCATAACTCGTATGACAAACTGTAAACATAACACCCAAATAATTAAAGTAATATTTTATATAATCATTTTATATAAACCTACCAACATTCAGTCTTAAATTAAAATCAAGAGTCGATTTTCAATCGAGTTCGATCTTTATACGTTTTTATAGTGACTATTCAAGTTAACATTTTAGTTCATTATCCGCTATTAAATAATGTAATTTGATTGATTTATATTTAATTGAATGTTTTTATCTTATTTTAAACTTAGTATCAAAACTAAAAACTGAACTATACAGGGATGCCATATAAACAGCTCAGTGGCGCCTCCATTTATTTTTACATTTTTTTGCCAATCTATACCTAGTTAATAACAGGTCACTATATATTTTCGTTTTTTTTTGCAATCAGTTTACAGTACCTAGTTTACACCCATCTTCTGTATTCACATTATCTTACAACATACAAAATGCAAATCAATCAAATTTTAAGATAAACCGAGGAAATAAAACAAGAGTAAAATAAGTATAATGAAACTTGCAGGTCAACATTTTTTATATTTTTAACAGTTTATGAGAAGGATTCATGCACCACTTCACAATACTATTTATGATCAAGTTCTGCAAATAGCAGTTAAATTATCAGTTCAATTTAGATGAATGAAACACTTTTAGTCCTCAGTTCTAATATTTTATGAATTAAAACCTTATTATGATTTTAATAATAAACTTATTCCGTTATCTTTAATTACACATTCAAAAATACTTATTTCAGTAATCATAAAATATTTACACCATCATCATTGATCAATGAAGAACTTCATAATAGCTAATTGTGTGATGCCTGTGTCAGAAGCATGCACAGACAGCTTTCAGCTTTTATAAAATGACGAAATTCTGGAGGCAAGAGGCTCTAGGTCTAATAGTATCTAAAAAGGTTTTGTGCTGTGAAAATAAAGTTAGAATGGAAGTTTTGTATATGTATTTGTGGTGTGAATGCACTTTGCTCTTCAATATAAAATTTATCCTCTTAGAACTAACTCACAAAGTAAGAGTATTCAGAGGATAAAAATGTATACTACATGGGTTTTTTGAATGCATTGTTGTTGGGAGCATTCTGGTTTGCTTGGCTTGACAGGAAGGCCAAGTGTCCCTTGGGGCATTTGTTAGCATAGTGTCCTTTGGTACCGCACTTGAAGCATGTGACCTCTTCTAACGGTTTGTGGACCATTCTTTGCATACGCTGATTGTCTTCTAATTCATGTACTGGTTTTGATATGTATCCTAGAGATCTGTATCTCGCTTCTTCTTGTCTTTGTGCTGCTTCTCTTTGCTGTAATATCAAAATATATTAATTACCAAAAAAGTTGACATTGAGATTTTGAGAAAAATATGTTTGTTTATGTTAAAGTAGTTATGTATAAATTCCCTATTCATTAATTCTAATCAATATAAAGGGCATAGGATTGTTAACATTCGTAAGAAAGGGGTTCATGTGTTTTTTCTAACTGGTTTTTGTCACATTCAGCAAGTATAAATTTTTAAAAATATGGTACTAACATCAGGAGGTATTTTGCTGCATGCTGTGGCTTTATGTCCAGCTTCTGAGCAGTAGTGGCATACAGGCAACCGTTTTACGTCTTTAGCTTGTTCAGGTGGTGCTGGCAGTTCAAACCTTGGATGCATGAACTTGCATGAAGATCCATCAGGGCAGAATCCTGCTAGGTAGTTCATACAGAGCACTCGGCGCACATGTCTGTGACGGCAGTGAGGACCATGTCTGCAAAACCCTCTATCATACCTAAAACATACAACATTTAATATCATGAGTTAATTTTGTATGAGTTGATAAACACTGGTATGCTTTTAAATTATTAAATTAATGTAAGGTACCAGAAAACTATTGTAAGAATTTAGTTTCATCCTTATGAAGAAGTATACTTTTGCAGATCAAATATGTATTAGATATTTTACAGCCAACAACATAACAGTTTGCCATTATGGTAAGTAATAATGGTATTTTCACAATAATAATATAATAGTAAGCATCTCACTGTTATTTGTTATTTCATAGTTAATAATTATTTGAATACATAGTTACAGCCTTATTTATAGATTGTTATAAAACCTGTTGAAGTTTGAATTCAGTTTGAGCAAAGACAACAAAACATTTAATAATTAAAATAGGTGTTAAAGCTGTCTATGAATAAGCCTGTTAAGCTATATTTCCTTACAAAATCCAAGCTTAAACACAATATCAAAATATAAACATTCTTAAATGCAATACATGTCAACATAATTTGTTAATTAAAATTAATTATCCATTGTTTATTTATATGATACACACCATGGACAATCTTTAATTTTGCTTTCAGGGTCTATGTGAAGAAATGGACATTCTTTATTGTGGCAGGCATTGAACCTGGCGTAGAAATAACACTCCGGCATTTTTGACATATCGTACTCATGCAGAAACTCGCATTGGTCTCCCTTTTTACAAAGTCCTCTCAGCCAATGTTTACATACAACTGTGCGGTCGCCGCGAACATGTCTGTAGGGGCAGTGAGATCCGTTTGCACAGCCTCCTGGCTGCCCAAAGAACTCGCACACAGCTGCTGTGGACTCTGAAAAGTATCACAAAGTGCTATAACTATACTTTTATACACATTACTAAACACGACAATTTGTGCCATAGTATTCCTCAATACGTGTGTTAAGTTTTCATACATATCATATTAAGAGGTAGAGCTAGTTGGAAAGTATAATAATAATTCAACATATTACTATTGAATAAAGCTTAATTTTTCAACATATTGACTTACTGTCCATTCCGGGAAAAGGTAATGGTAGCGCCCCATATTGCTCTTCCAATGCATAATCAATGTCGAATTTGATATGATCAACGTTAGCAACTATTACTTCCATTATTGTATTAATAATCACAAGACATAAATTATCGCATTCTACAATTTACACAACTGCAAATTACAATTTTTTTGACAGCGATGAACGACAGCCGAGAAGTCAGCGAACTTTCAGTATTTAAAATGTACTCTGTGCAGCGAACCCAATGATTAAAGAATATAAGAGGATGACGCACAAATGTAGTACTATATAATAAGTTATAGTTATGTTAGGAGTATCGACGCGGAATTGTACATTTATGTATCTGTCTCATTTACACAAAGCTAACTTGTCCCTTAATGAAAGAGACAAATAATAACTCCATTGTTCCGAATATGGCAATATTTTGTTCACTAACCACACTGGGACCGCCCTTGGCCCAAAATGACGCCATTTTTCTTTCCTGTCAAACTGTGGCGTTATCTGTCATTATGAGTAAACAAATCTGCACAATCAAATAATTTCGATTTTTTTATTGTTAATCTCGTGTCTTAAGTTTGTTAAGTTTGCTTATTAGATTAATTGTAAAGTTTTTAAAATTCCTCGGTGTTATGTGAAAGGATGCGAGTCGAGTTCAAGCAAAAAGGACCCCAACATTTCTTTTCATAGGTTAGTAACTGTTTTTACGAAATAATAACAAATATGTGTCTAAATTTACATTTTGGGTTTGTTTTTATCATTTATAATTGTTTAAGGATCTTGTTGATTAAGTTTTAGACTCTTCTAAGCGTTATTTATACAAGTAGTACGAATAACAACCGTATTGTTTGTTTACACACAAGTTTAGGGATGTGATACGAAATTATTCATATCGATATTATCATTTTTAAATATTTTGATGTTTATTTTTCAAAAAAAGAAATAATAGGATATATATATTCAGAACGATAAACAAAGTGAAATTAAAAATATTTTAAGATTACCTATAAACATACAAACCAGGACAAAATGGATACAAAAAATCGGAAGACACTATTGGAACCCTCCAATAAATACATTTATTTGTTCTTTACATTTTGAAAAAGACTGCATCATGCATGCATAAAACAAATTAATTTACCAAGACTAAAAGATAACAGCTTCCCAACAATATAAGTGAAATTGTAATAATTATGATATTTTACCTAATAATCCTATTAATAATAGAACTGTTAATCAACAAAAATGACATGCAAGATAATTTTGACAATTGGTAGTATATTGTCTAATGTCCTGAAGAACCTTTTAATGAACAGAAATAGTTTTATATTTTATTATTAACTAGCGTTTGCCCGCAACTTCGTCTACGTGTTTAAGATAATGTAGACGTTATATCGCTAAAACTATGCCATTATAACCTTTACGTAAACTTTTAACAAAAATCAACGTGCAGCATTTTTATTTCCAATTCTGACTCTGAGTTTAAATTATCGGATCAATGGGTCCGTCAGTTGTCGATTCAGAGACCAATCGGATCAATAAATAAAAAGTTCAAAATGACGGCCAACTTTTTCAATTCTGAATACAAATTTAGATTATCGAAACTCAGATCGATTTTGAGACCAATTGGATCAATACATAAACGGCCTTAATCATATACAGTTTTAAAACCTATTTTAGGTATCGGATGTTTGTTTTCTCGCTCAAACTGAATTGAAAAGTCGTTCGAAAGGGACAAAAGTTAAATATTCATAAGAATAACTTCAGCAGTTTAATTTTCTATACAAATTTTTCTACCTTATTTTTACTCCTTTAGGGTTAAATTTAAGTAAACAGAGTAAGCACTTATTTTTGATTTTAGATGTGTTATTATAGTGTCAAGTTTGAAATCTCCAACTTCAACGGTTGCGGTTTTCCATACAAATTTATTTTACCCTTTTCACCCCCTTATGGGTTGAATTTCCAAAAATCCTTCCTTAGTGCTACCCTACGTTATAAAAGAAATCCCTGTGTAAAATTTCAAGTTCCTAGCTACAGTAGTATCGGCTGTGCGTTGATCCGGCAGTTCGGTTCTACAAAACTTCAACCCTTATTTTCGTCCCTTTAGGGTTAATTTTAGATAAACAATATATGCAAATATTTTTGTCTTAGAATGAATAACTTAAGTGCCAAGTTTGACAATTGTAACTTTAACGGTTTAATTTTTCCCTATATCAGTTTTTAACCCTTTACACCCCTTTAGGGGATGAATATCCTAAAATCCATCCTTAGTGCTATCCTACGTCACAATAGGAGCCCCTGTTTAAAATTTTAAGTTCATAGCCTCAGTAGTCTCGGCTGTGCGTTGATCCGGCAGTTCGGTTTTACAATACTTCAACCCTTATTTTCACCCCTTTAGGATTAATTATAAGAAAAGAGAGTATGCAGTTGTTCTTGTTTCTAGATGAGTAACTAAAAAGTCAAGTTTGATATCTACAACTTCAACGGTTTCAGTTTTCCATACACCAGTATTTTACCCTTTTCACCCCCTTAAGGGTCGAATTTCCAAAAATCCTTCCTTAGTGCTACCCTACGTTACAATAGAAACCCCTATGTAAAATTTCACGTTTCTAGCTCCAGTAGTTTCGGCTGTGCGTTGATCGGGTAGGAAGGAAATCACCCAGTTTCTAAACATTTCAACCCTTATTTTAACCCCTTTAATGTTAATTTTTAGACAAATTTAGTATGCAATTAATTTTGTTTTTGAATGACTTATTAAACTTCCAAGTTTGACAATTGTAACTTTAATAGTTTAGATTTTCCATATAACAGTTTTTAACCCTTTTCATCCCCTTAGGGGTAGAATTTCCCAAAATCCCTTCTTAGTGCTACCCTACGTCACAATAGGAATCCCTGTGTAAAATTTCAAGTTCCTAGCTCCAGTAGTTTCGGCTGTGCGTTGATAGGTCAGTCAGTCAGTCAGTCAATCAGGTTCCTCTTTTATATATATAGATTACTATAATTGTTTATCTTAACCAACACTTTCATATTCATTGATTGAATTTTAAGTTTGACATAATGATTTTCCTCGTCAAATAATAGCAATAAAAATCTACCTATGTTATTTTATTTTATTTAATATGTATTAAATGTCCTGATAGGTATTTTTGATTTTACCAAAGAATGCTGCAACTGCAATGGTGCAAGCAAATTCTAGATATAAATAAAGTTGTATTTTATCTCACGTGTGTATTATTTGACACAAATCCAATCCAATCATCAGGTAAAACTTACCCATGAAATAAATCATACTATGAAAAAAATATCAAAACATCGACCTATTTTTATCGGATTTAATTTTTAATGACTTTACCGTCAAATCCTAAAATCCCCTGTTTATACCCAATTGACATGTAAAGCTACAATTAAAAATGTTATACAAATTTATACACTGATATTTACGTAAAATCAAAGTTTTTCAGTCGTATTTATGCCACTGTTGATGCATCGATGTCGATAGAAAATTTGATACTAGCGTATCACTATTTTTAGGGGCGGAGCATGGATCTAACAAGTAAACAGGATTGCGCACTGATGGCTAAAAAACGGTCCGAGCGAGAAGTTCGTTAGGCGGTAGTTCGGTCCTTGTCTAGTAGGTTGACCATGATTTTATAATTGTCAACGCAATATTTACTTTATTGTTTTGCATATTTTATGCTACTCGTTGTAAAGTACGTCCGTAAAATTTCAAAAACATTCAATATTTTTTTCTACAAGGAAAAAAATGCTTATTGCTTATTATGTCGCATGCGATCTGTTAACTTCACATAATCCGAAATAATAAAATAACATGGGCGATATTATAATAAAATTAAGTAACAAAAAATCTACATAAAATAAAACATAAAGTTATATTATTATTGTTTTTAATTTACATTAATTATTTTAAAAAAATACATTTTACAAAAATAAGTTTTACAAGTACAAACAACGCCATATCAATGTGCGTCTAGTGGCGTATAGCAAAAATAATCTACACGTACTAAAAACCAGCAGCGTCCCTTTTGCGGGTGTCACAAATAATACATTAAACTATTAATTTCTAAAGAAATTTGTTTGTGGGAGATAATCTTTGTAATAGAAATAAAACTATTTTATACGGATTTTATCGCGATTTGGTTTAATTTTTACATTTTTTAACTTCCCGACGTTTCGATTACTTTACAGCTTTCGATCCGATTTAATTAAATGTAGAATTGGATCCCATGATGGTGCAAGCTTCAAGCCATCTTCTCTATTGAAGTTTGGATGTTTTTTAATTTCAATAGCCTCGCGAAACATCCTGGGCAGGAAACGGTGTTCTTTAGCGAGGATTTGGGGCTTGTCAAAGCGAAGGTAATGCTTGGAGCCTTCCTCTATGTGTTCAGCAACTGCAGACTTCGTTGAGCGTCGGTGTTTGACGTCAGCTATGTGTTCTTTTACGCGGGTCCCTATGCTTCGTTTGGTTTGGCCGATGTAAGAGAGGCCACAGTATGCAATCTATTTTGTATATTCCCGGTTCTTGTAAAGGTATATGACACTTGACAGGTGGTAAGAATTGACTAATCTTCTTAGGCGGCTTGTAGTACGTTTTAATAGAAGCACGCTTCAGGATGTAGCCTATCTTGTCCGTGACTCCTTTTATGTATGGTAATATAACCGGGACCTGTTCAACTGTGGCTGGTTTCACTCGGTTTCTGTGACGGCGGCGTGGAATTTGGAGCTTGTTGTCTCGCAGTACTTGCTTGACGTGTTGCAGCTCAGTTGCCAGGTGTTTCTCGTCACAGATTCCTTGTGCTCTCTGAAACAAAGATTTACCCACGGTAGCTAACTGTTTCGGATGGTGGTGAATCTCACCTAATTTAAGAAATAGACATAGACGAAAACCGAAAAGTTTTTAGGCTCATACCAGTTGTAAATGAATAATAATAAAAAATGATAAAATCATCTGCTCAGCAATTGCTAAAAAGGATAGTTTTATTTAATTTTTGCCTAAATCCAATGTTGTTGCCTAGCGCTCTAACTGTTTGTAACCTAGAATGATGGGACAAACGGAAACTTAAATAACAATTTGCTATTGATTTTACCAGTTGCATCTCGTGGTTTTCTTCTACATTAAAACATTGTAAAGGGTGTGGAGGATTTATAAGTTTTCACAATTTTGTATAAAAGAGTTGTGTGAGTATCATAATAATTCTTTTTCTTTCTACCGACTTTTGATATTTCGATACAACTACAAAAATGTTTTCAGTTTCTTTTAATACCTCGAACGCAAATTTTGAAAGATATAATAATCCACCTTTATCTATGAATGCCGTGAATGCCGAAAAATGACTAACATCAATAATATAATCGTGGTCAATATTATTTTCTTTAAGTAAAACAGCATGACAAAACTTACACGACAACTTATCAATTATTTTTCTTACTACGAATCCGGGTATATAATAAACAATGTTATTTTTATACTCCGACAGAACCGAGTTTTCCAAATTTTTAATTAGAGCAGCAAACTGCATGGAATCTTCTATTGTATCGCTCGATGTTGGAAGGAAGCTTCTTTTTGCAGTTCTATATTCTAAAATGGGAGTTAATTCAAACGAATCGTCCGTACAATTCGCATGTATTGATGGTCTTATACTATTTCTATACATTAACTTTCTTATTCTATATCTAAATTCTAATGCACTTGGATTATTATTACCGCGCCCTTGAGCTCTTATACATGAGAAAAACATTTCTAAATTGTCTTGAGAGCATTTGTAGGGTAAAAAATATTTTAGTGGCTCTTTACTAGATAAAAGATTTTGTTTCGATTTTCCTACACAAATTGTGGACAGCATATTAAAGCCATAATATAAACAAACAAAATTGCTTACCTATGAAACGAAATTCCGGAATCGGGGCGAAATTCATTATGGCACGAATTCACACAACAACTTTGCACCATTTTAAAAATAAACTAACTTATCCAAGCAACGTGTGATTATTTTGTGTGGAATTTTAGTAACTTAACCTCTTAACAAAATGTTTACAATTTAGTGGTGTTGCCAATAATCAATATATAAATCTACTATATTGTTAGTAGAAATATGGTAGAAACAATGACGAATTACGAAATATGACAGAAAACTTACTTATGAATTATAAACTTATCAAACACTAAATTACTTATTAATGTAGGTAAGAAATCACGCTTAAAAGATTATTTAAATTTTAGAAAGTATATTGTACTTTCTACTACGTTGAAAGAAAATATAATTGGTATACTTAGACGGAGATAGCTTTACCTTATGCCAGAGCGAGAAAGTCAGGACCGAAATTCGCTTGCGTAAAAATGCAGTTGAATATAGTTTTTATGCATTGGACACAAGGTTTATATTTGCACATACATTATTGTTAAGTGCGCAATCTTGTTATTTTATTATATCTATGGGGCGGAGCCGCCGCCATGTTTAAATATCAAAGTGACCCGTGTCACTTGACCTTATGCGTTATCCTCTATATTCTATAATCATTGAGCGAACCACACTTCAGACTACACACAGAATACAGATAATATATATATTGAATAAAACAAATTACTTACATCTAAAAATTTAATATTTTTAATATTATGATGAAAAAACACCAAATAATCACTACTTTTTCCGTCTGGTTAGGTCACTTTTTGCCAACAATCCATCAAGGAGGCCACAATACAACTTTGATGTTTATATAATATGTATGTCATAAATGTCAAAGTGATTAGTGAAATATTTATTTTGTGAATAGGGTTATATGTTTAAAAAGTCTTAATAAAAATGTCTATATCCGATTTAAAACATGCACTTAGAAAATTTGAATTTCCTGTATGTGCCAAGGAGGCTCTCAATCGAATAGGTATATCAGAAATGTGCAATTTTCATTTTGTACTTTTCTAAACTTTATGGTTCTCTAATGTTATGGTTTCCAGAGCAATTACTGATAGGGCGGGCTGCCCCTACAAACAAGCAGCTGGATGTCGTTATGGACGTGATATCAGAGTTTATTTTCTGTGAGTCGGACCGGCGCAGCGGTCGCAGGGGTGGAGGACTCACGCCTTTACAGGAACTTCAGCTCATAGACATCATTTGTGAATATATCTCTGCATGTACTAATGAGACTACAAAGAACACTATATTTCTGTCCTTGTTTGGAGGCATGGAGAGTCAGAGACGGCTGAAAATTTTAAGTATTCTTGCAAGTATGGCTGTTTCTGCTGCTAGTACCCCTGTGAGTTTACAATAAAATATTATTATTAACTAGGAAAGATCTGATACTATTTCAGTATTCTTGAAAATGTTTACAGTTGACATATAAATAGCAAAGAAGTTCAGTGAAGTAATTACCTTATGAACTGGTTTTTGGAAATATTATAAGTTTTAACAACATAGTTTATACTATAAAGAGTAAACTTATATTCAAATAAGAATATGGATATTAATGTAAAATTATAGGAGAATGTTATTTTTAGGTACTACTAGCAGTAGGTGTGTGGCTTCAACAAATGGGTTGCTCCTCATCCCAATCGATCCAACTAGTAGAAAACATCATCAGAGACCACTTCTACCTGAACACCTCAAACCAGGCTTCACTCCGGTCCCTGGCCACCTCGGCTCCCCAGTTTGTGTCGAACTTCATCACAGCAGTCACTGAGCTGTACATGCATGATAGTCATGGCAGTAAGATGCCATTGAAAAATCTTTTGGAAGTCATTACATTTTGGGTTAGTGTAACTTTTTATTGGCATTATATCTATCCATAAATGCCCTACTGTTAAGCGTATGTTTTTTTGCTCAGTAATTTGGAAAGTTTTGTTTGATTTTCTTACTTAGTAATGGAAATTACTTTTTACCAATTTAAAAAATATTTTCCAATAAAATTCATAATCACAACAATACTCAGTATAAATATTAACAGTAGATTTTTTTTCATATTTACAATGTTGTAACATAATCTTGTTAAATTAATATAACTTAAAAATGTATTATTGAGAAAAGTCAAAAAATAAGTTTGGAAATAATATGGATGTTAATACATATTTTTTTCATTACCAGGTGTATTCAAACCCCACATTATGTATGTCCGCTCAACTAAACCCAGCTCCATTGCCAAGTGGGTCAATTCCAATGGCTGCTGTGACCCCACTAGCTGGGCTTATAAGATGGTGTTCTCTGGCACCGTTATGTTGTGATCAGAGTCTTGAAGGTAATCCTTAAAATACTCTAAACACTGCTTTGATAACATGTACTCAATACCTTAGTTTCTGCCTATCCCAACAAGAGATCTTTAATTATTAACATGTATATTAGATTTTTTTGCCAAATATTAATCTGTTCCATTCATAATTTGCAGAAGGAGAAATAGTAATACCAATGAAAAAAATAAAACTTGAAGCTGAAAATGACAGATCCGTTGTAAAAACGGTCCAACAGAAGCCACTTACCGAAGCCGAATTGTATATAAAGTTACACCTGGGAGTGTTACACAGTTTGCGGGCAGGGAGACGGACGCATGGGCCTCCAACTGCAGTGAATGCTCAGCACCTAGTGGCACTGATACCTACCATACAGGGTTATGCACATCAAGTACTTAAAAAGGGAGGGAAGCTTCAGACTGATACAAAATTGCAGGTATTAGGGCCTTTCCTATATATATACTGAACAAAAATTTCACTGCAGTCTACAATGAAGTTTTGGATGCTTGGTTTACAGTGTAGACACAAAGTTAAACAATTCAATGATTATATTATTGTTAAAGGATACTTTTTTGTATGTAGCTTGGGGTTGCTGGAAAAGTCTATCTTATACTTTATTTATTATATAATATGAAGTTCTATTTATTCAGAAACATTGAAATGCAATTTATTATGCTTTTATTTATTGCAGGATTGTCTTGATAGAATAGGGCAAGCAATGCAAGTAGCTCTCGCTAATGGATGTGTTTATGGCAATATTAGTAATTTACTGGCAGCATTAGACACACTGCCAGAAAACAGACTGTTACGAATCATCATCAAGACCCATCAGCAAACTATTTAATAATGAAAATGATATCAATATTCATTAAGAGAAAAATACTATATGGACTAATACAAATGAGGTTTAACATGTAAAAAACATGTAAAATAAAAGATGTGATAAGTGTCAAAAAACTTTAATTTCAAAATGGCTTAAACCTGCGAGTTTGCTTGATCTGTGCAATTTTCTTCTTGTCTTCCTCAAACTTCTGCCTCAATGCTACAATATGTTTCATTTTTGATTCTCTTATTTGGAAGGTGTAGAAGTTCTTTAGCTCTTTCCTCTTTTTCTTGTTTTCTTCTTTTTCCAGGATTTTATTTTCTACCTTCTCTGTGCGAGCAAAGCTTTGTACTTTGCCCCGCTTGGTGACTGTGACCCATCCCTCATCATCTTCCTGTTCCAATTTCTTTTCTTTCTCTTCTGCTTCAGCCATTTTGTCATCAAATTCTTTCATGAATTTCTCAATGTTTTCTTTCATATTTTTAGGTGGAAATATAGTATTATTATGTTGTTCTATCCATTTCCTAATACCTACCTCGAGTGTATGATCATTCAAGTTCATTGGGCGCAGCTCTGTCAGATGTAATGCATGGTCTAGCTGTGATACTTTGTCGAAAACTAAATAAGCTACACGAAAACATGGCATTACCTGTTCAGGTATAAATTTTTGACTGATTTTAGTTTCTGAAACACTAGGTTTTATGCTAAAATGCACTTTGACTGTCCCTGCTTCGCTAAATGCATTTCTAAGGCCTTGTTCATCAGCGTAAGGTGGGATGTTTACAATGAATAAAGTTCTACCTGACGGTCTTTCATCTGTGTGTTCTCTTACCGAATGTTCTTTAAAGAAGATTGTATGAGGAGATGGTGCATTCTTGGTAAGTTTTAATTCCAATGCTGTAATCGTGAGAAAAACATTAGCGAGGTTGTACAAATAGTACACATTATATTTAAAAGTATTGTTCATTAGTTACCTTTGAAATCATTTGAACGTTTTGCAGCCTTCATGTTCTCTAAGTCACATTAATTTGACCTTACTTATGCAGGACGAGAATAAACTACGAGTAAACACTTATACTCAAAAAAAAACACCTGTTGAGGGAGGTTATGTCGGTATGACATGTTTTGGTGTTTGAACTTTGACGCAAAGAATCACAGATTACTTAGGTCACCAAAGAATAGACCACCTTTTTTTTTCTTCATTCTTAATCGGAAGGCAAAGGGTTCTAGCCCAAAATATACCACCACTAGGTTTGACGTTTTTTGTTTAAGGGTGGGTTGCAGAAAATCTGACGTTATTGTTAACGGTAAAGTTAACTTTAGCAGTGACAATAACAATGACCACGGGATAGAAAATTCTTTTGTTGCACCATTGTCATAATTGTTATAGTTAAAGTTAAAAGAGTGACCAGTGAAATGATGCGATGCGATTTTACGTCGGAATTTATCAGCGTATTTTTGTAAATTGTTTTAAAGTACAGGTTATAATTCAAATCGATACACAAATGACAATTATCAATACAGAGAACACACACAAATAACGAAAGATAACCGTGACTTTAACAATAACCGCCCGAAATTGAACGGTTAATGTTCATGTTATACGTGACGTCATTTTAACAATTGTTAATTTTATGCAACCCGAAAATTGCATAACCGTCGATTTGACGGCTGATTAGCCCTTAGTTAATGTTAAAGTTATTTTCTGCAACCCACCCTAAATATTAAATCATCCTTGCGGTGAAAACCTAAAACCATACAGCCTGGTCTCGCAGTTTATAATTTATATTTTCCAATATGTAAGTACAAGTCACGGTTTCATAGCATGCACATTATCAAGTGCCAAATATCAAATGATTTTACAACCTTAATTAATAATACAATATATGTTTAATATATGTCGCATAATATAATATGTTAAATTAATTCAGTACTAATAATTGTATGTTTGTTGAATTCGTTCAGAAATGTGTAAAGGGAATTGTCTCTACCTATTTCTAAAATGACAGCTGCTATTTTTGTCTATGACACTTTCTAGTGTCTGTTGGCGGAGGTAGACTGTTTTGGCCGTATTTTGTCGCAATTTTACGGCCATGTGTGGTCATATAATCGTGTTCTACAAAATTTCTAGTGATGCTATCCACCACTGCAAATAATAAAGTAAAAAACCCGAGGACAACTGAGGGCGCTGACGCCCTGGAGCGGGACGAAAGTGAACATGAAAATACAACGGATGATAAGGTCAGAGGTTATGTTGCTTCGTACGATGCTTCCTCGTCCTTTGGAGGGCCGTCCAGGGACGGGCGATACCGCTCCCGAGGCCGTGTCACCGAGTTTCGGCCGTCACGAGGCGGCCGAGGCGGTGGCAGGGGTCGAGCTGCGTTCCCGCCTCGGGGGGATGTGGATCCCCTCGACAGCGCTAATAAATTTCACGAACCGCTAGCTCAATCCTCAAACGAATGTTGGTCTCAAGAATCCACTGGCAACAAGTTCTATGAAAGATCGGAGTTGGTTGTCAATTTGCCGGAAGACCCGCGAATTTCTAAGCTCCTGCGCAGACTGTGCGCCGAGGTGGACGTCGAAAAGACCCTAATGATATGTAACAAGCTGCAGGAGGCGGTGATGTTGCCGGAGAACGCTCGGTACATTCGTCGCTCTTACGATATCTTAGTGGAATCATTGCTCGACGTGTTATACGATGCGCCCGGTCCAGAAACTAAGGAAGCCGCGGCCGCCGTGCTCGGCAGGATTGGATACGTTATGGGACCAGACTTTGGCAAACATCTGGAATGGACAGTGTCTACAATTAATGCCTGCAGTACACCTGTAAAACATCTACTCACACTGTCGTTTGTAGAAACTTTCCAATTAGATTATCAAACACCGAGCCTTCAAGATTTTGCTGCGATGACTCTGGAGAACTTGCAGTCTGTGATTGAGGGCACTGAATATGCTGATGTGTTCATGGCAGCCATAAATGCCATGATATTGATGTCAAACTCTTACCCTGAAGCATTTGCAAGGCACTTTGTTGACACAGTGGACATTTTGGTCGGGTGGCATGTAGATAACTCTCAACCTAAGAAGATCAAAGAATTTGCCTTGCAATCATTGTTGAAACTGAGCAGACATTGGCAAGCTGATGTTGGGTTTTCAGTCAATCTACTTACGCAGTTTGTGGAAGACATGGTAGCGTATTCAAATATGTATGATTCTGAGAAAAATGATGACAAAAAAGAGATAACCTCTCGTGAAGATGCTCTGCAGAAACTCACTTCCTTTCTGAATGTTTTTAACACACTAGTGAAGACTTTGGGCAATCTTCTCAGCCCCACTGTTTCCAACACTGTGACATGGTCTTTTTTCATGGAATGTTTTTCAAAAATACTACAAGTACTAACTAAAATTATGAAGGAAGACACTGACTCAGACTTGATATTGGCAGGTAATGAGTGCCTTTGCTTATTATTAAAATATTTGCAACAAAAATCAACATCCAGTGCTGCTGCATTGTATGCACTGATATCTACGGAAATGTCTAACTACTTACAAGGTGATGAAAATGCATGTCTAAGTGTTATTAACCTGATTTCAACAACAATAAAAGAAATTGCCTCCAATCTCCCTTTGGAGTTTATTACACAAACTATAGGCCCGGATTCTCTTTTGCGGCCACTCCGCTACTCTCAAAGTTTACAAATATTGGAAAGTGTGTTATCAGTATACACTAATTTGCTGAATTTAAAAAATATACCATTGCTACAAGAAGCATATAAGTATGTCTTAATGGATATACAGAATTCATACTGTGTAATAATACCTGAAGTTACCGTTATAAAAGCTGAATATTCTGAAGAGATAAGTCTATATGATGCAGAGAAAAATGTAATTTTTTATTTGCAATGTTTATCAGATTTAGCAAATGCTAGTAATTCAATAATAGGAATGTGGGCACTACAGCCAAGCATTTTGGAACTGTTGGCTATCAAAATGTGCCCTCAAGATGACAAGTTGATGAAACTAACACCTGCCCTACAGTATTCAGTTTTATATTTACTTTACTCTCATTCGAAGAAAAACAATCACTTCATAGCATCCAGTGATTTAGTGACAAACACCCAACAAAGAGCGAGTGACATGTTTGGCTTGTCCAATCTCAATTTGGGTGAAGTTTCTGGATCCAGTCCGACATCAGGTCATCTAGCTGTTATCTTGAACACACTGAGCATGGTTCTTGATGAGGATGTGCCCAAAGAAACATTAATTCTCAATCTCAATTGGATATCAGACATATTTTGCCAGCTAGATAAATATCTGCCAATAGTGAGTTTGTCAAAAAGTTTCCTTATGTTGGTTACAAATATGTTGACCCTTGCTCACAGCTTTGACACTGACATAGTTTTGCTTGTTATAAAAAATTGCCTACTGTTATTAAAAAATAAAAGTTTGACCTGGAATGTGATGGTGCTGAAGACTATTGCAGTTTTATGTGTGTTGCATATTGACAATCAAAATATCTTCCTTTCCAACGCCTGCAAGGAAGCATTGTTTGAATTGCCTTGGGATGTAGTTCAGTTGGAGATTGATAAACAAGTTGTTAAAGTCTTCACCAGTCGGAAAATGAATTTGACTATTCTCAACAATGACACAAAACTGAATTCATTTAAGGAATACCTAATGACAAGTGCAATTTCTTCTATGTCAAACCATCATTTCAAAACAATCATAAACTGCCTTCTCTTTTCTTCAATGGACTATAGAAATTACTTTGTTGATGCATTTTTGACTACATGGCCTCTTCAAACTTATGAAGACAATAACTTACTATATTTTCGACAGTGTGCTACAAACTTTGCGTCTGTTTGTGTTGGATGGGCACTATCAGAAGTAGCTCAAACATGCGTTAATTTAAAACTTAGGACTGTCTTAGGTAAACCGCAAGAGACATTCATGAAAATTGAAGGAGCATTAAAAGGTATTGCTCGCGAAACATCATCTTCGGAAACAAAGTATGTGAGCATAGATGAGCGTAAACTAGTTGATATTATTGTGACAGAACAAGTGAGATCCCGTTGGATCACCGAATTTATGATGTATTTAGAAAAATATATATACAATGCTGCTGATGGCACTGCTGCTGTTTTACCAGCTGTCCAAAAACCTGTGAAAACATTCTTTCATACTAACTGGCCAACTTGCCGAGAATGGTTGTCAAGAGTGAGGCCTGCTGCTTTGGCAGTGAGTCTTTACGCGGGTCATTTTGGTGCTGCTATATATCATGCCACATTACTGCTGCAAACAGCAGCAAATACCAACACAAACAGTGATATTGAAGCTATTACAGTGAGTTTTGCTCGAGCATTAATAAAACTTCAGGAGCCTGAAGTATTACAAGGTCTTTATGTTTGGTTAAAGCAGACTTTTAATAAGAAGTTTCTGTGGTTAAAAGGTGCAGCAGAACAAGCTAGTTCTAAACATGAATCAGCTATTGAATTTTATAAAAAGTTAGGCAATATTCAATCTTATGATGACAAAAAAGAAGAGTCTGCAGCAGCTCCACCTGAGCCAAAAAGCGCTAAATTTGTTGCAGAACAAATAGTAGAGAGCTATAAACACATTCAGAGCTGGGAAGATATGCTGGAATGGAAAGAATATGATTTGCAAAATACTAATAATGCACAATGGAATTCATGTGCAGTGTTAAAAATGTTTGAAGAGGGTACTGACATTCCTCATGATTTATACGATTGGGATATTTTGAATGTTGAAAGTAATGAAATTCCAAAGAGTACTTGTTCCTACCAAGGAATGTTAAATAAAATAGAATCAACACTATTGTGTACTGCCGTAAATCTTTATTACGACGACTATACAGAAAAGTATGAAACTTTGCTCAAATATTGTGAAAAATTACTCAATTCAGCGACAGATGAGTTCTCTAGAGGTAATTCGGTGCATTTCTTAAAAGATGTTGCAGTTTTACAATTAGCAAATCATGGTTTGAAACACATGATAAAAGAGGGTAGAAATATATCTAATCCCTTCAAGCCGTCTACTGTAAAAGATCTAAAATATGTTAGTGAACTCAAAAACTTAACAAAGATGTTATGGTGGAACCAGTACTTTACTAAATTGAATATGACAGAAGAAAATATTTTCTACAATGAATGTATAAGACTAGATGTTATAAAAAGTGCAAGGAAACATGCAAACTTGCGCATGGCAGGCAGAGAGCTGTATAATCATTTCAAACATAACTCTTCATTTCAAATGTGCTTGGGAAATGTGAATAACTTGGACGATATCGGAGAAATATGGTTCATGTCAAGTAATACTTATGAAATAGATATTTGGACATTAAACAATGCAACTGCTCTTATGGAGCTCTGCAAATTGACATACGCAAAAGAAGATACAAAGATGCGCGCAATTAACCTATGTGCAAGCATATCCCTTGGATTCTCGCAAAGATTGGCAATGGGAGAGCAAAGCTACGAGCTTCGAGAAAAAGGAACAAGGATGTTGCTGACTTTGTCAAAATGGATCCAAAATGAAAACGAAAATGTTCTCGATGCAAATGCGCATTTACTGAAACTGGTATCAGCCTTACCCGAAATCGGGTTAGTTGATAATAATATCTCTGAGAATGTTATTCCAATATCAGACTCTGCTGTAGGTAAACTTTTGCAATTTGGTGTGAATCAATGTCCGGGATTGGCAAAAGCATGGGCTAGCTTCGCTGCATGGTGCTTCAGATGGGGACGGAAAATGGTTGAATACAGTTCTAAAACTCGTGAACAACTGACAGAAAATGACAAACTACAAATAGAAAGCGTTATGATAGGATGTTCACCGCAAGATTTTGAAGCTGTTTGCGAAATTCTATCGAAAACGAAAGCTACTTGTGATGACGAAGATATCGATTGGAATGAAATTAATACATCTGAAATGATCGAGAGCCAATTGAGAACTGTGCCCTCGCTATGTAATGCCTATCCCGAGCATCTTGCATTGCTTGTTGATATCTGGCGTCAAGCACAGAAAAGAGTTTTTTCATACTTCGAACTTTCCGCGGATGCTTATTTTAAATTTCTCCAACTTATTTGTGCTTCGGATTATATAAATCACAGCGGAGAAAACGCTGTCGTCACAGCGACTCTGAGACTCTTGCGTTTGATAGTTAAACACGCTATGGAACTTCAGACTGTTCTGGAATCCGGTTTGGCTAACACTCCAACACAACCTTGGAAAGTTATTATTCCACAGCTGTTTTCAAGATTAAATCATCCCGAAACCTATGTCAGAAAATGTGTTTCGGATTTGTTGTGCCGGTTGGCTGAAGATACGCCACATCTGATCACGTTCCCAGCTGTGGTAGGAGCTGTTGAAAACGAACAAAGCGAACTGGCTGAACTTAATGCAGCGCGGTGCTTCTTGTCCAACGACGTTGAAAGTGGAGAAGAAAATGTTGAAGCGGAAGATACTGAGAGTGAAAAAGAAATCAATAACGAACTCAATTCATGTTTCCTCGACATGGTGGAGACGTTAGCAAAACAGGCACCTGTAACAATTCTCCAGGTCAAACTATTAGTGAAGGAATTGCAGAGAATAAACCTTTTGTGGGATGAGCTATGCCTCGGGACACTCGTTCAACATCATTCCGATTTCACAAAGAGGCTGACTCAGTTAGAAGCTGAAGTTGTCAAAGTAAAAAATAATACCAATCTATCTGCCGAAGATAAAGAGTATTTGATAAAAGAAAAACACCGTATTATATTTGAACCCATTGTGTTTGTATTGGAACAACTGTATCAAATAATATCGGCTAAACCGGAAACGCCTCACGAAACCGCATTCCAAACTAAATTCCAAGCGTTGATTGCTGATGTTATAGAAAAATTAAAAAATCCAGCAAACCCAGACAAGCCACAAGAATCCTGGGCACCGCTTAAACAATTACAAATTAAACTACAGCAAAAAGTAAACAAAAGAACATCGTACATATTAAGAATGTCCGACATCAGTCCCGTGTTAGCTGAATTGAAAAATACCGTTATAACTATGCCGGGCGTGCATACTAACCAGAGAACTGTGAGAGTGACCATCAGATCTGTGGAAAATAACGTATCGATATTGCCGACTAAGACAAGACCTAAAAAGTTGGTGTTCTACGGTTCTGACGGTAAGGCTTACACATACTTATTCAAAGGCCTGGAAGACTTGCATTTGGACGAAAGAATAATGCAGCTGTTATCGATAACTAACACTATGTTAGCTCGAGACTCGGAGAACAACGACAATCAGACATATAGAGCGAGACACTATTCTGTGATTCCACTTGGCCCTAGATCGGGTCTCATCAGTTGGGTGGACAATGTGACTCCTTTATTCACACTATACAAGCGCTGGCAACAACGTGAGGCCGCTGTGCTATCGGCGAAGACAAACAAAATTGTAAACGTTCCACGACCCTCAGACCTATTTTACAATAAGCTGAACCCTCTTTTGAAAGAAGCTGGCATATCAACAGAGAACCGAAAGGAATGGCCAGTATCTGCGTTGAAGACGGTGTTGCAAGAGTTATCAGCGGAGACTCCTAAAGACTTGCTGTGGCGGGAGCTGTGGTGTGGTAGCGTCACTCCGGAGCAGTGGTGGCAGATGTGCCGGCGGTACTGCTACTCCGTCGCCGTGATGAGTACTATCGGGTACATTATAGGGCTCGGTGATAGACACTTGGACAATGTGTTGGTGGACTTGACGTCAGGTGAAGTGGTGCATATAGACTATAATGTGTGCTTCGAGAAGGGCAAGACACTGCGAGTTCCTGAGAAGGTTCCGTTCCGGATGACGCCCAACCTGATCACCGCTCTCGGAGTTACTGGAGTTGAGGTGAGTGCTTTTATTTCAATGATCACAGTTATATTAATTTTTGTAATTGCGGATGGAAAATTGATCAATGTAAGTGAGATAATATGGATTGTCGTCAATTATATTACAGCATATTATTTTTTCTTATCATGTTTATGTTCTTAGTCGTTAATAAGTAATACTAACAATAATAAGAATTGATCGGTCTGAATATATTAAAATATAAGTGATGAGTTTGTTTAGCTGCGTAAATTATAATTTATGGGTATATAAATATTCTCGCGTCTTTACATAGTTTCTACCTTTTTATCGAGTGGTATCAATATTTTTTATTTGACAATTATTTCTCCACATGATTAGTGTGTGTAGCATTTTTTCACATGTGAAAACGCAGTTTAAAGAAATATTGAAATCATGAATAGCATGTGTTCCAGTCTATAAAAAGATGTAGGAGTAAGAGCATAAAATGCATCTGTCTGTCCTTTACACCCTAGAATAGTAGTAGTCTTCATCCCCTACTTTCTAGACTACAGAATGAAGCACTTATGAGTATATGACGAAGATAAATACATAAAAATGAGTTAAATTATTTAATATATTTTTTATGCTTAATCTACTAATTCGAGATTTTAAATACACCAATGTAGCTTTTATATTTATACGATATCTTTTATTATCAAAGCATGGTAACTTTTGGTAATTTAAATGCAACGCAATTACTAAAATCAGCTTTTTTCCAAATTATATAAATACGATGCTGTTTGTTCACCTTTAGTGAAAGTTGATCTTATTTGGCCAGTTCTGTTTATTTTGTATTAATATTTATGAACACAATATGTGTTTTAGTTTTTGCTTAACCGATGACAAATCATTGATATGATAAGAGTATTACATTGTTGAACTTCGGACATTGATTAATTGAGTGTCAACAGATCTCTATCTGTCCGTGTTTAAAAAAAATACATTTTATTGTCTTCAAGCTCTAGGTTTGAATGCAAAAAAAAAGGTATTTGATTATTTATCTTGATTTTCGCTACCATTACGTCACTAATCGAAATGTTAGTATATTTATTGTAACTCGAGCTGCCCCGTAAAACCATATTTATTTTAGTTCTATTAAATCACATGTTACAGTATCTAATATTAAAGAAACCGTAAGAACGGACTATAATCACGAAAGATTGTTTAGGGCTGTACACAAAACAAGTTTTAATTGTGTTATTTTTAGGTACAAAGCATTTGGGATGATCCCCTCGAGTAAACCGGAAGATATCCGTTATTGTACATTCTCGTATGTTTGCCCTCATTTCATTGCGCAATTGTGAGTAAACACGATAAAATTAGGGAGACTTGTGTTTACACATATTATTATCACATTTAATTATCAACTGACACACTTTGGGTCTTTTTAGTTTCAGTTATTATGCAGTGTCTTAATAATTCATCTATTAAATTAATTATTTTAGTATGGCTTGGAGAAAGTATATTTTTTAATACTGTTTTATGATATACTTAGTTAATATACATTGTGGTTTATATTTATTCAAATTGGCTCTATGATTCAAAAGCTCTTTGTGTTCTCAGAAAGTTTAATATTTATCTTAAAGTAACCAGCGCCATCTACAATGCTGGCGAATAAATTGCGTTTTTGTTTACCTCTCTACTTACCATCTTTTTACATAGATGGCGCCACTTACACCTCACAGTTCCACATGTTACCGCTAGATGTCTGTAGCAACTTTATTTTTCATTTATATTTTCGAAATAAATGTACATTTACAACATTTAATCATATATTTTTATTTCATATTACATAGAACATTTTTTTTATTATATCATTTAAACATCTTTATTTCACAGAGAATCATGTTCAAAAATTTCTTCACATTACGGCAGGGAACTCATTATAATCTCTCAATAAAAATTCAACAATAAAGCTTTTTAAAACTTGAGCGTAGATTCGAATCGGTACCTAAATGCAAAGGGGTACCTAAGGTAACTAACGACTTAACTAGAAGCGTTTCATGTTTCCCACTGAACGTCCATATCGCTCGACACTACACTACGTCGGGGGGCCGCGTGGCGGTGCGATGCACGGGCGTGGGGCCGTCGGGCGCGTACGAAGGGTTGGTGTCGCCGCGTTCGGCGTCCACGTAGCCAGCGTTCTCTATGATACGACATCTTGACGTGTCGGACTCGCGCTCCACGTACAGGAGCCGCGCTGGCCGTCCGCTGCCCAGGCTCGTTAAACCACTGGGTGCGCTGGACCTGGTTATTGAACCTTCCCGGAGTGCCACTGATCCCCGCTTCCTCTCCGGTGCAGGCGACCCCCGGTACTCTGACGTGTCGGGTCGTTTGCACCGGAGCAGCTTGGCGAATGCGGCGCGGAATCCGGCGTTCTTCCACGCGTAGATGAGCGGGTTGATGCCGGAGTTGGACATGGCGAGGGACGAAGTGAGCCGGTACGCGATGTTGTTGTGCAGCGGCGTGATGGGCAGCGTCTGCGCGCACGCCACCACCACAAACGGCATCCAGCATATTGAGAATGACCCGAGAACTAAGAGTACCACCTGGAAACAATAAAACATATATAGTTAATATACGCCAGCGGTAAATAGCGAATTAAAATAGAATTTATCTACTCTGCTGGTTAAAAATTATTTGCATAAAAATTTTCTTTTTATTTATTTAGAGTTCACGAAGCAAAAACTTTACTGTATGCAAATCACATCTCGGCACATTTATGAATGCCTTTTAATCGGGTCAATTATTCACATTCAGAAGGCGAACTTGTTATAGTCGAAAATTTTAAGCGAGCGTATGCGATTTACTAAAAATGTTTTGCTTTTGTTCTGAACGCTAAACTTTAAAAGAGAAGTTTCACCATGTACCTTCACATCTTAGACGCTTATTGAGGAAGCATTCAATATATGTAACTAATCGACACTTTGAGGAAAATTCTCTCGATTTAAGTAAATAATTAGTATTCGAGGCACCCGTCAGGTGAAATTAGCTGTTGATACTAGGGAACTGCAGTGGCGTGCCTAGGGTTTGGGAGTAGGGCAAGCCCAATATTATTTTAGGTTTAATACATTTAATTAGAAGAAAAAAAAAATACTAAGAACGACGAAATCGAATTTACGGCGCGGCGGCAGACCTATCACACAATCTATATACAATATTAAAATTAGGTAATACAAATATAGATAGCTGGTGGTCATGCAACCGTAACTATTTACTGCACTAACTACTGAGCACTTTTAATACCCGGCATTACACTAGCACAACGATAGCTACTATGGTCCCGTGTTTGACTACGCAGTTAACCAAAATTGCGGACAGAAATTGTTATAAATACATTAAGGTTAAGTTTTTACAAGTAATTTTAATTACAAGTAATAGCATGCCTTTTGAAAGGACCACAATATCATTGAAATCATTACAATTAATCGAAACATTCTAATACACAAGTGTCCCTTGAAAAACATATGAAACACGACTGTTTAATAACCTATATGAAGGGGAGCATGTAGAAATCGAATTACGTAATTTAGTAAACTGAACCGATAAAATGCCTCTTGTGATTTCTCACGAATTTAAGAAATGCACAAACTCGGCGTAGTTTTCGCGCCAGTTTCAATATAATTGAATTAAATTACCTTTATAACGGCAATAAACACTTTCACCATCACACTAAAACCATCACAGGAAACAATACAAATCATTTTCGTATCAAAAAGCTTAAATAACATTTAAAAAAATGAAAATTAACCTTATTGAAATTAACCTAAACCCGAACTATTTACAATTGCACAATATCAAAATACTTATGAAGTTAGTAGTAATTCGTACAGTATTGCTAGTAAACGAAAAAATAAACATTACAACATGCAATTATAATTTATGAAATAAATATAAAACCCTCATTATTTGTATTACAAAAATGATTAAATAATTTTAAAAAAGAACCAACATAATTTAATAACAATAAATATAATTTAGTTAATTAATAATGTTACACATGACGACCTTCAAACGTACAATGTTCAGTCAAAACAATTCTGTAGTGTGGTCAAAAGCTGGGCTTTTGGTTTAGTACATTATTGCTATATATAAATATCTGTAGCTATACATTCGTAGTGCCAGAGTATAGCATTTCACCCGTAAATGTGAAAGAGATAGCATGCGTTGCCAAAAGCCTCGTAAAAGCACACGAGAGAGAAAAAGGCAGATATATGATTTGCGCGTACCGTCTTTTAAAAAATGCGTGGAGCTACGTTCTACGTGAGAGGTAAAATTATTGAATGAATTTATTACAAGCGTTGCGCAGCCCGCCGGGCGGTGCGGAGCTTCGGCTCGCCGTCGCAGGCGCTTCATTGAAGAGCACCATGCCGCGACGGAACGCGGTAAATTAAAAAATGGTAGATGTTTCGTAATTACTGTTTTGTATTGAATGTAATGGTTTCGTTCAGAATTTAGTATATACGTATTAAGTAAGGCAAGCCGGGCTTTTGGGCTTGTATGGAAGTACCGCCACTAGGGAACTGTACCTGTATACTCTTCCAGTCATTAGCGCCAGTAGGACAGCACGTGTTGGCGCGCATGCGCCGCGCGTGGCACGTGGCCTCGCGCCATATCCGCCAGTACAGGATGAACATCACCATCCAGATGAGAGAGAACATCGGCGCCAGGATGCTCGTCGTGTACTTCTTGGGAACCACCTGGAAGATATAACAAACTAGTCAATTTACAGCAATAAAGCATCATATAGGAAGTGCAAAGGAAACGTCACATCTTGTTTATGAGTTGGGTGATGTCCACTAACTAGCACTAGGCTATTGTCCAAGACTGTAATTTATCTCTTCCGTATAGTAGATTCTGTATACTACTACAATAACATAGTTGTATTTAGCTAATAAAGTTAATATTAATACACCCAATAGTCACTTGCACAAATATTCTAAGAAAAATTGTTAAACAAATAGACTTAATACATGGGTAATAGCCCAATCGGTTTTTTCCCGCTCCAAGTTTTAAACGTGCAAATGTTTGCAAGCAAACGTGATCTGTGAGCTGTGATTTGCTCGTATGACTGTGAAATGAAATAATGCAAATAATAAGGGGAATACCTGACCCCGGACATCTTTGTAGTTAAGGTTAAATCAATGCTACGTGGATATAAAGAGTAATAGTTACGTTAAATATAACAACTCTGCGTTCTAGACTTTTATAGCTGAAATGAACGACTTTTCTTCACAAGAGTACATGCATTTAAAAAACTAAGTGTGCGTAACATCCGATTTCTAAGAATGTGTCGTGTACTGTAGTGATGTACAGAAGTATTTATTTGTGTGTTGAAAAAGTGCGAAAGATATTTTAATGGCACTTCTGCAGTGTATCTTAATTACTACGGTTATGTAAGAATGGAGCAATAAAAATACTTTCTTCTTCGTTAATGAACGCGGCATTTCAAACTGGGTTAGACCACAGCGCGCCGCTAATGTTTACTGTTTTATTCTCTAAGAGTTGGTTATATTTATAGGGACGATAATGACTTAAATTTCCCATAAAACCAATTTGGTATTAAATATATTGTGGAATGGCCCGTTTATTTTCGTTTTGGACTGAAATTATCGTTGAAAACAGATCTAATGAGTATTTGGGGAATTATGATGAGTAGGCATACTGACCATGTTCATTTCGCAAGCGACGCCCACGTGCCAGTCGTTCCAGAACACGGGTATGCAGCTGATGCAGACCGCCACCGACCACGTGGCGCTCATGAGCACGCGCGTCACCAGCTTGGTCATGTACCGGCTGTAGTGCAGCGGGTGCACGATCGCTATGTACCTGCACAAGAGCACACTTCTACACACACGCCCTCACGAAATGTAGCGTGACGCGGCTCGACACCCGTCTAATTCAACAACAGTCAACACTAGATAAGAGAGGTCAAAACTCCGTGCCGATGACGCGGCCCATGGCACGCCACTCACCTGTCCACTGCTATCGCTATTATGTTGTATATGGACGCTAGACACGCCAGGATTATCAGGATGAACCGCATGAGACACGACCATTTGATTTTGCCGAATTCGTCGTCCACGTAGAACACGAGGTGGTAGGGCAGCGTGAGCCCCACCATGAGGTCGGAGATGGCCAGGTTGAGCACGAACTGGTTGGAGACGAGCGACGAGAGCCGGCGGCTCAGCGTCACCGCCAGGATGGTGAGCGTGTTGCCGCTCACGATGAGCACCATCAGCGAGCCGTCCACGATGCTCCACGCCCAGTAGTTGTAGAGGTTCGCATCCGCGCCCTCGTCGGTCGCGTTCCACGCCCCATCACTGTCATTGCCAAACGCAACGTCCATACCATCGCTGGCCGCGGTCGCCAGCGCCCCCCACTCCGAATAGTTCGACGTGGTGGCCGAGGCTCACGTGCACATGTCCTTAACTGTTCCCGCGGCGGACCGAGCGCTTCGATACACTGTCCGCGTCGCGCACTTTGCACATTTTTCACTGGCACTGTCCGTCGCGTCTCTCCAGATGTCTGAAACGAAATGAGTTATCAGTGAGCGCGCGTGGCGGCGGCGAGCGGCGCGTGCCGGCGTTTACAAGTGCGTGCTGCGCCACCACTCTGTATGCGGGCGCGCGCCGAAACCGCCACTACGAAATCATATTAGTAACTTTTAAAAGGGATAGCGCGAAGAACGCGATCGGTCTCGTGCCTCCCCCACCGTGAATTATTTACAAATTGAATATATATGAAAAGAGCTTTGTCTGTCTGCGCCCTAATCGATTGTTGTGCCGCAATAAATGAATTATTTCGAGACGTCGAAGGCCGCAAGGCAACACATAAATGTTCGGGCGATGGAGTTTTGTGAGAAATTGTTAATAAGCCGTAGCGACGCTCTTGCGGTCTTCGCGTATTGTTAGTTGCTCTTGAAAGTTTTTCGGCGGCGGGTATAAAGGAGAACTTGAGTGCTTCGGAGGAAATCGCTTGCGCTTTTTGTGTCATTTAATTTTTATTGGGGTCTGGGGATGGCGGTGATAGCGGGTTTTATTAAAAAACTTCCGCGGTCGCGTTCACACTGTGAGATACAGATCAGTCGAGCGTTGAAACAATATGTAGGGGAGTGTCGCAGTGAAGGTCGCGGACGCACAGACGTGTGACCGTTGCTAATTTGCCAGGAACTAGACACGCAGACGCTTCTCCCGGTTTATCGTTCAATAAGCGAAGCGTAATATAATAAATCAGCGTTAATGCGCACTACACACTGTACCGCGCTATACTGGAGAGGATTATATGGGATACAAAAGGTTCGTCGACAATACTATTCGGCGGCTCCCGCGTACATTTTAGCGTTCATTGTTAATTTACTCGGCAGCGGCATTGTTTGATTGTGAAATATTCAATTGTATCGTGGATCTGACAAAGTTAATTATATCCGATTCATCTGAGTCCCGCTGGCGGCGCCACATCTGAATTTCTAATATGCGGATCACAACTTCATTAATTCTAATTTAGCAACAACGCCTCACTGCCCCTGTATTGTCAAGATAGGCGCTTAATGAATTAATCGACCGTCGTTGAGGTCGTTCTTTAACCTTATATTTTCTACCATTAGATTAAAATGAAAAGGCAATCTGTGGTAGTTTACACATAGACGTATGCAGCCAGTGCTTATGTAAAGCGATTTGGCCTAGTCCACTAAGCTTGTCTGATAGCGCTTCATGTTCAATTAGTTCGCCGTCTTGTGCTACAAACTTAAGCCACTACGTATGGGCGTTTGGGTTGCCGTTTTGCTCATAACAAGGATCAAAAGTTTAAAGCCCTAATGTTTTCAAGGATGAAATTGCCAACTGTTAAAGTTAGCTTCACATTTGGCTTTACAATGTATCTAAATAAAATAAAGTTGACATACAACAGAACCATAGTTGGTGAGTTAAAATACCTGATAGTTCTGTATCAAGTGTTTTACAGGTGATAAAAGATTGTATAGCCGTTAGACCATGTTTGAAATCTTTGGTTTACATTCTCCGATAATACCAATAAAAAGTCCGCTTGCACGCATCTAGTTCTTAATAAATGACCAGTCTAAATTAAAAAGGTAGCTCCAGATAAAACACTTAAATGTTTATGCTTCAGAGCAAATAAAAGGTCCATTTGATTATTCCGCCAGTGTGCGTATTGCCTTTTTACGGTATCTGTAGGTTAATGAGTAACCAAATTGCTTTCCGTCCGTTTATTCTGATATCGCTAAGTGGCGGCGCCGCGATGGGGATTTACGCCAGTTCCGATGCGGTAGAGTTTTTTAAATTCGTTCGCGACAGCCGGAATCATCGGAAATGTTGTAATATTGAAAATATATTATAAATAAAGGATTTTCTAAGTCCTACGTTACTTCAAAAGCTTATTCGAATGTAGTAAATTATTCTGTTTGGCGAGGGTTTAGAGCACGTAGCCGTGTACGTAGGCTAACCAAGTTACTTAAGAATTTTGCCTTGTTTTGACATGGCTAATCTACGAGAAACATAGTTAAAATATTTCGTTAAAATTAAAACGTTTATTTGTATACAAAGTATCAAAGAATACTCGCCACAATTCTGAATAGTTTGTATATAAACAGAATGTTAATAGTCCCATCGTATGTAAACGAATTTATTTCTGGACACATTGATCGATAGTCGGTTGTCACATCAAACCGCGGAAAAATTGCCGCCGAACATGCCACGCCGTCGATTAGAAATGGGGACAAAACGGTAGCGAGCGCGCATCACTCTTTTAAACGGGTGTATGTGTTTTACGACCGTGCTGTCAACATGATACACTAACTTGGAGACTGTAGCTGAAACGTATTAAACGAAATGAAAAAATAGTGTCGTTACAAGCTCTATTAGTAGATACAGTGATAAATTACCGCATACTGTTATGATTACATGCTATTTATAGCAGAAATAATAGCGTTAAATTGAACATCACTTTTCTAGACATTAACTCAGCGGCTTGGCCATCTCGCAGTCGCGGCGATCAAGTCGAACGGACATTGGCGCAAATTAAGCGGACTGTTGTCTGTTATAGCCGGTACCTCCGACACGCCGCCGGCGACTTCAAACGGCAATTTTGATTGATGGCACGTCAAATGTGCGCTCTTTGTGTGTCGTTGAATCATTCCTTTACGTCATTCCGCGGAGACAAATAGAAGCTGTCTACCTTCGTTAAGGCTACTAAATGCCACATAGCTTATCTATCCTAAAAGAAAATTTTCATTATGCTAATTGGTTAACTTTTAATGAGGTACATCTAACATATCTTTGAAACTTGAGGATTCTTAAGTAATATTACAGCCGAATTAGGTGAGTTTAGTTTCCAACCCACTCCAAATGGACGTGCATGTCACTATCGAGAATTCAAATTTGTTTTTTAGATATACGAATGTAAGATTGTTGTGAACATTGGTGATTTTATGCGGTGTTGCAATCCGGCGCGTTGGGAGCGAAGAGCGCGGAGCGTGGAGCGTGCAGCGAACTGTAATTTATGATGCAAGAGGATTTCACTGGAATATTGTTGGAGCGTATTCAATTGCAACTCGCGATATTAAATTAAAAGTATCGAGACGACAATTTATATATGAAGAAATATAGATAATATTGATAAGAAATATCGAATGATAAACTTAATTGAAAAAAATCTATTCGCTATTATAAAATCTATTTTTTTAATAAATGGTTTGACGGAAATAACAATGTATTGAGATAAAACCGTATTTTTAGCTAGACAATGTAGCTCATCTTATAGGAAATGATTAGTAGGCCTTTGAGGCATGTGTAGAAATCTTTTTGAAGATAACTACGATCGGATTGAAGTTTACTTGAAAATAGATATTGGACGTTTCTTCATACTGTTGAATTATTTACATGTATCTAAGATTTGGTATTGCTTTTAGTAAAATGGGAGCGTATAGATAATGACCGCACGTCCTATCCCGGTGTATTTATAGCTAGCTAACTGTAGCCGGCAGGTTCGTCTGCGTGTCTAAAGCAAATTTATTGTTTGCCCGACGTTTGGAGTGTTTGCTTTATTGTCGACGCTTGATTGCATCAGAATAGGGATGTACTGCGAATGAATAAGGAAAATTGAAATGGAATTTTCGCATTGCTGAATTGATGGGCTGTGAGAGATTCGGAAATCTGTTTGTGAAAATAAATTTAGCCACGCGATTGTGAAGGATACAAGGATAATAATATCACGTATTATAATGAAAATAGCGGCCTACTATTTATTGGATATTACGAAAAACTGAAGTGGATTTTGTTATCGCCGGTGTTTTTAACTAAGTGCATTGCCAAGTTCTTATCTTGCCAAACAAAAATACCTCAAGTGCTGGAGGACTGCACAATGTTATGTGTCGATGTGAATGCACCAGCGTGCACGTACTGGGCCCCATTATTCAGAACACGCCTGGCGAGGAACAGCCGACAACTTGTATTGCCCTTTGGTGTGCAACGACTCCGCATTAGTATGTACTACCAACCACGTTGAGTTGTCAATAAGGGGGACATCTAACATCGCTTGGCATGTTAGCATCAATGAAATTATCCACATGGTAACTGGAATTGCGAGGGTAGGTTGTTGATTTGAAAATATTGGGTCGCGGAAGTAAAGAGGGAAAGTTCTATCAAATTTTAGCTAAGAAAATACTATAGTAAATATGACTTACTCCTTTGAATATGAAGGCTTGTGTTCAGGAAAAATAAATGTGAAGCAATTAAACATAACATTACAATGAGTTGTTTAGAAGGAATGTGTATTATCAATGTCAGATTTTAGAAATATGGAATATACAATTTGCATTATTAATACACAAAACGTCATAAATTACCGAGATTATATCGATATGGATAGCGTTACGTAAATAGCGCAATATACATTGCAGCACATGAAGTTAAATATAGAAATGTGGCTATTAAACCTAGATCGTTTAGCAACAGAAGTATATCGACAATACCACCGACCTCCACCAAGTTCTAGTTTAGCATCGCGTGCGCGACCTCCGCTGTCCAATTTATAAATAAACTATTATATTATAACAATGTCAGTATTATAAACAATCTGAATGTTCAAAATATTACATTCCAATGTATTAACTTCAAAGAATATTTTCATTTACTTATTTTAAAACGTTTTTAAAGCATTGTGTATAAAACCAGCAATGTAATACGGGCAATTTGTAAATACCCAAGAGAGAGATTTTTATGCAATAATTTCATACTTTATTAATAGCTTACAGTATTTTTAGAAATGATAACCTAATATTATATTGCTGTTGAAACGATAAGACGTTAAATTAATAGGGTCCAAGAGGCATTTTGACATTTATAAATATTGTCGGAAAATTAATCAAAGCTCTAATGGAGAGTAAATTAAAAAGGAACGGAACACGTAATTTTGCTTTAAATGGAGCTGATCCATTAGAAATTAATGTATTTGAGACGGGAGACGATTTGTCACAGCCTTTTTGCTAGACTTTACAAAGGACGGTGATGATTGTGTACAGAGGAATTTGTCTCCGAAGAGGGTCGAGTAGTGAAATTGGACGAGACAGTATGCGGGCGGCCGGTGTCGAAACTTTCAGCTGTTACAGTCGGAGCGAGTTGCAGAGTTTCTACGAGGAGTTGCGTGATTGATAATGCGGACTATGTCTTGTATGAAGGAAAGCGAGACGCATTGTTGCAAATTTGGATTTAATACACAAAACAATGCTTATGGACATACTTACGTTTAGCGAAATGGGTGGTGAATATTTTAGTAAATGACATTGAATTAATGTTATTAATTAACATACATACATAAACTCACGCCTTTATCCCAGAAGGGGTAAGCAGAGGTGCTACCAGGACACCCACATTTCGCATTGTATGTTCCGTCCCATGATGTGATAGGGGGCGAGCCTATCGCCATATCGGGCACAAATTCCTGACTCCGGGCTGATAATGAATAGAAAAACCCAATATCATTTTGCCCGACCCGGGATTCGAACCCGAGACCTCAGCTTTGTAGTCGTACCGTAGTACAACTACGCCACCGAGGCAGTTAATTTAAATAAACAAAATACAAATTTATGAGTACTGGTATAAATGTAAAATGATTAAATAGCTTTGCTACAAAATAAAAGGCAAACCGCACAAATTATTTGTACGTAAAAAAGATAAACAGAACACGAAATTCAAAAACCGTTGTTCAAGGAGAGAAAAAAACTAACACTGTACAGGATCGATTGTGGAGAAGGACGCGGCATTGTAAAGTCTATATTGTTGTTACACAATGCCCCGGTTTGGCGTGCGTGCCTACTTACACATGTAATTGAGGTTGTACTATACACACGTACATACACGCATGTATCAAACATTCATACAAATAATGGTGAATACGTGTCGCCTCACCCGACTGAGTAGTTTACTAAACTATTGAAGAGAAATAAACATTTGAATTGAATAAGATGCTCTTATTTGATACGTGCATGCATTATTCATGCGCGTGTTTGAAAAATTTCATTTGTGAAAATTGTAACATCTAAATATTTTCAGAGCCAAGATTATTTCCAACAACAATTCTGAACAATTGTAAATCTTGAAAAACCAACCCATTTAAATTAAAAAAGTAACCTCATAAAACGTTTCATTGCAAATATTTCTTAATCTCCGTGAATTAATTTTAATAGTTGCCATTTCGAAAACTTAATATCTGGCGAGTTGAGTTTCGTGTTTAATATAACTTTTGAAGTCAAACAAAGTAAATTCTGAACGTGAAGTGGAAAGTATACTGGTGGTAGGTCTCTCATATGTGAGAGGCCGCCTGGGTAGGTACCACCTCAATGTCTATTTCTCCCGCCAAACAGCAGTGTAAATGCGCTGTTGTGTTCCGGTTTGAAGGACATTGTAGCCAGAGTAACTACTGGACATATTGAGACTTAACATCTTATGTCTCAGGATGGCGAGCGCAGTGGAATTCCAAGCATTGCCTTGTAATTCATGGTGTTGATTGGTTTTGCTACTGTCCATGAGCGGTCGTATCGCTTACCATCAGGCGAATGGCATGCTCGTCTCGCCATTCATTGCAATAAAAAAAAAAAAAAAAAAAAAAAAAAAGTATGAAGCTAATCAGCTAGTTAGCTTTTAATATCACAACTCGTGATACAAATAATGTTTTGTGAGTATCGTGGAAGTTGGCAGAATTCATGAATGAAGTCCGTCTTACTGTAGGAGAGATTACGAGATTGGTGAGACAAGTGGAAAAGTTTGTAGGGATGTTTTGATATTGAGAGGAAGCTGGGATTAGTGTGTGCCTAAGGAGGATGAAATATAGATGTTACTGTATGCGGGCCGTTTATTTTATTAATATATGTAAGCAATACAAATATTAGAACTTTTAATATATAAAGTAATAACTTCACATTTTTGTTAACGTAAAAAAGCGAAAACACCGATGTTAGTGAGTTAAAAATAAACACAATTATCATGTGATAAAATGATCGTGCAAAACACACTATCGAATAATATAAGATCGCCATTATTCGCCACTTAAGGATATTAAATACATGCTGGTTATAAGACGGCAAAAATCTCGAGGTAATGAGTATACACTCGGTAAATATATTGAAGTCCGTATGACATCAGCATTAAGAACGATCGAAGGGTTATGCGTCGACTTGGAACATTCCGTTGAAACGTTTCCTAATTTTTATGGTCGCTTCGAGCCGGATGTCCGATGGCGGTGCAATGAACTCATCTAACCTTATTTGTGTTGCGGCAAACAATCCCAAAAGGTGTTTTGACCTTTTAGTATTTACCTCGGTAGGATTTACTTATTTGGATAGTATAATATTATTTCTCGGTAAATTGATAAAGGTAACGTCATTTTAATCGTTATATCTATATTTTTTATACGATATTTATCTGATTATTACTTATATAACAGTGGTCACTTAGCTATAAGCAGAAGCCAACCTATTTTCGAAACCATTATTATTCCTTTTATACTCAAAAAGGACGTTTTACGAGGTTTTACATATTATCTTGAAATCATTGTCAAGGACCTGTTTTAAGTTCAATGCATGTAAGACATTACTCCGCACATTTAATAACCAAATGAGGTGCTAAAATAGCTTAAGCGAATACAAATGGGAGGGTTCATGTTGTATGTACGGTTATTTTATGGTAAACCCCTAATAAAATGCATATCGTATGCAAAGAAGGCGAGCAACCCCGTTACACGCCATGATCGATGCAAACACGAACATCTTGGGGATGGTACAGAGTGGGTGGAGTACTTTCACCCACTCCAACCTCCAACAAATCATTACATAACCAAGGGTAATGGTAAAAATGATAATCTGTTTATGACCCGGCTAAATATAAGAGTAAATCATAACGTACTTGACACCCGAGCTCTTGCTCCTTACAATTTATCAACATTACGTCCCGGGTATCGTTAGTAAAACGGGTACTCTGGTCATTAGCCGGGTAATTTTACAATTACTCGGATCATGAGCTAATGGCTACAGTTTACTGTTGAGATTAAATAGCATCATTAGCGGAGCTGAGTTTAATATTAGCTCATACCTTGTAACCTTGGAACGCAATATGAAATAGAAAGTTTTGCTAGCTAGTCAACTTCATGTAGCAATTAATTATGAAAAGAAAGGTCATTTTATATCAATGTTACTCGAGATTTCGTCGTAAAGGCCCGCGGAATTGGCAATTCTCCAGATTAACCTTTACAAATATCAGGCGCTTCACTTGTGGGTATAGAAATAATTAATCTCCAAATTAGAGTTTGTTAAACGTTTTATAAGAAAATGAACGTTTGTTTGAATTGAAGCGAGTTCATTATTTAATAAAGTAAGATTAGTTACTTAGGTTCCACCAATTACTTTGTGTTTTGCGATGTTAATTAAGACATGGTTGTAAGATTTGGAAGCGTTTAATTACAAAGCAGATGCTCGTGACTGAATTAATAGGTGTTGTTTTAACTCAGTCATGCTTATATTATGTTGCCGGCAATAGCGAATACGTAAAACCGGATTCGGAGTTTACACGTGTAGTCATATAAACTACAAATTCTCCATGTATAATGGAATAGATTTTTAAATGTGATAATGACTTGCATATTACGTCATAACATCAATTCTGTTCTATTTGTACAATAAACGTTGACAACTGATGAAGCCGTTTTGATTGCGGCTTGTGTTAATAGAAACTACGTTTACCAACAAAGCGACAATTAGTTGTGCATTCGTCCACGCTAATCAGTGTAAACTCCCACGCGGTAAGTGTTCATGCAACTCTTAATTAGATTGTGTCACGCCTCTGCCTTGCCTCATTTTCTCACTATACTGTTTGAAAATTTGGTTTGTGTTGAATTATTGCAACACTCGTTGCGGCCATATGTTTGATCAAACGTTACGACTGAGGTTACGTTCGCGCCAAATATTGGAAGTTTGCTCATATTTGCAAATACGTTAATAATTTCATAGTTGATGTGTTAATATTATTGTTTGATTTCGGTGATGTGAAAGTGTCGGTTATTTTCGGGTGTATTCACTAATAGATAAACAATCGAACGTGCGATATGTTGATATATTTCCGTCGAAACACGCGTACACATAACGCTACTTATAATTTATATTTTATGACGTCTTAAAATTCTCACTATTTTCGACACGTTGCACTTCCGAGCCCCACTTCGCGTATTCGTAGCGTCAGTAACGATGTGATTCAAAGTTATGACTGTCTAAATATACCAGGAAATTGTATTGAATGAATGAAAGATGAATACTTTGTCACTTAGGCTAATCGCCGGCAATCCATCTATTTGTGACAAAGGAATGCGAAAGTCAAACAGCGAACTTTTGATGAATGCATAATGCTTGAATAATTGTTGAATGGGCATTGTGTAGCCGTTTCTCAATTAAGACGGATCTCCGTGACTAATTGGCTGTTGGCGCTGACGTGCTGGCGTGCTGACGGCGGCGGGAGCTGACGCCGCGCCGTTCACGTCGACACTCGCCATATCTCATGCTTTGGATTGATTGGTTTTGCGCCATTCGACCAGCTTCTCAGTATTTTCGGCATGTTGTGATTGATCTTTTTTGTCGCTTCAACGTCCACTTCAGATAAGAATAACTACTAAAATATTTAGCAGATTCGTGGAAATCACAATGTTTCGTAGATTCATGGAACTTGTGATATTAGCTCATATATAAATAAAATATGTTGCCTCAAAGCCAAAAAGTTTCTCTATTCCATAAATGAATGTTAGTACAAGGAGATGTTTTCTTTGAAACAATCATTGTACGCTTGACATTACATTACCTACTGGCTCTACGCCCTCGCATCTTCGTGTCAATATGTATCTAACAGAAGAAAAACTCGTGGAAGTAATAAACTTTTCTCACTACACAAGGAATTGGCTTAAATCAATTAAGTGGCAGGCTGACGCGGCTAAAACACACAGCCTAACTTCTGCTCTGTAGTTTAATTGAGTTTTAGTCTTAGCGCTGTATCGCGCATTTAGAGAGCCCATTGAGAAGATAGTTTGCCTATTTATTATTGGTTGTTCCAATTCTTCCTCACTGTATTTATTTTTTGTAGAATTACTAAAAGTAATATACTATTATTACACTCTAATTATCGACATGAATATTTAGGGTCGCAACTCGTGCAAACGTATAATGAAAGCTACTATTAAGCATTTTGCTTTAAATACAATTAACAACTCATTCAAAATTTTCCTAATGCAATATTATAGTGTGCGAAGTTTTTACAATTTACATTGACCCAATCTAATAATTTATGCGATACGCCTTACTCCCACCTTCCCGCTTTTGGACTCCTTTCAATTGCGTTACTCTCATAAGACTGAGATCCGTAATTTCTAATAACTTTATTCAATTCTTGTCACGTGGGAATAGAAATTACACGAAATAATTTAGAATTGCGTTGAACAGTAATTCATTTTAATACAATAAATAATTATTATAGAAACTTTTGTAGTATTCCCCAAAGAAATATGTTACTTAAAATATATGGTGGTGTGATGAACATCGAAATGTAGGCCGCAGATGAGTGCACTTAAAATAATTAAAATAAGATGAATGAGTGTTCTCAATTCAAGCAATTAACAGGGCGCCGGCGTGTTATACTGTGTAATATACTTGACAGATTTTTATATCCAAAAATAACAATGTAAGTGAAAATATAAATGAAAATCCATTTACAAAACTACGTGGCGCGAAGCACTATTTTATTGTGATCCACTTGAAAGTTCCCTCTTGTGTTGAGTGAGGTCGCACAGCCGTCCTCGTACTTGTATGTAACATTTTATATATTTGAAGGGTTAATATTTATGATGAGCGTCCATGTAAGAGCCGCGAAACTTTATTATTTCGTTTGGGTTTGTTATGGTCGTAATTCCACATTGTGACTGGTGAGAGTGGACGAAACTTTTTATTGCTATCATTTTGACGTCATTATGTGATCCTTATGCCGAACGGCATATCTTTTGTATTATATTATTAAAAGATTTTGTATTTGAGAAATTTCATCGTAAGGTTTTCAGCTCGTCATATATTAAGTCGTGGGACAGAAATACATTTGACATACTTTGGTTGGCACTAGTGCCACCCCTTAAGGGATAGAGGGGTGATTTATAAAAATACCTTTTGTTATTCATAAGTTTAAAAAATATTACACAATGGAAACGTAAATATCCTTCAGCACCATGTGAATGCTTTATTTCTTCTAAGTGATTTGTTCGCGTGGGCCTTTGAAAAACGAATTGTTATTTATGTTGCCATTGAGAGGAGGGACGTGTGGCTTCTATTATTATTGGGTAAACGTATAACAATATTGGAAGTTTCATTTGTATTATTCTATAGTATGTAGATATGTATGTGAAGTGTGATGTAGACATGCGAGTTAAAGAACATAATAAAAGATTGATATTTTGTCATACTTATGAAAATAAGAAACTTAACAGTCACACACATAGTCCTGACCCCAAAGTACGATGCTAGTCTTGTGTCGTAGGTATTAAATATTACAAAATAATTTTCGGTCTCACAACACGTAAACCGTAAAGGATCGCAATCAAGCTTTTATTTGTATTGTGAGTGCGATTACAAATACAAATTCCACATACACAAACACGCAAAGTCGGAACAAACATATGGACCCTTTACAAATGTTTATCCGTGCGTGGATCCAACCCATAAACTTTTAACGCAGAAAGCTAAACTTAGCTGCCCAGTAATCGAGCAAGAAATTAATTTATTTGTAATGTATTTTTTGCAATAAAAACAAATTGATTTTCATAGAATTTAATTCCGTAAAAGTACAGAAAGTTTTGTAAAGTTCCCTGCGGTTGGTAGTAAAGAGAATGCTGTTTGCGTTACTCGTACAAACTCGGCAGAGTTCGGGTGTGACTAAATGGGGCGCTCGATCGTCATTACTAATGTAAAAGTTACTCAGGTTCGGTTTAACTTGTACCATGTGCTGTGGACTCAGTACTACAATATAAATAGAGCAAATCGATTCACATATTATTTTAATTTTCGATGGAATTGTAGAATATTTGCTTCGGGCTTGGTTGTTTTGAGACCGATTGTTTTTTGGATTTTTGATTCCGTCGACACATTACTTGTATTTTATTGTGATCAGAACTGTGTGTATGATTATATTGTTTATTTAGTAAACAATTATACTGAAATATAGCTTCGTTATAACATCGTTATAACTAATAGCTTCGTTTAGCTTATTCGTTAAACCTCCTGCACATAAATAGCAAGTCCGCACTGTGTTCTTGTAACTCGTTTTTCTAAATCACGCGGCGTCACACAGTTAGGTGAACGTATGGATGTATTCCCCGTCCGGATATTCGAAAAGCAATTTGGTGTGCACAATGTAGACTGATTCATCGGGCCCGACAAAGACTTGCGCTCTTAAACTTTTCCCTATAGAGACACTTTTCACTCGCTCTGTCTTGCTGGGGATCTACCACGATATTGCTTATCTTAAGCAAGCAAAATTAACTCAAAATATATGTGTTTTGTGTGAAATATCGCAATACTTAAACAGAAAACAAATACACAATCATTAGTCACACAAATCTTGTCTCGAAATGGGATCGAACCCGCAGCCTTTGGAATTGTTATGTTTGAACTGATATTTAGATTCATAAAATTCAACATGCAATAACCTATCTCAGCCGTGTAATTTAAGAGCAAGAGCGAGTAGAAGAAACGTTAGTAACATAACATAACATAAACAACATTTAGAAGTATCAATTTGACTTTGATATTTCAAGTCATAGGTATTTTCTTGCTTGTAGTGTATGTTTTCGTGGTAGATGCCCGGAGCTAGCACGCTCTTGGACGTCGAGTCGGGCTGCAGTTTTTCAATGTGTTCAAGGGAACAGTCTACGTCGGCTCTTATTAGATCTATATATTACCATCTGGCGCTATTGCCTTCGCTCTAATGTACCATGTTTCTCTTAACTAGCAAACAATCTGCTTCACTGATATTTTCTTAATTAATCTTTTAGTTATTTGAAAGGTAAAACCTAACTGCTAAGCCATTACATAATAACACAAAATCAGATTTATTTCCACAAAAACAAATTATGATTAAGAATGAATAGAGCTCAAAGTTAACTCCGTGCTCGGGAGGCGTGAAATGAAATCGTCTATCTGCCGCTGTCGAATTGTTCGCTTTATTTGACCTCATTCCGTTATGAGATTTGAAGGAATCCACTAATAAGTATAAAGTAACTATGGATTGGAATTTATTGAGTACTTGCCTTTTGTTTCTTTGGTATTTATAAAAAAGTTAAAACGTTCAATTTTAAATTTGAATTATTTTTAATCGTATTATTTTGGGCTATACCCAACACGAGGAAAATATTTATAAAAAGCTTTCCCCTTTGTTATCGATGGAAAATACCGCAATGTCTGCGATGAAGTGGGTTTTATCCGCCACTAATCATTCCCGTCGATTGGATTCCCATCATGGTAAAGATTGGTAGATTGCACGAGACGAGGGCGGAGGCAGCGGACTGTCCAACTCTGTAATGGGATTCGCGGGCGCTATGTCCATCGCATATTGGCTATTTCGACGTCCCCACAATTCCATCGAGCTTGATCGACCCGCGTGTACATAGTTATCATATGTGTATGCATACCATTCTGCTGGATTAGTCAAGTGAAATTTATTAAATACTTTCATTGGTGTTCGCCCATTTAAGAGTTACTATTTTTTTTAATAAATATAAGTTGGCTATCATGTAAACTATACTAATACTGAATATAAAAGTAAAACGATTGAGCTTTTTTATTCATCCAGCTGTAATATTGAACACAGGCCTTGTATGATAAGATAGCAATCATTTGCAAATTTATGACATGCCAAAAATTTAAACAACAAAAATACTTTGCTTCAGTAACTCGTAACATTTTACTAACAGAAAGCGTTGGTGGTTAAAAGCATGTTCACGTTCCCGTAAAGTTTTAATCTAGTATTAAGTACACGTAAGTTTGTTTTCGTGTTAGTTTAGTTAATTTAGCCATGAATAGAGATGTATTTGTGCTGTGTATTATCACACCACGAGGGAAACAAGCTCTCTGAGCTCGTTGATGTCGTTTTAATGTAAATGTCGCCGCGTAGATATGTTACTATGTTAAAAGTCACAATTGTCTTAATTCTAAACTAGAATATTATTTTCTGCCAAAATAGTAAATGATAAATAGTAATTTTACTCATGTATTAGTTGAGTGAAAAATAAGTTTAATATAAAATATGTGTATAAAGTCCCACGATTTATAACAGTTCGATTCAACACAATTTGAATAGAACAGCCTCGCTCCCGCTTTTATTGTTATTGATGTTGGAAAATAACTGAACGTGTATCTTAATAGCCCCACAGCGTTACCGCAAAAATGTCGGCCGTTCCATTGCTCCACATTCCTAATGTTGATAGTTTACGTGTTAAACTTTACCAGGAATGTATCAATGAGTGACTTTTTGTTTTGCTAGGGTTTCTTTTATAACATAATTTTATTATCTTGAGCGATAACAAGGAAGGAAAACATTTTAGGAAACCCGTATATCATAGTAGATCTTCACAAGAATTTCTATGGCATGTGAAGCCCGTCAATCTGCATTGGGCTTGTGCGGTGGTAAGACTTAAACCTTCTGAATCGTACTCCTTGAAGAGGAGTCCTGTGCAAACTACAGCCGTGTATGGGCTTATTGATCATTTAATCTTATGAATAAGTACAGGAGAATGCCATAAGGAAATGTAACTTGTCTCAACACCCTATAATGTGTAAGGAAAAGTTTTCCGATATTTTTGTCCATTTTTTTGCGTTTCGTGTGATTATTACTAGATTAGTTTCATTGCTATCATTTATAAATTGCATTCTTCCGCAGTTTTTTAAGCTATATCACGTTTTCAATATTCCTTCATGTTATTATATTATACTTTTATATGATAATAAAATGTCCTTTTTCGACTTCACATAATGGTGATGCAGTGAAATGGCACCCCGGGGCGCTATAGATGTAAGTTATCCGATCTAATGGAATAGATACGGGGTTTTATCGGTCGCCAGAGAGGACACCAAGTGCCGGCACGGTCATACGAGTTTCTTACGCCGGGAGTGAATATAAATATTGTATTAGGATGGACTGAATGTATGGAGGAGTGAATCTTGGGGATTGTTTAAATATACTCGTAGTTTTAATGTGCATCTGTTAAAAAAATAGTGGGTTGTGAAAGTTTATAACTGCTATTAGGAATTGGTAATATTTGTATGTTTCAGATTAATGTTGTATTTTCGTAATCATTGAAAATAATATTGTTTTCATGGCCCGACTCATTATCAGTCGTTTAATTCAATTCGCCCGCCCGCCCACTCGGGGCCGTCGTTAAACATTCCACGGCACCCGTTGATAAGCTTAAATCCCAGATTTGTCGTTTAAGTGCTCGTAAAACAATCTACAAAGTCTCCCTATGTTTGGATTGTCGGCTGATTGTAATTCAATCACTTACGCCCAAATACTGGAACGCAACTTAAATATAACTTGCGCTTAACTACGTTAATCCCGATTAAATGTACTGGCTAAGTGAGCCGTGCGCTGTTAAGAGCAACTTATTATTTGAATGTCGTTCCAGTATTCGGGCGTTAGACACGCAACAATCGCTCCATTAGAGTTGATCTGGCCGCACCGCCACAGACGCGCGCCCGCCGGCCGCAACATCATTGATAATTCTGGTGTGAGTGCGGAGCGTGCCGCGATTGCATTAGCCTGCATTACTCACTGCACATGCACCGCTCAATGTGCGGCGTCCACCACCAACCGGCCCAAGGTCCCGCCGACCCATTTGTCAAAACGCTCCCAAAGCGGCGCGTTACCATAGAGATGCTACTATTTTTTTTAAACTAAAACAAAGGAACGATCACATTCTACGCGAAACCGATTTCAAACGAAATTTAACCGCCGCATTTTATGTTACACACGAATTCACTAGAGACGCTCGTGACTGATTCAATATTCGACATTGAGCATGAAACACAAAATAGTATCCAAATTCGTTCAGTTACATAAGCGGGGGTGGGGAGACTCGCGGAGCTTACGTAAGCAAGCCTCGTTATGTGACCGACGAGTAAAGTGTCGTTTTAATTCATACTAACAATACACAGTTGACACTGATACGGGACTCGTACGCGCGGATTTGCATATAGCGCGCCCGCCCGCCCTGCACTCTGCAGCCTCCACGCCGCGCCGCGCGCTAACTGTAAATAATCCTAATTAACACTTTAATTACCTCTATTTATACAATATTGTATTGCGGGTGGCGAAACGTGCTCGCCAAATATTATCACGCTCGGTCCACTCGTAACGTGTGAGATTGTTTCATAAGGTTCGAGAAGCACTGGTGCGGCGAGGTGTGCGCACGTATATTTACCTCGCCAGGGCCACTGCCATTCGTGAGGTGGTGGCGACTGTTCCTACATCATACACTTCACAACACACATGTAACAATGCACTGTAACTTGCGCTGCGGGTTTTTGCTTGAGCTCGGGGCACGTGGTGTCGCGGCGGCGTTCGGCACGCAACTGACGGCGGCCGAGCCGGCGACACACAAACTTCAAATTCGAGGTCTTCGCTGTGAACAGCAGTGGCAAAGGTCATGGTGGGTTCTTCTCGCAAGTGTCGTACGGTGTTCGGTGCCGGGCGGACGGCGCTGTGCGCTGCTTGTGTAGTGGGGATTACGGTGATGGAGGTAAACTTCCTCTTGTTTACACACACGGATTTACCACCGATCCTTCATAATGCTCCGTGAGTTGTTGACTTACTGTGTGTGTTCATCTTTCATTAATTTTATATATTGAAATTTCATGAGGAATTATTTTTTATAAAGTTCTTCTTTTGGTATGTTGTTTAATTATCTTGTCCTCATGATTAGTCCTAGTTAGGTTGTATAGTGATGAATCGATAAATAGCATGTCAAATTTGTTTTGTATAGATTCAGATTTAACACAGCGATATATAAAAAAATTGCCCCTCTTTTTTTTGCGAAAGTTTTAGTTGCATTTTGTCTGTACTCACTAAATCTACAACCTGGCTTCGTTTTCGGTCGCAGTCTGGATATACCCGGTATGTAACACTTTTATCTTGTTATTTTTACACTTACAAATACATTTGAAAAAGAAAGTAGAGACGCTTCGTTGTGATGAGAAATTATGATCAATGATCACTATCATGATAAAAAGTAAATTGTATCTGGAATGATTCCAAAATCTAGTGTACTTAACCTTGATCTGACATCTTGTGTGTACCTTTACATCCTGCGTCGTGTCGTTAATCCGTCGTGTTGTCGCGACAATACTTCTTCATTATCCGAGTAAGTACGTTCACAGAAAATACTGTTATTGTACAAGCGTGTTGTTTACCGAGGCCTCTGGATGTATCCATCAATGTATCGTAACGGATGTGATGCTTGGTTAGGTTTTATGTTCAGTATAGATTCATATGTAAGTATGTAAACATATTAGAATTTGTTTCATTAAGTGTTGGGGATACATTTAAATACTTTCTTTTTATCACATCATTCAATGAATTTTAAATACCCCATAGCTACAATATAAAATATAATATATTATAGACGTCTTGCGCCCATTGGAAGTCGCCGTCTGTGGATAGAAAGGCCGCGGAATCGATCCCCACACCGAGACAAATATTACGATCCACAAATTAGTTCTTTGTTGTTTGAAACCGAATCTCATACACAACATGAGTATGAGACTGAGTATGTAACATACAAAACATATATATACAGTGTAAGCTTTAAAAACTGTGTCTGTTGGACGTATTAATTTATTATTCATACCATATATTATATTAGGTCAGTAACACGTCAAATATTAGCCTAGGCTAAGTAGGAACATTAGTCTCAATTTTTAGATCATATAAAATTTTGTTTCAAATTATTTAAGTTGGGGTACTATTTATGAAACTTTCCATTCAATTTAGGGACTTATTGTGCAGCGGTTAGTCATTGATACTCGAAGAAAAAACCCGGCATCATGACTCATTCTCGCGTGTTTGGAAAACAGAGGTTGTGCGCATGATTTGGCGAGCAAAATAAGTACGATTGATCTCCTTTTGCTTGTTGTCTTCGTTTTATAAAATTATTTAATACACCGCTATATTAGTCTGGGAAATTCTGTTTAATCAATATAGTAACAAAGTAAAAATATAACAGTTATTTTGCTGTCAATTATAGCATAAAATATTATATTACATATTTAAGATTGTGCCCACGTTTTTATATTCTTTGTTAAAGAAAAAATAACCGCAAGAATATCCCAGGAGTAGGTTTTATCGTAGAATCTCGTGCATAGAGCCAGCGTGTGCCATAAAGGCAATATGCGGTTACAGCGCACCATCATTTTCCTTATCCTAATGCTCTTTTTGTGTGATATCATGCTGCTGAGACTGTTGGACACATCACTACAGGTCCTCTCATTGGCCGAGTGGTGGCGTTTTTGTGTTGTGTTTGATCTTAAGCTGATCAATCACATTTGCGTGAATTTTTCGGATACAGAAATTGGAATTCGTTTTCCCGTGACTAGAATTTGCGCGTGACATGGCGACAAGTGGGCCGTCTATATTATCTCAGCACACTAAAATGGACAGAAGTCAGCTTAGCAAACTGTTGATGGCACTAATGTATTCATCATCATTATCAGGCCGTTTCAATCCACTGCTGGACATAGGCCTCTCCCAAGGTACGCCACAGAGCCCGGTCTGCTGCATTACGCATCCAGTCGCTGCCGGCCCGATTGTGCAAATCGTCCCGCCGTCTGGCCAGAAGACGTCATACGCTACGTTTGCCAAGACGCGGTCTCCACTCCCGAACACGCTTACTCCAGGGGTGTCTGTTAGCTCAACGTGCTATAGAAAGAGCTATGCTCGGAGTTTCTCTGAAGGACTAATGTATTCCCTATAAAATATTATTCTTTATATACACCCGCAGGGATAAGTCCGCGAGTTTATGTACAAATAAATACTTTCAATAACCCGGACTATGTCATATGTGAGATCAGCCTTACGCACAAATCCAAGTCTTGTGCCGTAGATAAAAGAACTACGACAGTCATCGGATATACATATTTGTACATTGTAGATTGTTCAGAAATTTGCCTCAGGACTGAACCCGTGATATTCTATTTCACAGTCAGTTCATCAACCGCGTGCGCATCGACACATAATTAAGAGGGAAGCGATTTTTTTGTTGCACGAGCGGGCTCGCAACAAGCGCGTTGCTCGACGCCTGCACTAATTACAGGGCGGTAAAGAGATGCCACCCCCGCACTCCTCCGCACCCCGCACCTTGCCAACTCACCCTCACATTCATAAAACGGTTTTCTAATATTTCCCTGCGGCTCTTTTCGCTGACGTATGCTGATTTCAGTGAGATCCTAATGATGAACATTTTGTTCGTTTTAGATAAGATTCTGTTTTGGACAACGTTTTTTGTTAAATGTGTTTTTTATTAGAATATAATTTGTCCCATTTTTCAGAAAAGGATTTTTTTGACAATAGCCAAACGGTCGTAATGTTATAAACTACATTTTGCTACTTGTGCAAGGTCAAGCTAGAGTCCAGACCAATTATAAAATAAAAACACACAATTGTAAATAGGATACTTCTTCTTGTTTTCTCTTTTAAAGACTGAATACAGTTTATTTTTCAGTGATAATGAAAAATTTATTTTGTGTTGTCTATTTGCGTTATCCTTTTTTTCATTATTCTGATAATTTACATAGTTGATTATAAAGTTAATTACACAAAATCGTTTAAACAATTATAATTCGTTAGTCCCACACGGCACATTTTGAACAATTACAAATATGGCTGGCTAGTACATACTACATAAATTCAAATATATGTAAATTTTTCATGTAACATTTCCACAAGCCTGAATAAAAAAGAAGCGTTCAGCTTTAATACGCTCGGAGTTTTAACGATATATAAGCGGATAATGTAGCTGTTGTTACCCAATTGTGCGAACAAAGCCGATTTACTTTAATTCTCGTTTCAAGCTGTGCCGTATTTGTATTAATAAGATAAAGGGGACCGGGTTTAGAATGGTTCTCGTGTGAATTGTAAAAACAATTGTTGTTTTATTTAAAGCAATTAATATTTAATACGGTATGTTTATTGTTTGGAATTGGTAAAGTTATTAATAGAGGGTCGTATTTGTGACGATTGGAGTGAAATAATGCGAATGTAGTAATATCCATTTAAAAGAGTAAACATTTTGTTAGTGACTATTTCGCCCTAATGTTTGTAATTATTATGAATATGAATCATATTTTCTACTCTATTGACAAGAAATCAATTCTCATATGGAACAGCGTAGTCACTTAGTTTTGCTACTAAAAATATGTTTTTTATGACTTTATATCTCCTTCCATCGCTCATCTCAGCACAAAATTTACACGTGTAAATATTGAACAATAACAAAATGTGTATGCAGTTATCACTTTCCTCCAGTGTGGACTGTGCCACCATTCCTGGAGGTTCGTTAGTGGAATAAACGTTTCGTTTCCGCTCTCGGAGTCTCGAGTCCCCGCTGCGGTCTATTGTCTGTCTCACTGATTACATGAGCTGTAAGCGGGGACTAAGTGACTTAATGATTGAATGCCTCCGTGGTGCAGTTGGGTAAGACGAGGCTGTGATACAGGAAGAGGCAAAAGTTTGTGTAATGAATATATTTGTTTCCGGTCTGGGTATTGTATGCCGAAGAGATTGTCATAGTATCAGATATTTACGAAACTATACTAATTGTATCGGAAAGTAGATGTAGGATAAGGGTGTGACTGTTCGAAAATAAATTAATAATCATCTCCAGGTCGAATACATTTTAGAGATTTACCGGGGAAACAATACAATTTTCGCTTGTTCACATTAAACTTATTATTACCGTAATGAGAAAAACGTACTCAAGAAATCATTCTGTAACATTGTACCACTGTTGTACATTGTTTTTACTGGTGGTAGGTCTCTCATATGTGAGAGGCCGCCTGGGTAGGTACCACCGCAATGTCTATTTCTCCCGCCAAACAGCAGTGTAAATGCGCTGTTGTGTTCCGGTTTGAAGGACATTGTAGCCAGAGTAACTACTGGACATATTGAGACTTAACATCTTATGTCTCAGGATGGCGAGCGCAGTGGAATTCCAAGCATTGCCTTGTAATTCATGGTGTTGATTGGTTTTGCTACTGTCCATGAGCGGTCGTATCGCTTACCATCAGGCGAATGACATGCTCGTCTCGCCATTCATTGCAATAAAAAAAAAACCAACTAAGAAAATGATCTGATTGCATTTAACGAAACGAAAATGAAAATGAAACCCAAACTCACTCAATTTATGTTTACTCAACGTAATTGTATACAAAATCTAATATGCAGAAATAGTTTCCACGACGAAAAAGAGATCAAATCGATACTATGATGATATTTTTGTGTCCATTGTACGGATCAATTGCATCGACGTAGCACAATGAACATAAATGAATGTTTATGATCGTCAATGTAGCGAGGCTGAGGCCGGGAGTCGCCGGCGGAATAATTGCTTATTGATTAGGACGTAAAGAAGGCCCGGGGAGGTTTGATCCCTCCCGCATAAGCTCGCTCCCAATGATTTTTATCGCCCGTCATTAGATGTGCAATCAAATTAAACGAACGTCACTTAAGTGGAATCAACATCAAAACATGCTTTATGGCGGGAAGTGACGTTCGAAGAGGATTAATCGTGAATGTTTTGCGTAAAAACAGAGGAAAAAGTTAAGGAAGTTATTCAAATATTGTTGAGATATGGTTTTCTGAATGCGGTATCCTTGACACGAAACATGAGAAATCATTGTTTAAAACAAGTTATCGAACTAATATTTAAATTATCTCAAATTGTTCGAGACTCGATAAAAGTCTTTCACGCTTCACATTGCTATGGCTTCTGTATCCATACAATACCCTCTCATATCTGTGGGTAATTCCTGAGTACATTTAGATATAGGAGTCCAGGTGCACCGTATCTGTGGTAGCGATACCACCGTATTTTCATTATGGGTATCTAATCGGGCATTATCGCTCTATCTGCTTCCGCGCAAGTAAACATTCGTGCCGTGTGTACTTTGTGTCCACTTGTTTGCCAACTTCTTTCACCTTCACTTTTTTGCATAATCCGGTAAAATTCAGTTTGATGACGTGGTTAACCGGTACAGCATAAAAATCATTGACTGGGACAGCGATCATTGTCTCAGAAAATATGATTAGTGAGATACATACACTGTGGTTCCATTCTTTTAAAGACCTATGCTTCCTCTCCTTCCCTATATTCTCTCATCAAAGGTGATACGTACCTTGGATTATTTGTTCTTAGTCTTCAATAGTCACTTATATCCTGTAAACAACGTGTACGTGAACCGTTCTAATGCTCTTAAACATTTATCATTGAACATAATGTGAGTACAGCCTTGATTTTTAAATTGTAGATGAAAGCTTTGCTCAGTATATTATTAGTAGATTATGAGTTAATATTTATAAAAATAAATGAAACAAAGAAACCCAGTAAAAAACAGACTTAAGACAATGAAGAAATAAATAAAATTTCTCATTATATTTGTTCGAAGAATATATTGCTAAAAACATATAGTACGCAGAGAAAACAATTTCAGAAGTTATCACAACAGCCGAAACAAAGACGTATTGCTTACTTGTATTATTAAGAATTCATAATTTGGCAAAAAAATGGCAAAATAATACATTCCGCCCCGGGGCGTAGTTATCGTTTTTGTATTATTCCAATCCAGAGATGGTTGAATGTGAAAAACGTTGGTGTTTAAATATTTTTGCAGTTGTCTGGGTGCGCCGCAGCCGCTGCCCGCAGCCACAAAGTCTACACCGCGCCTGTGTGCCTCTCTGTTGTTTATTTAAATTCCTTTCGGTGTTTTTCTTCTGAAGCTGTGTTACGTTACGCTTTTTAGGTAACCTTGAATGTGTTTGTTACTCATTATGCGTTTGTCGCTTAGCTTAATTTGAAATCTACGAACACTATAAGATATTCTATGAGTGTCAGATAAACAAATAACTTCCATCGCTAACTATATATGAACTATATTAGTATTAATGACATAATATTTTTCTAAAGTACTACTAAGCTGGTGCTGCTAATGTCTAACTGCTATTTTTTTAAATAATCTGACTTATAAAAGCCAAAAACTAATTTTTTTATTCAACTCGTAGGTTTGGATTCTTTTCCATATTAAAATCCGAGTAACTAGAGGCGCATCGAAAAGCGCGGGTAGGATGTTAAATTCAAATTCATTCACGTCCCCCCGCGCACCGCGCCCTGCGCACCGAAGTTAAGCACTGGCCTGTACATTTGTTGGTAGACAGTGTTTTGACTAGCTCTTACTGTTTGGGACGATAGATAAGAGTGATGGATGGCCGCACGTCGCCCCTGTTTAACACCTGGCGTGTGCCCGTTAGATTTATATTGAGATTATGGTAAATGTACACGTTATCCCGGTATATTCTATGGGATGTCTATCGTGTAATGGATTTTCAATGTTGAATATTATGGAGTTAATGTTATCGTCGTAAATCTATGGCCACTTGCTTACGCGTATGAATCTTCATTTTAGGCGCTTGCCAAGTCCATAAGTCATGCCTTGTTGTGTTTAATTCATATTTTATTTTCTTATGGGCAGTGTTGTGTACGCCATAAATTCATATTGTGTTGGATTGAGATTCAATTTTGTATTGTTAATGTATTATGATGAAGTCTTTCATATTAATTTTATTTCAAGAAATAAATGAAATGCCCAGGTATTCTTTTATATTTAAAAATGAATATATTTTACGATTATAAGCAATAATTCATTTAATATTGTGAATAGTACCCAGCATAGTGACTTGTGAGAAACGTTTTACGTATTGTCACATCGCGTCGCGTCGATTTACGTATTCCAACCCCTGACCGTTCATAAAAGAATATTAAAAAGAAGAATTGAAAACAGACAAATAACTGTGTTGAAATTTCATAAATTCTTCGATAGGTTGAAAGAAATCTTTTAAGATGTCATAAAGTGGTGAAAAAATATAGTTGCGATTGGCTAAATCTGTTATACATACTTAGTGGGTATGTTGTTAGATTACCTGTATGTGGAACATTCAGCGGTGGAGGTCGGAATGGCAATTAATAACGGCCGAGATTAATGATTCATATGAATAGTGACATTGAAACCGCAAAACGTATCAATATCTACAAAATACGAACATACAGGCACATTCGACGCAATTAGGTCGGAGTAATAAATCTCCTTAGTATGGCGGTAAACCAGCCACGTCGATGTATTATGAGCTATGGGGGTTCTATTTCTAGGTAGATAAAATATCAAAATCAGAATTAGTCCTTGAATATCTCAATATTTTTCGTATACAAATTAATGTTTCGGGTCGATTTTACTCCCTGTAGAATCACTGCAGGTAAAAGGGGAAAAATTGCTTAAAATATTTTACTGAGAGTTCTAAAGAATTATGGCCAGACTTTTGCTTAATATACATAGGTTTAAAAATGTTCAATAGCCCAAATATAGAGTTAGTGCATGCTTGACGTCCTAACATGAATAGGCAAGATTTCTACTCTGGCAATGGCCTGCCGAATTTATTACGCACAGGTTATGTATGCTTACTTGGCCTACTTACATAAAAACTTCTAAAAGTTTGTATAAGTACCATCAGAAGTAATATCGTATTCAATTCCCCAAATCGTTTGCAGACACGAATTCCAATATAGTGAGTAACTTATGCCAGATGTTGTGACAGTTACTGTCACGAGTGACATGCGGAACGAACGTCGATACGGGCATACACGATATAATGACCTGCATACATGGTTTATAAATGAGGCTTGACATAATAACTATTATTATGACATAATAATATTACTGTTGAGACTTTTTAGTCAGTTGTTGTGATTGATAGGTAGACATAGACTAAATTAGAAGTGAGGTGGGTCAGAGGTTGAAAATGAATCTGTTTTACATAACCTGGATAAGTAAAAGATAGACAAAAGACCTGATGAAAGTTGTATGAAATCAATATATGTAAGTCCAAAAGGCTCCTCTTAAGATATTCATGGAGAACTAGGTATACCTTGCTGCGGTCTTTCCGAGATGGATGATGATTATCGTGAGCTTACATAAGTTTCAAATATCCATGAGTTGAAATTTATAGCCCCGGGATTACCTATGTACATGAACCTGGTCTGTTTTGTCTTATCTGGCCAGTGTTGTGAACCACATCGATATATCAACAAGCAAGACGAGAGGGCGCGTGCTCTTGACATTAGCGGAGACCTCGACACCCTGGCCGCTCGCCAGGGGGTGCCTCCGGCCAACTGTGCCGCAGATGTTCCCACCACTAACTCGAATCGATGCTCCGTGCATGTCTGTTCCGCTCGCCTGGATATTGGCAATGTTTATAACATGAGTTGTATTTGTGTCGTTTGTAGACTGTAGGTCAAGAGTTCTGTCTGTCGTTAAATCAGCTGACTATATTAAATTTTGAGGGAGCACGTGACTGTTAAATAACAATAATTGACCAAATATTCTAATACGGTATGGCGAAATACTCGGATCTATGTAATGGAAATTCAAATTGCTAAGTAACCTAATAAGAATGAAGTAAGTAATGTAATAGAAGTTTACAGTTTCGTGACAAATTTCATTATTGAAATTATATTTGCAAACGTGACGTCTCCTCGCGACGGTAACGTCTGAGAGACTGAGTAATAAAACGCCCCTAGTCAAATAGAGTCTATCCATCATAAAATGTACTGATCATGTTCAAAAGTAGCTTATTCGGATTCTGGGAAATCCTCTGATCCTGATATTGCGATATACCTTCATATATTTCAAGGAATACTAGGTTGATTTTTTTTTCATGTGGCCAATGTAGCTAATCTTCTGTCTAATGAATTCTTACATATTGCATACTATTCATATTTTATGGTTTTTTATTAACTACGGTCCAGCACAACAATTCACAACTTAGGGCTCTGCTTTAACCCAATTTCCTCTATACTTATTTTATTTGTTACGAGGACAGTTTGGATTCCATTAACCGGCTATTGATTACATTTAGCAGCTCGAATTTCGTATCCATCCAATATATCGAGAGGACTTTAACAGACAGCATTTAAATACATTTCAACGAGAGCCGTTGAAGATGTTTCGTATATTTTATGATTCGGTGAAAATATGTATTCTGTACTGACAATTTGCATTATTTTGTGAAATAGGAATACAAAATTTGATTTGATATAAATTCTTCGAAATTAACAAGACTAAGCGGCCTTGTTCATTTTAGTTAAAGAACAGGCTTCAATGTAAAAAAAGATTAACCGTTAAGCTAAGGAAGTAAGTTGATAAAGTCCATTTACCCGGTTAATAAGGATAAATGTTTTAATTTGCTACGAATTTAAATTTTCCTTTACTGTGGCCAGTAGGCAAAAATTATCTTTGACAACATTAAAATTTTAGTTTTCAAGTTGTGAGAAAAGTAACCTTATATTCTACTTAGAAGGCAGAATTTCTAATGAGGGAGGAAAATAAAGTGTATTCCTTATACCGGGTATATCAAGACTGCGAACGAAAACGAAGCCAGGTGGTAGTTTAAGTAGTTACATACACGATGCAAATAAAAATTTCGCGAAAACAGTGACAGATATTTTTTTAGAATTTTTTAAAAATCATCGTGTTTGGGTGACAAAGAAAATTTGCATTGCTTTAATTAATGCACCCGCATCTCTAGTTACTTCATGAGTCTTGTAGCTTATCTTTCTACATTCAGCGTCTTCTAGTTTGCTTTTATTGTTTTGAAGTTTACTGGTAGGTCTCTCATATGTAAGAGGCCGCCTGGGTAGGTACCACCGCAATGTTTCTTTCTTCCGCCAAACAGCAGTGTAAATGCGCTGTTGTGTTTCGGTTTAAAGGACATTGTAGCCAGAGTAACTTCTGGACATATTGAGACTTAACATCTTATGTCTCAGGATGGCGAGCACAGACTTTGTAAATCATGGTTTTGTTTGGTACTGCTACTATGTTTATAATATAAACATACATATGTTATTCTATCATGTCTATGCTTCAAATAAGTTTAGTGCGGTCGATCTTTATCTACTCCTCCATACACATATCGAACAACAACTGCGTAACAATATGTAATTCTATACGTTATCAGTGAAACAATAGGACAATAACTTTTTTATTATATTCCGTAAGTTATCCCCGTTTGTTCCCATTCTTTGTATCTAGAACAAGGCCATGTTCAAAAATATGTATCATGTTTCATTAGGAGATGAAACATTTTTTCACGGATCGATTGGCCCACATTGGCGCGGAATACCGAGTAACTCAAGACGTGCGGGCGGCCCGAACAATCTCTACACTCGCTTGAATAATGAATGAGCGAGATTAATGGCGCCCAACCTGTAGCCAAAAATGGCCGCCTGCGAATCCAATAAAGGCTTTGGGTACAATTATTGGGGAATAAATTTAGTAAGGATTGAAGGTGTGTTGCAAATTCCTGGAAGTAGGAGATTACCTTTTAGGAATCTTTGTCCGTGTAGTCTCATAGTTGAAATTCTAACTAATTTTGGTTCTTAATCTTTTCTAAATTAGTCATATTCCGGGTATGTAGCATTACTGCTCTATTTATTTAATTGTTTCTTCTTAAAAACACACCCAAACACCCTAAAATATCTGCTAACAATATTTATCTTTGCAGCGATTGACCTTACAACCAGCTACGTAATAAGTAAACTTTTAAACCACGTCTAACAGTCGCCGTAATTGAAAGTTATACAACATTATAGTTCAAAGTCAATCGTTCGTTAGGAATTAAGGGAAAGTTTTCGTTTCAAGGTTGAGGGAAGCCGGCGATAAGAAGGAACCGGATTGCGACGAATTCTTTTATACCGATACAAATTTTTGGTGTATTTTTTGCCATCAGACATCCGTTTGATGTGTTTCGTATTGAACAATCGTTTGTGTAAACTTTTACATTGTGCGTAAAAGGAATATGCTGTAATGTTAGTCGGGCGGATTTTGTGACATTGTTTTCCATGTAGGTAAGTGTTAGGATGTTAGTTCCGGTTGTAGTTAATCCATTGCGTTTTACTTTTGCTAATGTAATATTTTACGTAGTTTTGTAGCCAAGCCAATCTTTTTGGATAGTTTTCCACGCGCTTGGTCCCCTCGGGTATTCATTTTGTCTACTTGTTTCCTTGTTATAAGGCATGCATAATTTTCTTGATTTACCAATAACTTGGTGCGTACATGGTTTTTATATCTTGTAAGTATATTTCGCACTGGACATATTATCGTTGTTGATGATTCTCATTTCTGCATTTATATGATAAATGGATCATATAAATGCTTAAAGATAAAACTCGCTATGGTCCCAATAAGATCTTATTATTAGAAATTGAGGCGTTATCACAATTCTATGTCTATTGATATTGACTTGGCAAGGACGCAGCTTTTGTCCCCCATTCAGTTTTTGACAAGATTGATAGTTTTTCACGCGAAGACAATGCCTAATACACTGATATGTGCCGTTATTTAAGTCTAGACTTTGGTTAGAGCTCGGGGTATTATCTCCAAAGCCTTATGACTAGGCGATTTAATTATGACAGTGATGCCTCTTTGACTTCGTCTCCGGCAGACACATTGTTTAAAAAGTAAATATGTTACGTCTTATGTGTTAGACGTAATTGAAATTTAGATGAAGATGATGTAAGAGCTTACCCCAGAATGTTGTTTTGGTTGTTGGCCACCAAATCTTTTGTTTTGGGAGTGTAAAAAGTCATGATATAGAAACATTATGACGTTGATTTGAAATATATGATAATTTTCATAGAAATTAATGTCATAATGAAAGGACGACATTGGCATGAAAATATTTAATGATGTTAGCAGTATTGCAAATTGTGTGTGTTATGATTTATATTCATATGCAAATTACTATTGTTGATATGTATTGCGTTGCTATGACCAAGATTGCGCCTTTTTTAATTTCATCTATTTTATAAAGTGTTTTTCGTGAATTTAAAAAGCGTTTTATGTATCCAGTACAATAACATACCAAGCTTTATTAACTTTTCTTGCTTGAAGTCTGACCGAGTTTTTTGAAGCCCCTTTTACGATGTTTTCAAACGCCTCACTGAATGTCAGACTAGAAGTTTTAGCAAAAAATGAACGGGACTTATCTCAATACAATGTTAACTTAATCTTTTTTAAGTAATTGAAAATTTCATGTTGTTGACGTTTGTTTTTTTGTCGTTTGTCGATTTTGTATTTTATCTTAAGATATTTTTCAATATTCGCAATATTATCCCAAAAGGAACATACAGCAAAAATATAATTAATACACAATTATTTTCTCTAAATCACATTTTCACAATCTAAAGCGTCTTTTAATATCACTATTACGATCTAATATACATATATCAAACAATATTTAATTTCTGGGAACGCTATCAAGGTTTTTGTAACCTACTTTGAAAGTCACGTACTTTTAATAAGAATCTACAGTTGTGTTACATCGAGACAAATCAATATTTTTACGAGTGTTTCAACTTTATGTATTGCAATAGGCTAGACACTGTAAATCATTTATTTACTACATACCCCCGTACTGGCGTAGTATTTGGTGGTTAAGCTCCGTTTGACCGCCAATGTTTATTGTTATAAAATGGTAACAGTAAAAGTACTGACAGGTGCAATTTATGTAGAAAATTAGGACCGAAACTCTATTTCCTTCCTTTGTTAATATTAGATGTTGATGGAGGAAGTTGCTGGTTGATATCGTAAATAAATATTGAAATATCGAAACAAGTCGATTACTGGTCTAAAAGAAGATCAGATCATCGAGCTGCCCCGGCTGAACATTAGGTTATTCAAAGGAAAAACTGTTTAAAAAATTACTACATGAGAACAAAAGGAATGTTCTCAACAGGAATATGTATATAACGATATTATGCTGTATTCTTAATAGCTACTGCGAAATGAAATGACAGTTGCTCACTACTCATTTTAGTAAAATTATCTTCATTAACATAAGTATTACACCTTTTATGTATAACTAGCATTTGCCCGCAACTTCGTCTGCGTTTTTAAGATAATGTAGACGTTATATCGATAGAACTGTTCCATTGTAGCACGTGCAGCATTTCTATTTCCAATTCTGACTCTGAATTTAGATTATCGGATCAATAGGTCCGTCAGTTATCGATTCAGAGACCAATAGGAACAATAAATAAAAAGATCAAAATGACGGCCAACATTTTCAATTCTGAATACAAATTTAGATTATTGGAACTCAGATATCGATTTTGAGACCAATCGGATCAGTAGATAAATGGCCTTATTCATATACAGTTTTAAAACCTATTTTAGGTATCGAACGTTTGTTTTCTCGCTTAAATTGAATTGAAAAGTCGTTCGAAAGGGACAAAAGTTAAATTTTCATACGAATAACTTCAGTAGTTTTGATTTCCATACAATCTTTTCAACCCTTATTTTTACTCCTTTAGGGTAAAATTTAAGTAAACAGAGTACACATTTATTTTTGGATTTAGATGAGTAATTATAGTGTCAAGTTTGAAATCGGCAACTTCAACGGTTGCGGTTTTCCATACAAAATTATTTTACACTTTTCACCCCCTTAGGGGTTGAATTTCTAAAAATCCTTCCATAGTGCTACCCTACGTCACAATAGAAAACCCTGAGTAAAATTTCAAGTTCCTAGCTTCAGTAGTTTCGGCTGTGCGTTGATCCGGCAGTTCGGTTCTACAAAACTTCAGCCCTTATTTTCGTCCCTTTAGGGTTAATTTTAGATAAACAATATATGCAATTGTTTTTGTCTTAGAATTAATAACTTAAGTGCCAAGTTTGGCAATTGTAACTTTAACGGTTTAAATTTTCCCTATATCAGTTTTTAACCCTTTACACCCCCTTAGGTGATGAATATCCAAAAATCCATCCTTAGTGCTACCCTACGTCACCATAGGAATTCCTGTGTAAAATTTCAAGTTCCTAACTTCAGTAGTTACGGCTGTGCGTTGATCAGGCAGTTCGGTTTTACAATACTTCAACCCTTATTTTCACCCCTTTAGGGTTAATTATAATAAAAAAGAGTATGCAGTTGTTCTTGTTTCTAGATGAGTAACTAAAAAGTCAAGTTTGATATCTGCAACTTCAACGGTTTCGGTTTTCCATACAACAGTATTTTACCCTTTTCACCCCCTTCGGGGTCGAATTTCCAAAAATCCTTCCTTAGTGCTACCCTACGTTATAATAGGAACCCTTAATGTAAAATTTCACGTTTCTAGCTCCAGTAGTTTCGGCTGTGCGTTGATCGGGTAGGAAGGAAATCACCCAGTTTCTAAACATTTCAACCCTTATTTTAACCCCTTTAGTGTTAATTTTTAGACAAATTAAGTATGCAGTTAATTTTGTTATTGAATGATTTATTAAACTGCCAAGTTTGACAATTGTAACTTCAATGGTTTAGATTTTCCATACAACAGTTTTTAACCCTTTTCACCCCCTTAGGGGTAGAATTTCCCAAAATCCGTTCTTAGTGCTACCCTACGTCATAATAGGAATGCCTGTGTAAAATTTCTAGTTCCTAGCTCCAGTAGTTTCGGCTGTGCGTTGATAGGTCAGTCAATCAGGTTCCTCTTTTATATATATAGATGACTAATGACTAATAAAAAACAGAATTTATAATCAAAAAAGTTAAATAACCAACATACTAAAACCAATATTAAAGTCTTAAAATATACAAAATACGAACAAGGCGTATGAGAAATCTTAATATACAATATATTATAATTCAGATTCTTCACGTAAAATGATTTATTATAATTTTATTATTCGTGTAATATTCAAGGAAAAATATCTTCAGGTAATAAAACCCTTACCCATAAGAAATAGAAGAGCGATGTACTTTGTACCGTGTATTAATATTTATTATTGTGTTGTTTCAGGTGAGCAAATTTGACGTGTCTTCGTTTGAACAGCACCAGCGCTTGGTACGTTTCGTATTCAGTATTCTAGGCGTGTTTTATCATCGCGTATTAAATAATAACAAACGAATTTCGACTTTGTGAGTTTAATATTTTATCGGTGTGTGTTCTGTAGGGAAACATAGTTTTCGATGTTTGTTTGTTTTTCCACGTTATAACTTTAACATAAAATAATTGAGGAGGGTAAACATCGTAATGGAGAAGATTGTTTAGGAAAACTGATCCTTCGACTAGCCGGAATAATGTCAAGTGAATTAAAAATATATATATTTAGAGCAATCGATAATTATACAGTACAGCTGAAAATTGGGTTTGTTGATACGAGCCAATCTCTGGAACTTAAGTATGGTTATAGGCTTTTTGACATAAAATTGTAATTGAACTTAACTTTAAAAATGTTCAATTAGGAATATATTAGTTTAATATTATCATCTGGGTTACTGACCTAAATGATCATTAAATGATAATTGCGGTATATGTTAATGCTAGAGTAATCAAACACGTCATATTGTCAGGCGATATAATATCCGTCGGTCAGAACACGCCTGGAAAGCTAATCGGTAATGTCGATGTCATCTTGTTATGATGACGTCAAATTCAAGATTGATGCATAGCAATTACATAACACAAGGAAATTGTGAATTCCGGAAATTAACTAGATTTCAATCAGAAGATTGGTATGTGAATGGTGACACATGATAAGGAATAAATGCTTAATCGAATAGAGGTAAACACATTCAAGAATGATATGATAGTCACTAAAAAGTATACTATCAAATGCAATAACAAAAACAAAACAATAAAAAAGAAATTTTATATCCAAACGAAAGTGATATATCAGTAAGCTTTAAATTAGTGCTTTATCATAACATGTCCAAACTCACGTATTTGTTGATAACTCGGCTGCAGTCACGGGCGATGTATAGTCTCCAATATTTACGTTTGTCAATGTTCGCGACTCATAAATAATGCAGTGTTGTGTTGAAGTAAATATTAGAAGCGGATTGGCTCCCGCGACGAGTGTTTGTGTGGAGCGTCTCGTGATAACCTCTGGGCTGATTGCGAGTGACGTTGCAACTGTCAGTAGCACGAAGGTCACTCGCGACTGAGTTAATAACCAAGTAAATATTTGTGTTGAAATATTAATTGTATTGTGATCCAATGGAATCGTCCAAAGATTGCTTTTCTTGGATCAGATGACTAAATTTGATAACCAACAGTTTATTGAGTAAGCCGATGAATCTAATTGGTACATTTAAACTTTATTTAAAATTGAATAAATGGACAATTTGTGCAGTCAGAAAATTACGAGATTGTCACCATCATCCATTAAAATGCCGGTAATTAGAACAGTTATCACAGAATCAATATTAGTTGCACTGAAATATAAAATCCCCACAACATAATTGAAATTTTTATGAACTAAATATAGACAAAACCGTATAGACGCTCACAACTTCTCAAAGTTCTTAAAGCATTCAGTATCGGACATCGGTTCTCTCTCACAAAAATGGAATATATCCGCTGGTAAATAGGCTCCTACATAACTTTACGATGTGCCTGCATCCAATGGCCTCTACGTCAGTTGTGAGTCCAAACTGTCTGAATCGCATAGATCATTTTCGCACTTGTTTTTCCTTGGGTAAAGTGAGAAACGGGATTAAATGATCAAAGTTTATAAAAACAATATGGATTTATTTTTAATTAAAATTTAAAATAACATTGATATTCTTAATGGTTAGAAACTTAAAGGTACGTATGTGCCGGGATATGAAATCTTGGAGTAATCCGCAACTATGCTTCGCGCCTTAGAATTTAGAAGCCGAAGTCTTTTTAATATTCTGATGTTTATTTATTAGTGAAGTTGTTTGTAGCTAATGGAAGGAGGGTAGAGACGCCTTTGCCCTGCAGTGGGACAGTGAAGGCTGATGTTTGTATGTATATTTGAAGTTGTTTGTAATTTTGTTGTGATTTTATTTATTAAGGAAAATTATAGACACAAGAACTGATTGTAAATGCTGGAATGGCAAAAATTTAAGCCGGAAGGTCTCTGGAAATAGTTAGAATGTAAATAGCTTCAAAGATCATGTTCTAAAGGAAGCTTACCCGGACCGGGATTTACTTTGAAATAAAATTCCGATGCAAATTAAATGGTAATCTGGAGACGGAGCGGAGGCGAGGCGACGAGGCGCGCTGCAAATGAGCAGCGGTGTCAAAAGATTGAAAACGGGCAGCTCGCGACCCGCCGAGCGACGCCACAGCCAAATTACACCCTACCTACCTTCTATTAGCTATTGTTTGCGGGACCTGCTTTGCACTTCATTTAATATCATTTAGCTGAGTAACGAGAATCTAGAGGTGCTTTAACCGCACTGAACAAAATGTATCACCAACAAATATTTTTAATGGATTTGAGGTTTGTAAAACCCTACTGTTAAGAGGTCGGTGCTACGTGTATGAGTATTATAGATACAAGATGTAGTTGAGACATACCCTTTTGGTAACAACCTTGATGGTACAAATGGTGAATTTGAACGTGAAGGCGAAGATTTGTAGACTGGCAACAAAAGGGAAAGGATAGTGATTATTGTAAGAGCTGTTTCGTTAGAATTTCTAACATGTGTATTTCGTAGGTTTGAAGGGTCCTTCGGTACCTGTGGACATTATTGAAGTACTTGATGGCAACTCGCAATTTCGGGGAAAACATGTACTTTAATGAAAGAACAACTTTATTGTTCAATTCTGTGTGACAAAAATTGCTATTGTATTTACCTTAAGTACAAAAGTTGTATGCAAAATGTTGATGGCACTGCACATTTCTAAAGAAAACTTAGCAAACTCTGAAATGTTCAGTCACTAAAACTGGAGCGCAAAGAAAACTAACAGTGTCACAACACGCGATGTTCATGCAGCTCAGTATTTCTGCGTGACGTCAGCCTACAGGCAGTTAACTCCACGTGTTGGGATGTAAAAACTTGCCGATTGGCTACTATCGCGTATATTGCCGCCCTACCCCTGACCTTCGATGGAGTCCCCGTGACCTGGCTTACACAACTGATCCAGATATACATACAACTATTGTTCGGGACGTTTGTTTCATGCTCCTTTGTTTGTGTTGGATTTTTGTTTGTAGCTTCATATGCTGCGGAATTCAAGTGGATTTTTGTTTGTAGCTTCATATGCTGCGGAATTCAAGTTTTTATAAAATTTGCTTCTTTGGTTTCTTTGGTTTCTTTGTTTGTGATATTTTAGTTATCTATTCATTCTGCTCTAGTATGGGCAATTGAATTTGTATGCGTTTCTAGGATAATTTAAAGAACATAATTGGCTTCTGTTTTGATGTGTGGTTACAATGGTAACAGACTCAATTAGTATTATATGAGAAATAACCTGGATCTAATCTAATTTGCCTTTATATAATTTACGTAGCTATCTATGCTTATTTAATTAAGCCAAATTACCTCAGCAATAACATTTTCGCCTTGATTTAAAGTATACCATGATATCGATAGTTTTCCTTCTATTCCAAGCGATAAATTACATTTATGTGTAAGAAATGCGCTGAGCACATTTGCGATAGTTGGCAAGTTGTTTATTGCCATGGGGTGGTGGAAGGTTTCGTTCCATGGTCCAATGGCAGCGACCTCGTTGCCATAGCGCCGCTGCCCTTGGCGCCGTGCCAAATGTAACAGGCCAATGTCATTGGCATGTGCCGACTGAAGCCGACAACAACGAGCGACAGCCGAGCACTGCCGACCAGCTCGCTACACTGGCGCCCCGTGTACACTACACAGTTCTTTGTTAAGCTTTTGATTCATGCTTAGAATTTTTTTAGGTTAGGTTTTACTGTCTGCATGTGGGTAGTTGTGTTATCGTTACGTAATATTTGCATGATAGGTCACGAACGAATCACTGATTAATTTTATGATAAATTTTTGTAGTTTTTTTATTCTAGATTTTTATGAGTCCCATTGTTATTTTTGACGAATATCTTTACGGACAAGTTATCGATTTGTACCTTCATAAATATAGTCACGCCACAGGGTATTGATCTCGGACACAAAATTGACATTATGGCGTATTATCAAATACACATTTATATTTTAACACATTATAAAATAGTACATTTGCTGTATTTTAACTATTGTTTAAGTCATTAGCATTTTCCTTTCTCACCAACTACTTTCGCAATCGAAGTTTTAGCATACGAAAAAGGTGTATAATTCACAATTGCTAAAGACACTACAGAAACGTCTCGGGGTGTGCGCTGCATAAAGTTACCCCCCTTCTCCCTTTCCCCTTTTCGTTGGTATTCCTTGTATCCCGAGGCGCGAATATATCTCGCCGTGGAATGAAATTTTCATTGCAAATTGACCAATCGGAAGCCGAGCTACGTGCCGGCGAAAATTTACTGATACTTTGCGAATGGAGTGAAAATCTATTTTGGTCGTCTCGATTTTTTTTAGAAGTGTCGTGCCTCTGATTACATGTAGTGGAGGAATTTTGATTGATTTTCTCTTCTTGTGTTCATTCGGTCGCGAAAGTCGAGAAATATGTAGTAAATCAGGGATAAGAAGTTTGTTTGGTTCGTTGGTAAATTGAGTTGTGATATTTACTGAGCTTTTGGAGTTTGTCTAAGCCTTTGTTTTGTTTGACAAAATGTTTTTTGTTTGTGTCTTTTAGATATAACATAATTTGCTACCGGGAAAGGTTTGGTATTATATCAATAAATGTTAACAAGGATTCTTCTAATAAGACATTACTAAACAACATTGTTCCAAATTTAAAGTTTTGATATATTTCACCTGAACATGTTTTTTAAGGTCACGTAAATTAGTCAGATGACAAAAGTTAAATTTACAAAGGGCGTTAACAAAGAGCCCGCGCCTTTCAGCCGTAGATATAATTTTACGACGTTTACAAAGAGTCGGCCACGCACTGGCGCGGTTATCGCTTTTACAAGGAGGCCGTCCCGGTAACGGAGCACCGGCAGGTGGGGCATCCAAATTTTTATTACCAGCCTTGTGTATCCGCTGCAACCCTCTTTACGTCGGCTCCAACGTTGGAGACAATGTTGGCTCAATTCTTTCTCGACCAATGTTTCGATCCTGAACGCCAACGTTGACGTCGTGGATTTTTTACGTAAAACAGCTCATAATTGTCCACTGCTGAGCACGCGGATGGTCTACATTCTAGAGTACGGTTGAGAGGGTTTATACGAGAGTACACCACGCGTCCACATGCGATATTAGATATAGTATCTTTAAGATGATAACCATTTTCGAGCATAGCTCACAGGATATGTAGAGGCGGGTCTGGGGTCCTGATAGTCTACTATACAGATTGGACGATTGGGCCATGGTTTCCGCCAAAATTAGTGCCAATATATGGATCCAGCGATACAATAAAACGTTGGGAGTTCGGAGCGGGGAGGATGGTTTTTATTACACGATATCTTTATTATAGGATCGGTGAGGCGTCATAAAAGTGGCGATAAGGCCGCGGTGTCGCCTTTCCCTCCTATTCCGTCGTGTTTTGGTGATGTTATTATTTTTTATCTGCGCGGTGCAACGGTACGGACTTGGCGGTTGATATCGCCTTGCAGAGGGCTTATGCCTGTATGCTTGGAAGATTGAAGCAGTTAGCTGGATGCATCACGTTTTAGAATAGATGTTTCAGGGAAAAAAAATGACGATACGGATGGTCATGCTGGCAACACTGAATGTATTTTTAAATTTTTCGCGTATTGAGAGTTCTGTGTTCGGTAGACACTGCTCAGCGGCGCGTACTTTACATCTACGGAAAGTGCAGTTGCCATGTCTAGGAAAAGTTACAAATAATAATAAAATTGTATTGAGAATTTTAAAAGATCGTAGTTATTGGTTTTTGTGCATTGCGGGAAGCGTTGAATTCATAAAATATTGTAAATTCCCCGTGGATTAAAAAAAAAGCGATCGTAAAATACTTCATAATCTTATTTAAATTAGGTACTTGTATTTGTATCGTCATATTTCTTAAAACAACATAAATATTTCTACTTCAATCATACAGTTATAAAACATAATGGTTTCTTAGATTTACGCGAATGTTACACATTGAAATAAAACTATTTTTACGGATTTTATCGCGATTTGGTTTAATTTTTACATTTTTTAACTTCCCGACGTTTCGATTGCTTTTCAGCTTTCGTGGTCACGGGGCAGACTGAGGTATTAGTCATCTGCTCTGTGACTGTTACAATTAAACTACCCTTAATTTTCAATTATTAAATTAAAAAGCTAATTTAAAAAAGTTAACTAGTTGTTGCGATCCGATCTACGCAGAAGGAGCTCACTGTGTCTTGAGGTCTGGCAGCTGGTCTTTTGGGTTCCGATTTAATCAAATGTAGAATTGGATCCCATGATGGTGCAAGCTTCAAGCCATCTTCTCTATTGAAATTTGGATGTTTTTTAATTTCAATAGCCTCGCGAAACATCCTGGGCAGGAAACGGTGTTCTTTAGCAAGGATTTGGGGCTTATCAAAACGAAGGTAATGCTTGGAGCCTTCCTCGATGTGTTCAGCAACTGCAGACTTCGTTGAGCGTCGGTGTTTGACGTCAGCTATGTGTTCTTTTACGCGGGTCCCCATGCTTCTCTTCGTTTGGCCGATATAAGAGAGGCCACAGTCACAATCTATTTTATATACGCCCGGTTCTTGCAAAGGTATATGACACTTGACAGGTGGTAAGAATTGACTAATCTTCTTGGGCGGCTTGAAGTATGTTTTAATGGAAGCACGCTTCAGGATGTAGCCAATCTTGTCTGTGACTCCTTTGATGTAAGGTAGTATAACCGGGGCCCGTTCAACTGTGGCTGGTTTCACTCGGTTTCTGTGACGGCGGCGTGGAATTTGGAGCTTGTTGTCTCGCAGTACCTGCTTGACGTGTTGCAGCTCAGTCGCCAGGTGTTTCTCGTCACAGATTCCTTGTGCTCTCTGAAACAAAGATTTACCCACGGTAGCTAACTGTTTCAGATGGTGGTGAGATTCACCGTTCAGATATTTATCTGTATGGGTCTTTTTTCTATACACGGTATGACCTAAGGACTGATCAGGATTACGGATAACTAAAACATCTAAGAAGGCAAGAGATTTATTATGTTCCAACTCCATAGTAAATTGAATTTTATTGTTAATGGAGTTGAGGTGATTTAAAAATGCAGTTACTTGGTTAGATGGTAAGATTGTGAAAGTATCATCTACGTACCGCTTGTAAAATCTTGGCGAGACCGGGGCTGTACTAAGGGCTGTCTCCTCAAAGTCCTCCATGAAAATATCGGCAACTACAGGAGATACAGGTGAGCCCATAGCAACACCGTCCATTTGTACATAGTATTGATTATTCCACAACATGTAGCCAGATGTGAGGCAATGTTTGAGTAATTCTGCATATTCTAGTGGCATGTCATTCTCTACTAACTTCTTAGTGACAATTTTGATGCAGTCTTGTACTGGTAAGCTTGTAAAAAGTGACTGGACATCAAAACTAACCATTGTTTCATTGTCAGCTAATTGTAGATGTTTAATGTCACTGACAAATTGGTATGAATCCTTCACAGATGCTCTAGTGTTTCCTCTGAGTGGTGAAAGCACTTGTGCTATGTGCTGAGCCAATCTGTAAGTTGGTGTGTCGATCTGGCTCACGATGGGACGTAGTGGAGCATTTTCCTTGTGTATTTTGGGTAATCCATACAATTTTGGAGGTTTTGCACACGATAGGATGAGTGACTTAGAGTTCAGATCTAACTTCTCGGAGTACTTGATTATTAAAGAGCTGGTGGCCTTTAATATTTTGGTAGTCGGGTCTGATTTGACTATTTTGTAAGTAGTGTCATCCGATAAAAGTTGTTCAATTTTATTGTTATAATCTGAAGTATCCATCACTACTGTCGCATTCCCTTTATCTGCACGGAGAACAGTTAATTCCTTCATAGATCGCAGGTTCTTTAAGGCGATAAATAGTTGTTTTGGAAGATTTGGTTTCGGCACTTTGTTTCGTCGTAATAAAGATGATATATCTTGACGTATCGCCTCCGAATCTTCCTTCTCCAATTTTTTAATGAAGAGACTGTTCTCAACGTTACAAATAATGTCTTCATACGGTATCCTTCGTGGAGTTACGACAAAATTTAGACCTCTTGATAAAACCTGAATTGTGTTTTCATCCAATGGATGTTTTGACAGATTTATAACAGCGCGTTGTTTATCTGCGCCGGAGTGCGTGTTATCTATGTTAGGGTGCGTTCCGTGCCTGCACTCAGAGTTGTTAAAATTTTTAACATTTGATTTGGATAAAAGTTTTTCATATTTAATTATGTGTTTATTTTTGCATTCGTTATATTTAGATGTTTCACGTTTATTTAATGTGTCGATGCAATTTTTAAAATCAAATGGTGATAATACTGTCTTTAATTCATTGGATGATTTTTCAATACAATTATTTATGTAATGTAGGTCAGATCGTGTTTCATGTAATGTTATAAAACATTTTCTGTACGATTCCGTATTGCCTTCAATGTAGGGTTGTTGACCAGCAAAATATGTATTGATATGGCGCCAAAGCGTGGGAGTTTATCACCATCGAAAACTGTCAAACACATTATAGTCATTTTGCATAGTGGTGATTGAGTTTGCAGGGATGGCGGGGAAATTGCTTGGTGACGTGAGACCTGTTATATCTACAGGCTTTTTCTGTTTTTGGGCGATTTTATTTGAATACTGATGCGTGAAACTTTCTATACAGACCTGGTAAGTGAAGTGCGATCCTAGTAGAGCTTCGTTTAGATCCGCGGTTAGGTACTGTTGTAAAATAAAATGTTGACATTTTTGGAAAAGCACGGGCATATTTTTGGTAATGAGCGTGATTATTGTATAAACTTGATTATTACAAGGTTTAATTTTTTTTGAGTAGGAGTTGAGGGAGACCTTTGCCCAGCAGTGGGGCAATATACGTCGGTTAAATCAAAATAAAACATTTTTTTAAGAGAAATCCTAACTTCATACATATGTCTTTATTGGGCTCTATCTTTACCGAGCCCAGTGGCGTGCTATAGGAGAGGCCTGTGTCCAGCAGTGTACGCTGAAGGGCTGATAATGATGATGATTATGATATCTTTACTCTGCAGAGGATCAAGAATGGGGTCTAGATATAATAAGGTTGTCAGTAAATTTCGCTGTGCATGTTAAGACGTATATTGTTAAACTATATACATCGTACTATTCAATAGTTTTGTTTCGGATTATAATACCTTTTGTGTTATATTGTGTTGATTTATAGACAGTGTTTTTTTTATTATTATAAATGGCGAGTAGGCTTGCCTTTCGCCTAATGGTAACATATTAGAGGTGGCCTCTTGACCAGTGTTACGAAAATGTATTCAAGCTAAAAACTAACACGAAAAACATTTATATCGCGAACGGTGATCTGCTTTAATAAAAATAGTTGTGTGAACGTAACAAGTTCGACAGAATAACCAAATAACCGGCGGCGTACAGCGCGCAGTTTCATCGCAACAAAAGCACACACTTTTCCCGTTCCCATGGAAATTTTGAGAAAACAAATTAAAAATCAACACAGGAGAATGCCTACACGCTGGGCGCCATCGCTCGCGGCCAACTGGCGTGCACTCGAACGGAATGGAAAGTTTTAAAACAATGTTTACTTATTAGTAATTTTTCGCGGCAGGTTCGGAATTGTATTTTCTACGTTATGTGTACGAATATTAATGGAGACGCGCACGTGTTATTTTATACGTCTATTATAAAATTATACGTCTATTTATATTTAACGTGGAACCTGTATTCATATTTTAATCGTAAGCATTAGTGAAGTATCTATCTACTTAAATCTAAACGATCAGAAAAGTAAAAATACTCTTACTATTTTTCGTCTCATAGTATGTGTAGATTGCACAATTTATTTGACATAAATAAAAGAGCTACACTTCTTACACGCATTGCCTATGTAGTTTTCGCCTAAGCATAAAAGTTATAGTTACCAATCTATTTTTAAGTTAACTAAGCATTTCTTTAACTAAACACTTCCATAAAATTAAAATAAACTCTCCCAAAATCCAATCAGCGAATTGTAATTAGATTGGTCGACGGTTGTATCGTCGCGGCCGGACGCGATGTGCCCAAGTGTCTGCACTGGCTTCAATCTCAATGCCCTTCGTGTAATGAGCTCTATCAACACCGCTTTTATTTTCAATTTTATGGACCGAGTGTTTTATATTGTTTTGCGTTGATGGTTTTTGTTTGAGAAAACCAATGTGAGATATAAGTACATACAAGACATGTCAATGGGTCTTAGATTAATAAATATTGTAAAAAATACATTATTAGGCAAGAAATGGTTGTATTTTTCCAATCAATCAAAAATCAATTTTATTTTAATGAAATAAATGTTTTTAATTTAAAAGTTTTAAATATAGACACTTTTTGTAAGAGAAGTAAATTGAGTCCCCAGACAAAGTACTTCCCTTACACGCGGCGTGGGTAATAATTCACGTGAGTCCACGCCTCTTATACCCTAGCCGCTGGAGATGTTACTAGGTCAAACGCGTAATGGAAAACACTAGAAGCATGTAATATGCGAGGCTTAACGTCGTGTAGCTAATAAAATTGTATAGACTCTCGCCTCCTCTTATCCCAAATTTACTTTATGCATTAGAATAATCCACGAATAAATATAGTATTTTGTACCGATATACATACAGGATTAATTGCACTTAACTAGACAAAAATGCCCCTAAAAGAAAGTCACAGACCACTTTCGACCTTACCGGTCAAGTTCAGGTACGTTGAGAATGCCTATAACGCGAAGGCACGCGAGAAGAGGCGTTCTGACCCCTCCAAAGCGCCAATATAACCCCTAATAAAGATAACGAGTTTCCTTCAAAACAACCGCTGCCGGGATGTTTTTCTCGCTCCCTTTCCATATGTGCAGACGGGCGTGTTGCCAGTGAAATTGTTTTTTTTTTTAATCATTACCGACCTATATCTACAAATGTGTGTTTTTCTTAATTATTAAAATATAAATCGTTTTTTAAAAGGCCATCTCGGCAGGATAGTGCATCAACATATTGTGCCGATATCTTGAATATTCTAGGATCGTATTGTTTTAGGATTATAATAAGTATATAAAGAGACCGGAAAATCTACATAAATCAGTAAATGTAATTCACCTAAGTTAAATTTTGCGATAAAATGTTATTCACACTTCACAGTGTGAAATTTCACGTCTCTCGTTTACAACGCTTAAACGCTGGTGTGCATCTACCCCAGATCTTAGTACGGCAGCTAGAAATAACTCATAACATTAATTGTTTGACGTAGTTATAGAAACACAAACGTTTAATGTTCTCTTGAAATGTAAGCAATAACAAAGGAACCAAATAAAGTTTTATGCTAAAACTGGGAGGGTTTAATTAGCTAGGCTTCTCCTGTGGTTGATCCCGCCTATGCAAGATTCTTACATTCAATTTTCTTTCTGGCGATAGCGCGGTTTATGTTTCGAAATAGATAACGTCAATAGGTATATGTCATTGCAATATTGAGACTTTCAATTGTAAAAATTAAAAGTTTCGTGTTTTCTTACGACATCTGCAGATTAATTTTAGATAGGCATTTATTTGAATGAGTGCTATAATTTGAAGTTCTGCATAATTGGTTGATTATTACAAAGCGATAACGTTGGAAATTTAAGTCTATTATATTTCTGCCTGCATATTGATTATATAGTCTCATGAATTTATTTGTGTGATCAAAGAGACGGTTGTTTTATAAAACGCCGCCACGTCTCATCACTTTTAATATTACAGCATTCTTTATAACATATGTCATGCATAAAGCTCTGAATAGGTCACCAACAACAAGTATATAGATTTTAATTTATATAAAAGAGAAAAGTGAATGTAAGAACAATGGAATCGTCTTGATCGCGTCGGCGACAGACGCGCTGTCGCTGCGTGTAGCTGCATTGTTACCGACAATATACTCGCGGTTCAAGATGGATAATATATGGATTTATGTTGTATAGAAGCCACGATTTAGAAGCTTTTTGCTAAATACTCTTCTGCCTTCCCTTGTACACTGGCGTGAGGTTAATCCGATATGACTTTTCAGCCATGTCTAATGGCTTATAAAATTGTAAACGACTGCCGATCTAATGATGACATTGTCGAGAGTAGGCTTTTAATCTACCACATGCCGTAGAAAATGCGAAAATCATTGTCTTGTACAGTTTTCCTTATTCATGTTTCCTTCCCTGTCATACTAAAGCTTGAATTAATAAACATGAGTAGTAAATATATATTTTGATAATGTTTATTAATTATGGTAGTTATTGTGTCTTTCCCGGTTATCTTAACCCCCCAGTAATACGTTATCAACATACTGTCGGCGACGGCGTGCGTCTCATGGAGTGTTTTTCTAAAATTAATAGCACGCGCGCTAACCGCCCGATAATGCGCGTTTTATCTTATCAAGCCGTGTTTTACACGCCGTATCTGCTAACTTTATTATTTTACCGCTTGTATTGTATTTTTACACGTATCGTGCACGTACCTTCGATATAAATGAAAGCATGATTCATCAAATTATATCAATCGGTCTTTTATAAAAATAATTGATATTTCATATGAAAAGGGTAATTTTATGTTCTAGTCTAGTTACTACAAAAACATTTTTAAGGAAAACTGCTGAAAGAAGTAGCGAAATATGTTTTCTCGATAGTAAAGCTCGGGAGAGTACATTGAACTTTTGGTCACGATTTATGCCAAGTTGCATCAGTTTTACTTGTAAATAAGTTACGAGAGGTTTTCAAGCTACAATGCAACTGATATAACTTCGTGAGGTCAGTTTAGTGAGATAATGCTTTTTACCTTCAAAACAATGATGAAACATTATTAGGTCTTGGGTTCGATAACTAGAATAGGCACTTCAATTTGTCTGAATTTTTCATTATAGGCTACCAGAGACTGGAATTTGTGCCAAGCCTATAAGCTCGCGTCCTATCACAATTAGGGATGAAAATATCTTGGAAACTCTGGTTATTGTTTCAAACACTTCTATCTATACCTTCGGGAATAAACAGTCTTGATCTTATGCGGATAATTATCCTATGCGTCTAAACTTAGCCGCAAATGCAGGTCACCTATACAAGGCTAGATATAGAGACAGATAGCCAGATAGACAGTGATTAAAGCTTCCACGAAGGTCCATTAGCTGAATGCGGGCCGGTAATGAAGTCATAATGTATCTATAGAGGTATGTTTATGAGGGGAGCGCGGCCGCCTGCAATGCGGTTGGACGATTATACTCGAAGTTGATGGGTTGCCTTGTAAATGTACTTATAGGATAAATAATATGTAGTATTGCTTTTAAATCATTTGTAGGTTGAATAAAAATGGAGCTGAGAAAGGTTGTCTTTGTGGATTGTTGCCAAAAATATTCTATGCTTGCACGAAGTATTCAAGAAATGGAAATGTATAAAATTGTATGTATGCTTTTTGTTGTGTTTGAAAAGAAATAAAAAACATACGCAGCACACCTCCAAAATCACAAAACACACATAAAAATGTCATGTGCTGTAAATTCGTTAGTAACAGAATGTATGGCCCGGAATAACTAACGTAACATCCTGTTAACGCGTCGCGCGCGTGAAACCCTATCTCTGTGGAACCTTTTGTGACACTTTTTTAAAGACAAAGGACATTGTTTTACCTCGTAAAATAAATAACGTGGCTACGAGCTTTGTCGTTGCGCTACCGTAGCCCGTAGCACGGATGGCATAATGTTAAAACTACATAATTTTCATTTCTCGAACGTCGTAGCATAATATGGGTACTACAAGAGATTTGCAGTTACGACGTAGCTGTAGCAGCTGATTATAATTCATGCGCGTAATGATGTCGTTTGCTTGCGTTAATGCGCTACGCGATGCGTATGGTACGAAATGATTACGTGCGAGTTTATGTGTGCTACGAGCTACGTTTGACTCCATGTAAACCGATCGTAGCCCGTAAACACTCGTCGATTTTTTGTATAATATGCTACGAATAACCACTTGTACAATAACAATGTTTTCAGCTTTGTGAACACAATACAAGCCTCGGACGCAATTTTAATATTTATCTTACTTGTGTATTCAATGCGGGCTATATTTTCCTTGCGAATAGTGAGGCCGGCGAGTTTTTTTGTCTTCTTTTCGTCCAAAACGTTGACAATGAAACAGATAATTGCATTGTTTAAAACGGATGCAATTGTGCGCGCCCCGCCGACGCTGCGGTCCATTTGTTATTTCATTTGCGTAGCACTTTAACATTTGGCGTGTTTCTGCCTTAAAACAAACGAACTCGTAATTGGATGACCGTACGAATTTCTATAGGTGAATAAATGGGCTGAAAGTTAGCGCCCGAACAAAGAACAGTCGTGGTAATTTAGTGTTTTTCGCGTGAAATACAGCGCGGGAACTTTAGTTTGAATGGCGAAGTTGAAGTCTACGAATAACCTCTACGAATTTATTTTACTTAAATTAAATATAATTTCGTGAATTAATATGTGCTAATTACGAGCGTGGGACGTCCTTTGGCCAGATGGCGGGACGACTTGCATAAAAGGGCCGGCAGCGACTGGATGCGTAAAGCAGCAGACCGGGCTCTGTGGCGTACCTTGGGAGAGGCCTATGTCCAGCAGTGGACTGCAACGGGCTGATGATGATGATGATGATGATGATGATGATGATGAATTACGAGCCTTCTTTTACAAAAGAAACAGCACAATATTTTACTAAACTAGCAAAAAAATCAAAAACGCTTCAAATACTGCTTTCGTTTAAATTTCGGTTTCAAATGTATTACAAAATAAATAAAACATACTATGTATCAGTAATATAAGCCATTCCAAGTTATTATATTTACATGTTGGCTTATTGTTGCTATTAATTAATGAAAATACACTCGACCCTATCAAATCACAATACGTACAGCTTTCGCGTTGTTTTCTCGAACATCTCCATTGTTTCTAATAACATGTTATTGTTATTGTACTCGCGATATAATTTTGGCGAATCAGATATGTGAACGTATTGCCGAACTTTCTGCCGGTATAATAGAGATATTATTTTATTATTTATGATTGTATTTATTTGGTGGTCAGTTGCGGTGTATATAAACAAGTATGTACTGAGTGGAGTGTGAGGGTATTATTGTATTGAAAAAATACTGATTACGCCCGTTTTTAATGATATACATATTTGACACCAATTTGAATTATTTTCAGAAGGTTGAATACTAAAATGATTATTTACAAATTATTGTGAACATCTACGGCTTGATTATTTAAAACTTTTTTATATTTTTGTGTATGTAGTTTTACAAAAATAAACAAAACCCCAAAAGCCTCTCATTAAAATGCACAAGAAGCGAACGAAAAGAAAATAATCACCGACGCACGGAAACAGACTAAACCTTGAAAACACCCACGAGGTGGAAATATTTGAATATACTTTCACAAGGGTGCATGTGTCGCTGTTCGTATTACCACCCCGAGAGTCACCCCTCAATGTCGCAAATTACTCAAGCGACCCCCGGAATGTCGACGATATGCCAATTAACCTTTTTTGGGGGTTTTAAATACGCAAAAGGTTTATTTAAGGAGAGAAAATTTGAGTTAAATAATGAACGGCCCACTGTAATGTTACTTTCGGAATAAGTGTATTTTGATATATTAACTTTGTAGACTTTTTTGTTGGAGGTTAAAAAGAGGACAATATGTCTGATGGTAAAAAGTTTTGTTGTATTGATCGTTTGTGTCAAACGCGATTTCAATCGATTGTAAATAATGCTATTGGACTGGCCGCTATATTTACGAAAAATCAGATCTAAGGCGCTGTCGTGTAATTGGAAGGGTTTTTATTTAAACGTTAAGTGATTATTGTGGACATCATCACTACCATCAGCCTCTTCTTGTGAAGTGCAGGACATAGAACTTGAATCTTTTCAACACCATAATAAGCATAAACGAATAGGCAGGTTGGAGCGCGGTACTCGAGCCCTTCCACTACTTATAATAAGCCCTAATCGGTGGGCAACATCGTCACTATGGCGCGGATTCCGAGTAACTATTTTATGAATTATTTTACGTTAATTCCTGTATGCTATAATTGCAAGTTATCGTCAAGCACATTATGCGCCAATGTTTCATACAGTAGCAATAATATATGGAGTGGTTTCCCCTCGCAATCGGTTATTTACTGGGTTAATTCGAACCGGTTCGTGCTCTGAATACAAGAGTGTTTTATAATTTTCAATTGGACGTGTATTTTAATCGAGGCGAAAAAACTTTGCATTTGTATGGTTCGAGTTTTAAAATGATTTGGATGTAAATAAAAGATTCTTTGATATGACCAACTAATATTTCATAAAATTTAACTTACTTTGGTATACTAACAGTAATAAATGAAGAATTGTGAGTATTCTTTCTGCACGTCAAGCATATCGAAAAAAATACTCCGTAGCCTAAAAATTATTTATTTAATCTTGTCTGATTTTGTAGATCTTCATTATCACTTTTAACTTTATGAGCAGCCATATGCTTTCGCAAAGAATACCTAACTCGTCATATCACTTATGAAATGTGTGCCTAAGTATTCCTTGTACCTACTTTTATTTCTTTAAAACTATGCTACATAATATATTTTTTTTATATTCATGAATGTACCCATTCATGAATAAAAATATACACCGGCGAATCGTGTCAACTTTTAAATACCTATCGATAATACACACGTGAATGACAGTCTCAAAATAGCTGGATTATTGGTGAATATAAATACATCTATTCGCACACCGTGAGAGCGATTTTTTTATAGAAAGTCAAGCGCACAGGTGAGCAAACACCGCGCGAATATGAACCTACTATCACCGATAAGATTACCAGATAAATTGATATTGGAAGCCCGACGCGAATAAAATATCGGCCCGCGCGACCGCTTGTTTGTTTTTAATCAGCGCTTTAAGCAGCGACGGCTGCATTATACGACTCCATCATATTGTATGTGTATTCGATTTGTTTGCGGCTTTGAGTTGCGATATTTTGTCGAGATGGAAAGGTTTTATTGTTAAACAATAATTATATGAGAGAGAAATATAGTTTATTTGCTCAGGCTCTGTGTCACGTTTTGGTTTCAACCTATATTTATTGGCATTTGGTTTCGAGTAGACCCATAATTGTATTCATCTCTCACGGCTTGAAATCGGATGTACACATGCTAAATCCGAAACGATACACAAGTACGTTGTCACCACGACGGACCTCCGAACAACTTGTATGGTGGGTGCTATACACAATGTTAAACGAATATAACCTAGAAACAACCTAACGTAATACATAAATAAAGTTACTGTGTCCTGGTCCAACAGGCCGTCTAACTGACTCCACAGAACTTTAGAATTGGACGACTGTGAGCTGATACAGTCAGTTTCATACAGAAACTACCGCAGTACAGCTTCTGTATGAAACGCAAGTAAATCAATCTTCTGTCTCGGCACATTTGGTACTATCGGAACAACATACTCCGCTTGCGGCAAGTATTAATAACTGACGAATAGGTTATTCGGTCAGTGGGTCGTCATAATATCCGGTCCGTACCTGGATAATCTATCCACATCTCCGATTCCGATCGGCCTTTGGTAAATGTGAAAATACTGGCCTTGGTTTCATAGAAGTATTGTTATTTTTTGTGTCTCTTTTTTCCGAAAGGCGCGTGCTGTATTATGCGAGTACAATTTTGCGGTTGCTACCATTTCGATTTCAAGTATTTAGTTCGCAAATTTTTTACTCAGTCGTACCATCAACCTGAGAAACATTTTGTCGTTTGAGGTGTATCGAACCATAACCCAACAATGCTTGGCGGCGACAATTGAAAAAGCGCTGAAGAACATACGGCCACTTGCTGTTCTATTAGATTTGCAATCTTTTTATTTTAAACAGGCTCTTGGTTTGTGAAATAAACTGACAATAGGATATGAGTACTGTTACTGAGCGTGTAAAGATTAATGACAATTGATGAATCGCCAGAGCTATGAACCATAGCACTTGGCGCTCTATAGTCTCTGCGTACTCCGACGGGACACAGGCTTGTGTGTGTATGCATCTAATAGCAGAACACGTGTTCAAAAGCAAATGTGTCCCATATTTGTGGCAAGCGCGGCACGACGCGCGGTCCGCGGAACAAATATCGCGTCATGTCCGCGACACGGTCATCCATCTTGCCACGTCCGGCATGCGAGCTCTCTATCATTGTTGTCAAACGACACACGTGTTTTATTGTTGGCTGGTTACGCTGTTTCCATTGAATAGCCATATTTCCTTTTATGTTTGTTTTCGTTGAATCGTTGTATCTAAACATCTCGCTTAAAAGATTTTATTCCGCGTATCTTGGTGAATTTTTTTGACGCCATTTTTTAATTATTAAACGTAAATAAACCAGCCCAGCATTCATGTATATAGTTCTGAAGTCCGTCGAGAAGACTAGAAATTATTATGAGAACATACCAAAATAATTGGACTACAAACAAATATTCGTTGATTACGTAAAAAAAAACCCACATATTGAATTGCCCGATTTTTCGCTCTCTTTCATGGAGACTGTAAGATATCATTTTTCTAAAATTTTCTTGTATCTCTCGAAAAAGACCTTATACTGTGAAGATAAACTAGAAAGAGGAGGTTACAATATCCAATATCACACATATAGAATTATGCCACCGATACGGATCGAGGTAACGCGAGATGCCGCGCTCATCCGATACACGTGATTACCCGACAGACATCCGACCGGAGTAACCGCACTCTTAGCACGCTTTGACAGCTAATTGTTCAATTACGTGTAGAACTATAGAGTAGGAAGTAAACGTTTCAAGGAAAACTTTACAGTTGGAAGTTCGACGCAAGAATTTTGAAGGACTCAAGATTTGATTGTAGAGGACGCACATATCCAGCACCGACACGTTTTAATATCTCAAGAAAAATTCAAAAAGATTAGTTGAATTGCCGATAATAATTTACACATCACATACTATTATTATTTATGCTGAAAAAATACTAAAGTACTCACTACACTTAGCGAATTACGATGCTGTGTGGTCAAAATTTTTTTTTTGAGCTCATACTGAGCATTGGATTCCTCTGCAATTAAAAGTTCGATTAAGACAGCTTACACCATAGTTCACTATGCAAGTCTACAGCGGGCTTTTTCATATCCGAATCGAGTATTTACAACTGGCCGACTATATTAACATCTCAAGTCCCGAATGTCTATGGGCTATCCATCTCGCCTCTAGGGTTCACAGTGGCGTATTAATATTCAACGTGTGGATCGAGCGTCGGTTCGCGTCGTTCCATTGTTCCGCGCGCGATTGGATTTTGATAACGGACAATTGCTTTGTAAAAGCTCCGTTGTGTGCGCGATCGCTTTTCCATACCCCAGTGTGTATGTACTGTTTATTTGTTTTTTTTTATGTTGATATACAGTATTTTTCGGGGTTCAGTAGCAAAGGTATTAAACTCTCAGCTAGGATTAAATTAAGATTGTTTGTTAGTTTTTATGATATAAATGTAGACAACTTAAGACATTGTATTAATTTCAATACTAAAAATCTGCACAGTCAGCCCGAGGTGTAAAATCATAATTAGAGCGTAGTAAATCATAAAATTTTAAAAATGATAAAAAAATCTTATTACATATATCCTGCACTGGCATTTACATAAATTTTGATGATTACGTTTTAATACATGTTTATCCGTGCAGAAATCCCACGCGCCACACGTTACATAAAATCAGTTAATTCGCTGTACCATTCATAAATTTTATTACTGATATTACTGAGAGCCTCCATGGCGCAGTTGGTTGTACGCCGCCTGTGAAGCGAGAGCCCGCGGGTTCGATCCCCGCACCGAGACAAATCTTTGTGTGATCGACAGATATTTGTTCCGGGTCTGGGTGTTTGTGAGACCGAAAAAGTATCTCGCAGTTTCTGATACTCACGACACAAGACTCGATCTTAGTGAGGGGTCAGGTCTATGTATGTATGTGACTGTTGAGTATATTTATTATTTATTTATATCTGTTTGCCTCTTTCCATTCACAATGTGACGTCACATCAAACAGCTACAATTCAATAAAACAAATGCTCCAGCATCGCCGGAGTTGGCCCACCGGCCACGTACGGACGCCATCGATCGTTTCCTTCCTACAATTGTTATCGACGTGCCGTCAGATAGATTCGAATGGAGCTGAAAATGCAACTATACGGGCTTTGTTTTGGAAAAGAATGGAAGAATAGTGGGCGTAATGAATGCTGCTTAGTATGCCGTGGAATAGTGTTTGTAACGAGTGCCAGAAGATGTCGCTGTAATAAGTTTTGGGTGGAACAGAAATTGAGTTTACTTGTAAGAAAATGTAGTTTATTCGGATATGGGGTTGACTATTTTTAGTTTATTTTATACTGGTATGAGAAAGGGAGAACTACACTAGTTAATATGTATAGTCTTATCCATATATGTATACCGAGTGAGGAAAGACCATGATCACTTGACGACTATCATAATTAGTTATATTGGCATATTTATTTGCTTTTGGCGTTTCCCTTTTATAATTGCTCAAAAACTACTTAAACAAGCAAATAAATTTTGAAGAATTGCCCAAAATTTTATAACAAAATATTTCAATACGAAAATATAATGAAAATGTATCGTATGTTGAAAGAGCGCCGCAGAATGGTGACCATTTGTGCAAACGCAATCGGGAGAGGCAATCTAGCGGGGCGGTCAGTCGGACATGTTCCGTTTTTGTGTGCGTTATTAGTTCCGACCGCACATTATAGAGTAGGAGCCCAGAGCCGACAAATCTATGTTATTAATACGAAGCTGGAGGTTCCAGCATGTTTTAGTTTACTACCATTCCATGCATGTTGTGGGGTCCTATTTCTAAATTCTTTTGAATTAGTAAGCTTACTTTGAAAACCAAACATCCCTATGCTATGATAGGTATGATAAAAGTTGTATATTAAGACACATCACTTAAATAAGTTAGCACTTAATTGGGGCACTTACTTTTTTCCATTTTACACATTTAATCCTTAAAAAACTACACTAAATGCCTACAATAACCAAGCGAAGCATAAATTAAGTATCCTCGTAAGTAATTAACTAGTCGTACCACTAAAATAACTTAGGTTTGGCGACTCTAACCTCTTGGACTATTAGCGGCACTCGCTGGCCTTCACCGGATCAGCGGCGCGGCGCTAGTGTACGCGGTAATTGCCGAGTTGGCCGCGTTCAAAATATACACATACTATTATGACGCATTGCTGGCTTTTAATTAGTGGCAGTACAATTGCTAGTCGGTATCACACATACCGACATATTTCGTGTCGGTGCAATTTCTTTCGTTCGGTTATTTTGTAGTCCGTTGCCTATTTGATCTTTTCTACAGCATCCTTAGTCATGTTTAATTTGTTATCTGTTGACATACTATCATTGCCTCCTTATACCACATACCAATACCACTACTGGGCATAGTTTTTGTCATCTGTATCGATGTTGCGCCTCAGTGAGCTTAGTCTCCAGATTAATAGTCCGTCTTTCTCATGGTCTTAGTAGATTTTTTGCATATTACTTTTTAATAACATCATTCACATACATTTATACTTTACTATTAAATATACAATTAAATTACAATAAACATACTAAATGTATGTCCGAACATATCGAAGGTAGCGAACGCATTTGGCTCGCTGCCATTAGGGATGAGTAAGTGGCCAAAGTTTGGCCATCTTAGAGATTAACTACCATTGAACTGCGACACAAGTAGAACTGGATTTTACCGACTGCATTTACACGGCCATCGTGTGACGTGTACGATATATTTTAGACTGTGAAGGCTAGGAATAGCCGCTTTCGAAAGTCGTGCGAGGATTTGTTGTTTTTTCCTTAATTCTTGTATTAATTTATCTTTTTTCCATTATAGTTAAAAGATATTGTAACAGGTTTTTTTATATTTCTGGAATATGCAGTTAATGATTGCTGAACAATTTAGATTTTGATTGGCAACCACAACGGCGGTTTAAAACAAATTCGACAAATATTCATGCGACCTTCATACGCCGCATTGTGTTCATATGTTTCTACTTTGCAACAATATACGACGAAAACATCTGTATCATGTACGTTATCTGTGGGAATTTTGTATATAGTTTGAATAAAATACCTATATGTAAATGGCTGTCAATCCAATCTCAGCAGAACACATAGACAAGTATCTGTCAGTAAGAACTTGTTATTTGTTCAGTAATACTTGCTATACTGACGCGAGACGTTACAGACATTCCCTATGAAATGGAGGGAATTGTGTATTTATTAAACATCAATCTGTACGTTTTTAGAATACAACTGTGTGAAGACATACAGAGCTTTTTGATGGTTTGTGTTCTGTATTGTTACTGTTGTATGAAATTTTATTGAAAAATATATGGTTATAAGTTATACAGAAGGTTTTAATACAAATGACAATGACACATTCACAATTTAAATACCTTTATTTTATAACGTTATTGTGTAGTGTCTTTTTTTACTTGAGCAAGAACTCTTTGTGTAATTCATAAACCCAATCCGTCATTGAATATTACACTCATTCAAATATTTGAATAGCGTTACCAAAAGAATGCTACAGCCCACAATACTCAAATGTCAGAGCAATAATGTAGCACTGTACACGTAGACGCTCGTAGCGCATATCTGTCGTAGCGTATTCCGTAGCCACAATCCTCTACGGTAAACATGCTTGCGATATTTGATTAGTTTGCGCTTATTGAGTTAAATTGTTTGTGGAAATCCGTTTTGATATCTATGTGAGCATTGTACATTGTAGAGTGTTTTTGTGCATCTATGCCGATTTATTCAGGTCACCAGTTAGGCTTATTTTCAACTTCTCTCGCTACTTATATTTTGGTTGGTATTTTCTCGGTAATCGTTATATTCATGAAGAATGATGTGCTTCATGTTTGCCATAACTATTATTGTTCCGTCGCGCCGCAGTGCAACATTATGCTGAGTGGTCACCTTAGTGTCACTGCGATGCGACGCGCAATAAGATATTTATTTTCTCCCCTTATTTTTTGCATGTTAATTTATGTTTGTACGTCGTATTCTGTGTCAATAAATATGTTTACATTCTTTTTTTCCCTAGTGCACGAGCTATTTAAAGGCTTTTATCCCAACTCGAGTATTTTAATAAAAACATATAACATCTGAAAAAATAAAACTACACCAGTCACGTCTCTTCAAAGAGGCCTGTCCCGCATCATTTATGTTCTCCCGCCCTCTATTTAATTAACGCGGTACATCTGTCGGAGCGGCGCGTCTGAGATCCAGCGCCAGCATCTGACGAGCAGATTGCCAATTAGCGTGGACAACGCACTCGGCCTGATGTTCGCGTATATCGGCCGTGTATAAGCGGTGATAGGTAATTAAAATTATATTTAATAGAGCCTATATGGATCATGGGTCTGCTCTACTATTGGGAGGGTTAAGCCGCCTATCCCTCAAAAGTTCTATGGCATGCAGGATTCCTTACGATGTCTCCTTCACTGTTAAAGTGGTAACAGAGTAAGAATACACTCAAGTATTTTAAAAACAAATATTGACATATTGTATGTATTTTTAATATGTCTACAATTAAAAAGGTGCAGTTCTGGTGTAGTTCAAGTTCTGCAGGTTCAATACCAAACCAGATCATAACAGAAAAACGAAATATATTTAGTTAGGTTCGCAATTTTTTTCGTATTTGTAATTTGGGTCGTGGATACCACCCACGGGTGCGATAAGCTGAGGATAAAAATACAATAGTCACTGTGTCCTATTTATGTCAACTCACATTTGTCCAGTTGTGCAGTAAAGGATTTTCATCCTGCCAAAGAAAAATAATGTTAAATAATTTTACGTTTACTGATATTTAGCATAGGGATTTAAATGTGACTGTGAATATAAACAAAATACATGAAGGCCTCTCGTAGTTATTGTATTGAAAAGTTAAAAAATATCTGAATGTAGAACTCATATTACAACAAATATCTTGTAAATAGAAAATAAGTACTATGTGTATTGACTTGTCATAAGTTTCATAAACAAATTTCATTTCATTTCATAAACGAATTTCATTTCATAAACAAATTTCATTTCATTTAATTTCATTTCATACACATACCCTAGTGGTTATCTACGGATCCCTCACGTGGAAACTATGCCGACACTATTCAATTAACTGCGGTGCAATCACTACGGGCTCGTCGCGGATCCGATATCACACAGATTGGTTATGGCGAACTTGACAGCTAATCAAAATATGCTTGGAGTTCAAGAAAAAAATATGAGGTGGTCTATTGGAAAAAGGGCCGATGACGTCACAGTAATGCTTTCTAATGTTGGTAACTGGTTCAATATGTATTGATTTCGGGCTCAGGTGTTGTAGGTTCGCAAAATCTTCTAAAGTATCTAATAATAACTAAACAAGTATTATATTTTATTGAGGGATCGGATGTATATCAGATGACTATTTGGTGATGGTTTTAAAATATTATTAAACTAACGCCCGAATATTCATAGGCCATTTAAATATTGAGTTGCACTTAACTACCCACGTCCCACTTAATTAGAACATTTAAGCTTTACTTGGGTAGTTAAGTGCAACATAATATGTAATTGAGGTTTGAGTATTTGGACGTATAATAAAAGCCGGTAAGAAATTAGAAAAAATTGCCGTATTTACCATTGAAACCAAACCAGCTTAGTAAGCAAGCTTAGTAACACTTTGGTACTAAGCTTGCGTTGTATTAAATTGTTGCAATTTAAAAATGTTGGTACAAGTAGATTCGCGTGTCGCGCTAATAACCCCGTGCCCTGCGTCGTGGTTATATGCAAAGTGCTCAATTAAAATTCATATATTTTTCCTCTCCTAACTCGCACCCGACTCTGATTAAAATGCAAATTTATCTTCGTGTCAATTATAAAGGCCGGTCGGAGGTGGAATATTGAGATGGTGTGCTGTATCTAGAGTATTAGACTCTTTAGGCGACACATATTGCTTGTTAATTATGTGGGTCACTCAAATGGAGGCGAGTTTGATCTTTGTTTGTTGAAATTATATTTTAAAAATGTTTCAATTTAAATAGAAATTGAGGTGAGACTGGCATTTTTTGGATTTATTACATGACGCACTTATTTGTTTTTTTTGTGCTTAGCTTTGGGTTTGTAGTTATTTTTTTATGGTAACATAGATAGAGAAAACCTACATTTCCATAACACACATGTAAGTTCTCTATAAATTTTTAAACGCATGTAATGTTCACTAACCGCACTAGGTCAGCGTAGACTGAAACATATGACCCCAGTTAATGCCCCTCGGACGAATAAATATTTAGAAACCTGAAGATTACATTTCCAAAAATATCAGCTTTAAAAATACACCCCAAATGGTTTTCCCAAACGACTCAGTGATACGTACCGGCCTCATACAGTATTAATGTTTCCTGACCTTTAGTGCTCAAGTTAACCTTTTCGACTTTGATTCACCTTAAACTTGTAGAAAGATGACGTAATCGTGTGTGTTGTTTTTAAGAACGACGTGAAAAAATGGACACGAAAATATGAGTCTAAATTATTGCGTTAATGGCGCACTCCTGGATAAAATCATACATCTATATACAGAAGCCAAGCCAAGTGGTAGTATTAGTGACTTCAGACACAAGGCAACTAAAAATCTCGAAAACAAAAGTCAACTTTTTTTAATTTTTTACTTATCGTCGTATTTGAGTGATACATACATACATACATAAACTAACGCCTTTATCCCCGAAGGGGTAGGCAGAGGCGCCACCAGGACACCCACATTTCGCCTTGTATGTTCCGTCCCACGATGTGATAGGGGGCGAGCCTATCGCCATATCGGGCACAAATTCCTGACTCCAGGCTAATAATGAATAGAAAAATCCAATACTATTTTCGCAATAACTAGGTATTTACTACCCAAACACAATGATTTTTAGGAAATTGCAAAAAAAAAAACTGTAGCTTATTTTGCGAAATTTTTATTTGCATTGTGTCTGTAACTACTAAAATTCATCCGGCTTCGTTTTCGGTCGCAGTCTTGATATACCCGGTATAATAGCAAAGCCCTTGAGTCCCCAACCAGGTTGATAGTCGATGTTTTATAGGGCAAGAAAAGAAGCAAAAAAATATTGAATGACACACACCAGTGGACTTTTCTTCTCCTGTCTTTTTCCTTACCTCTCCCTTCCATTTTGCACAGCTCTCTGTAACTAACTCACGTCCGTTTCAAGTGTTGTACATTTTCATAGACAATGATAAACCCTTACCATCAGATGAACCATGTTCCTTCGCTGGACCTATACAATAATAAAAAAAAAATCTACACATAAAGATCTTTATAAAATGACGCGCTAAGAAACGCGCCAGTTTCGTGACGACGAATGATTCGCGAGGCTAAACTCTTCGCGAGCCGTGGCTGCGCCTCGCCTTCTCGTCTTAACTTAATCCCTTGTTTAAATTAAACATTTTTGGAATTTTATTAAAAGGCCGATAGGTAGTTTCGTGAGTAATTGCCAAAAATCGCCCGAATAGTTGTTTTGTATGTATAAAATGCTTTGGAATTGGTATGTATGCCGTTTTTTTTTTATTTTGGGACGTTGTATTGAAAGAATTGTTGTCTCATTTAACATTGTTTTGCAATTTTTTCCATTTTTAATTTACGTAAGTTTGAGACTTGAAACTTTTTTGCGACTTCGTTTGCGAAGAGACACGATGGATATTTTAATGGATGTGATAAAACATGCTTTGTGCTTCATCACGATGTGATTTATTTTTATTGAGTTACTTAAATGCCCTTACATTTTAGATAGTAATTATATACAATAATGTGTGAAATTCCTTTTAATTATATTAATAAAAGTTGTTACTGAATTTAATTTTAGATTTAATAACTTTTAAAGCAGGGTTTTAGAAGTAGTATATATGTTCACAAAAACACACTAACTGCTACTTAAATTTAGAGCGTCCGATAATATTTCGTGTTGCGTATATTAAATGTTAAGAACAATGTCAAACATTTGCATTCTATTTCACAAATACGTTGTTAGCGTTTGAAGAATGTTAAAATATTCCAATATAGGAACATTCCTTATGTAAAACTCTAGCTATTTATAAAACTAGTAATCCATTGGTATGTTATCTCGACGGCTATTTGGTATCATGTTTTTGAATTTCATTTTTTTTAACATTAATTTATTTTAATCGCAAGAAAAATACGTTGGGTGCCCATAGAGTTAAGTGGGGTTTATCAAATTTCTACCGATCGATTTTATTTAAACCTCGTGCTACCGTTATTTAGCCGTGGCTTTTTTTGGGATTTCTACCCATAGAGGAAGTAGTAGTATTAAAAAACAAGGCTAGGACATATCGCTTATTGTTTCGTTTGCCTCTCTCACTATCTTCACTTAGCGATATCTTTTTTACGAAGTTGTAGAAAAAAAGAAAGCTTTTAAAACACATTCGTATATATTGGTCAGCGGACTGGATCGCTAATCCTGCTTGCATTCTATAACTGGCCTGATTAACCTTTGTGAGCTTTGCATTAATCTGCAAATGGGATCTGGTTTCGCAATCTCCTTTACCATGACAAACAAATTCATAGAGGGATTCGTCTGTAATATTTAAGGAGTAATATCCGACAATTTTCCTTGAATTTGGTGGTCCAGAAAATGCTTCTCTGCTTCCCACGCAGAGCATTCTGGGAACGCAAAGCTGCGGAATCTCAAGCTTTACCTTCAAATAAACGGCATGTCGCATTTTCCACCTGAAATTGTAATTTACTACGCAAACTGTTGTTACAATTCCTCGTATATGTAAGTTCGTTGAAAGAATTCACGCTAAGATCTAAACTTGTTTGTGCTGAAGACAAGAAATTGGCTTTGTGTGCTGTGGTCCGCGGGTTCATTCTTGCACCGACAAAATATTCAGATGAGGATTCAGATTTATTTCTTCCACAATGTGCAAGGTTTCTAAGACGTTTATGAATGTTTGTACAGTCTACAGATTTATTCGGTTCTGGGCATGCGTACGTGTGATATTTTACGTGATAAATTAGTCATCCTAGACATAACGACGCCCTAAAGAATATCGCTTAAATTCAATATCAAGTTCCGGGCAATATTTTACTGCAGCCGTCGCACAAATATCATACGATTGGACGAGAACTAAGTGAAAGGGTTTGAAACTGCAATCACGGTGAAATACAATAGTGGAGCGTGGTAAAGCGTTATAAAACATTTAAAATATCGGCTGAGTGTCGGGGCCGGGCGCGCCAGTGCACTAACTGTCGAGATAAATTCACTGAGCGGCTCCCGCGACGCACCCCTCGCGCCCTCACCACCTCGCACCCCTGCGCACCCCCGCACACACCCGCAGACCACTCACCGTATTATACGTGGACGTAACGGATAATGCGGTTTAAGTTATATCAAATAAGTCGACGTTTGTGTACAACTTTAAAAAGTTGTGCTTTTGAAATGTATTTTTAAGTGTCTCGCTGGTGCCCAAACACTCCAGCGAGATAGTTGTTCGTGTAGGTCGCGTTGTGCGGTCTTATTTATGTACACCTGACGTTCACACAGTCTCGTCCCTAGAGTGTAAGTCTAGTGTTGTGGGTAAAATAAATAGTGGGATGCTTTTTGGTCTTACAACATTCATACCAGAATAGAATACTAGTAAATCACACTAATATTTTTCTCCATTTATGTATATAAGTCATTCGTTTCAACTGGGTTTTTTACTAAAACTTTAACGTTAGCATAATTGCCGGTTTATTATAAAAGCAAAACGAAGTGTATTTAAACGAATTAGAAACGCGATACCTAATTGTGTTTCACCTAAATATAATGAATTTTCAACCATCGCGTCGCGTACGATGGGTCCGATTCGAGCGATTTATTACCAAATATATTATCTAAGCTAATATAGTAAACATACTTCACGAACATATGCGTCTATAAACCTTGACGTTGATCGCCGAAATGCCGATCAAACACAATTTATTTCGTAAACATCGTTTTGCCATAATGTTGCGTTTGCAATATCCTTCCCCGGCCTTCCTTATCGTCGCCGACCATATTGTACGTTGCTACCCGCTGATACTGACCTTAAATTAAGAAATAGGGGGTCGTCCCAATGCCAATAATTTAATGCTTCGTCGAATTTCGCAAAGGAAACGACTCGGCTTAGTGGAGAAAAACTTTGAGCGCGCTTAATGGATTAATCTTTAAGTGCTGAGTTGAGTCGTTTTAATTTGAAATGGAAGTTCTTGTCACAAGATCTATGAACTTGTCTTTGAGTTGTTTTTATTCATCAATCATACACGGAAATGAGAAATTTAATGCTCTAATTGACGAAATAGGACTGAACTAAAGATTTACATAATTTTCCATTCCATAATCATGGGATTGCATAGATATCCCAAGAGCGTTACCAAAGTTTTATGTTCTCGACTATTCACGTCTCAGGGGTACGTTTCATTTCATTTTGAAGTTTCATACGTTACCTTTGAGATTACAAAATGAGATTGAATAAAGAAATATGTTGTGAAGATTTCAGTGGAATATTGACTTAGGATTTCCCTAACGCGGTCTGCATCAACATTGTCATGTAAACAGATATATTGAATGTTTGCAAATGTAATAGGATTCCAGATGTATGTTCTGCTCTATTACGCATTTGCGGTATGAAAACAATTTACTTGTTTGGTTTAATTGAAAACCGAGTGCGGAGTACTCGTAATCATTTTGTCTTAGATGCGTCTTAATCTTAGAAGCGATCAACGTCGACGGAAACTATGCTGTAGCTTGAAAATGATTTCATCCATCAACAGTTTTGGGGTTTAGTGAAGAAGCTTTGTGTGGCGTAATCATGTACGCTGCAGTAATAAATATACTAATGACCGAACGCAAATTTGAAATCTTACAACTTTCCCTTTGAATATGCATCATGTGGTTCTATGTTATAGTCTATCTAAACTAACAGGTTCCATTTGACGTTTCATACTTTTAACGTAAATAACTTTGTGCAGATGTAACCCACACAATTTCAATAACACTTTCCGTAAATCCATGGAATTATGAAGCTATTCTTATTTTATCACAAGATATACAAACCATAATCACTAAATTTAAACTAGAATTCTTTAAATAAAGCAAAATAACCATTTTAAACAACATATTTTTTTTCTAGACGTCATTACAGAGTCACCTTGTTAGGTCTTTTACCGGTAGAGTCGAGACTATTCAAATGCATTTGTATACGCATAATCGGTAAAAATATTTAAATAATCGAGCAGATATAAAACAGTTGTTTTTTAATTTTTAAAAATACTGAACTGTCAGCTAATAATAGGTATGCTGTCAACGAACATATATCAATAAATAGTGAAATAATAATATTAATATGAATTAATTTATCATTAATTAATAGATTTGGATATTACAATGGAAATGAAGGCAGTATTGTAGGATACGCCACACATAGTGAGGAGGTTCCTCACTTTGGAGTATATGTATTGTATTGTATGTATGTATCATGTGTTCATAAGCATGTGCGTGATGTGGACTGGACTCGAAAAAGTGTCTGCACCCGGGTGAAGCTGGGACGGGCCGCTAGTAATAGATAAATCACTCCTTTTGTTCCTAAATAGTAAAGTGACATGCAATTGTTGATGTCTCATTAGAATAAAAATGTTCATGAAAAAATAAACGAAATGATGTAAACTGAAAATATAAACTGTAATCGATTAAGAAATACAAACAAATATTATCGATATCTCTAAATAATTGGATATTGTAAGAACCGATTTATTTGACAGCATCCCTATTTCCCAATGTCAAATGGAACTTCTTAGTTGAGATAGACCATAAACGTCGCGTCGTCAAATTAGTGGATTGACAAAAGAGGGAGCAAGGTCATATCTGTGTAATTTCTTATACTGCACAATTCATTACATGTATCATGGTAAAAGTTCCACCCAAAATTTACAAAGATCTATTTCTTATTTACAAAGACCTTTCTATTTCTATGAACAAAGAAAATTGCATAACACAACAGCGTGATAAAAATAAATTCTACTTCTCGTGAATGAGACACAACTACATAAGTTTAAAAGCGAACGGCTCATCTTATTACGATCGCGAGGCTGGCGAGTCTCGCTCGGCCCACGTCCAAAATCGATAGCCAGCGAAAGTGCGGCGCGTAACAGCCCCCGATTCGGAAAGAGAAAACTATTTCTGGAACTGCTTGCATAATAGTTTTTGTAAATATGTTATGTGATAGTTTGAGGTGGCAAATATAACTTGGCGTACCATTATCCTGCTCTATAAGTTTCTGTAACTCACAAGTAATAAGTATTGTAAACAATATTTATTTAATAGTATGAATTATTATAAAACCTCACCGGCTAGTGCATTAACGGTCTGATAGACAGTGTTTCATAGTATTACGACATTTTTTCCTTATTTGAAGGAGTGATCCTTATTGGTTCTTACAAGCAAAATAGCATGTACGCACAATTTTGAAATAACAAGATTCGTCATGCTTATCATACTAGTTTGGAAAATCCTTAATAATATATTTTCATACATGACACAAGATTTGGTTTCATTTTACTTTATTAACAGAAGGGGTAGTAAATACCTAACGACGATCCACAAACATCCAACAAAACAGAGCTAGTAATTGCCACGTCAGTCCGCAGGCCTCATCACATTACAGCGCGCGGAGGCCCGACCCTCGGCCACCTTACAAAATCGATAGCCGGTGAAAGTGCGAGGACGCGTTGGCTGCCGGCCAACTCACTCGCGGCCAAGGTCCCGGAGATATTCGCCTCACGTCTCCAGCACCAGTGTTTATTTATACATCTGCTTCGGTTTCAACGTTTGGACGCTTTTTTGGGTATATAGTCGTGAGTAATTAGATTTGGATAGGGTAGTTGGAAATTTAGAGGCAATTTCATATGCTAGGTTTCAGTAATTGAGAATAATTTTAGCATCGTTTTGTAAACGTTATGCAATAAATACAAATTGCAAAAAGTAATTTCATAAATGTTGAACTGCAATTACGGGCCATTAAAAGCTTTTTTAAATTAATTACCGCCCTCGCAAAGGCAATCCAGCAAGCGAACTAGGGTCTATCGCGCGCTGTCACAAATGAGCCCGCCATGCGGTTATGAAATCGGCTTTAAATTGGAATCCACTGACCTGAAGTCCTCAGGAGCGCTGCGGGCGTGGAGGCAGGCGCGGCTGCAGAGGGGGCCCGCGGGAGACGTCTACCCCTCGGAGTCAATACGCGAGCGTTCAATCAACCGTTACGGGCGTCGTTGTTGAGTGTTTTCGATGGATATGCGTTTTAATGCGATGGAAAATGCATTTCAGGTGGCACGGTAAATGTTTTGAGGTGATTTAGAATTTGCGGTTTTAAATTATTTTATATTATGTGTGCTCAAATGGATCATTGTATTGGTTTGAAGCTTAAGTTTCTTAATGTGTGAACAATATATCTGGCACATTAGAGCTGCAACACCAAAAGGAATAATAAATATCAGAATTGATTATGATTTATTTTATTAACATAGTTGGGAAAATATTAAAAAATCTAATTGAAACCAACTGAAAACAACTATGTGAAGGTCAAGTAGTATTTCATCTCGATACAAAGACGTTACCAGATAATTAACTTGACGAAGGTTCCGGCTAATTACAAGTGATTCCTATTAACCCGTCGACCCACAACTGACACTCGAGCGCCGCTGCAGGGGCGAGATGCCTTGTTTTGTATCTTTGTATTCATTACCCCCATCACAGTACATTAAAATGCAAATTGAGCCTTTCACACTGTGCTGCAGTATTGCCTGCCGCAAATAACACAGGGCCGGATGGCTTGCTTGAGATTGTTTTGGGGACCATGACCACTCTTTGTTCCAATCATAAGTTTTTTTATTGTCGTCTATTAATATTGCCTACGTTTTCAAAAGATATGATTAAAATAGGTTTGAAGTGCTAGATATACTCGTATATATAATAAATACATCTTTGATTACACCGTTCCGTGCTGCATTCCAGATTCATTGATAAGATCTAAAAATAACTAAGATTTGAGAGCCAAATGATATTATGCTTCTAAAGTTGCATTGAGTATATAAATAGCATTCTGATTAGTATTCATGGACCAAGACTGTCTCCCTTCTTCTCGGAACCTTAATATAATCGTAGAGCAGTAATACTGTGTCAGTTCTCAGTATCACCCACACCAACATGACCTAATTGCCTCCCTGTGCAAGGCGGAATTATTCAAGCTTATATTAACATCAATGTCTGTCCGTAACCCGTACGTTGAACTAGTTAGTGACATCATATAAGCAACGCAAAGTGCTCGTTTTAAGTTTAACACATACATATATAATATATGCATGTATACTGGAACTCAGTACTTTTTACAACTTGAGTGTTGAAAGAATATTTACAATAGACAGTAACAGATTTACAAAGTTAGATGGACCTGAATGTATTTTTGTAAATATAATCTCAAATTTTCATTCGTATGTGTTATGGAACAAAATTGTAATGCAGAAAATTGGGTACTAGATACACAGACTAAGCTATAGTTTGCTAATCCACAAAACTAACGTTAGGAAATAATGAATTGTTGCGGTTATTATACATGCGGCCTACTAGGTATAAAAGTCAAGTCAAGGAAAGGACAGTTATGGGTAATTAACTAGTGCTGTTTTTAAATCCTCAAAATTTCTAACATAAACTATATAAATAATAAAAACAAAGTACATTTCAATTTAAACCATAAAAAAGGCTGGTTTATAAAAGTTTATTAATTAATTCGGAATGCATTCGCATGAGTGAAATTCCACAGCGCTGGCAGCGTAGCGGCTCGAAACCGCGCGCCTCCAGCGGGATTATGACTCCGAGCCGCCGACAGCCTTTATTGTACCACATGAGTGTTCTAATATTAGTGTTATATTTATTACATTATTTAATATTAATATCGTAGTACTACGTTTCCTTATTAAACACCGGAGGAGTGGTTGTTACAAGTTTATTGATTTTGTCTTTTTTCCTGACGGCTATTGCTCCACTGATTGCTGACGATGGGCAAAGATGCTTAAACCACTTGAATAATTTAAAAGCATTTTGATTGACCCCTAGCGAACTTGCTGTAGTTAAATGTTTCTTTTTTGTTTTACTGTACCTTCATTCTTTTGTCTTTCCTTCCCACATTTGCAATTCTATTCTTACACAATGATTAACGATATTACGATGCAAAAAATATTAACATTCTTGCAACAACTTTAAAAAAAAACTAATTTAATAAACACGTTTCTCCGCCACATCTAAGTTGAAAGAACCGATGGCAATCAGAAGATTAGTTAATTTCCTCGGAGACAGCCCGTCGCATTCACTTACATTCAGACATTCGCCATAATGTCTGGCGGTGACCGCGCGGTTCTGGGTAATGAGAGGGCCCAACCTGCCCTTAGTACGGGCCATTAGAGCCAAACGAGCAATAAAAGGTCCACCTCTTATGCGACTTTGAACCTAAGCACGCCTCATATTTTTAAAGGCTGTATGATCTTTCAGAGTTCGTGGTAATGGATTTTTATATTACTGTTATTATAAAATTATTTGTAAAAAGCGCTGTCATGATTGCTGTTAGTTGCATTAATGGCATTTCTGCCTACCTCATCGGGGATATAGGTGGATAGGCGTGAGCATACTCAATTTTATCTTGTGTGAAAAAAATGCCTGAAATTTAGGGACCGATTCCATCAGTTCCGGTCTGTGATTGGTCAATTGTCCGAAACAAGTCTTGTTTTGCTCCAAAACAGACCAATACAATGAAAGCAATGAGATATTCGTTGTTTGTATTAAGTGTGTTTTAAATTAAATTATTTCATTTAGAGTGGAATTGAAAAAATAGCATAAAATGGTGAGAGCATTGTAATGCTGATTGGATCGAGATACTTGATATTTCGAAAGAAAACGTGCTTCGATATACACACAAACAAGTTTATGTAATCAAAGAATGTTGTTTTATTAATACTTATGATAATATGTAATCTTCTAAAGGGTATCTTGTCGTAATTATGTACAGACTACATAATAAACCGAATGTGAAAATGACCGTGTGTGAAAATATATAATTTACTGCTCACCTGAAATTTGTCGACTTTCCATACTTTAGGAGATACTAAAAAAATGTTTGTCAAGTTTTCCAAATATTTTTTATAATTAATTTTATCTCAACATTGCAACTTCTTCATCTGTCCCGTAAAAGCCAGCGCGCGGAAATGAAAAATGAACGTCCGCAAGTATCGGGGATTTAGTTTAATTATAAAGCGAACCCACGTGCCAACGCTAGGCCACGAGCTCATCCCGCCGGGATTATATCTCCCGTTTTTTTTTTTATTTTTTATTCAATTTAATATCTCCCGTTTCATTTACGTCGAACGTCATTTGGTTCACAAATAATATTTTTTTTTGTAAAGCGTACGCGGCCGGTGTTCGGAATAAAATTGCAAATGTCGACGACGAGGCTTTTTATTTTAATTATATTTATGCTCAAGGTCGTGAGACTGAAAATAATGGCCGTGTGTATTGGACGTTGTGATTTGAGTGTAGCGAATTTGTTTCTGATTTTATGATATTTGTTACTAATCATATTGTAGGGTATCATGATAGTCTTATTGTTACTTGTGGTAATAGATTGAGCTTCTTTTAAAATACTAATTAAATAATCGGGATCGCTGGCACTAACCACTAACCCAATTCGTTCCCTATTTTGAATGCAGAGAGATTACGATTTGATTTAATTGTTTTGTATTGTTACGGAAGTGCGTTACACCAAATGCTCTAAAAACTCCTCAAATTAAATAATACCAATCTACTAAAATACAAATCAATCGATGTAAAAAGAAGTATCTAGTATAACACAAGGCGGGCAGCGTGTAGGTAATTTCATCGCGTCATACGAGACCGAAAATACGCCTCTAATTGCGAGGGACGAGACGCCGCGATGTGCCTCCCAAATAACTTGAGCTAGTAGCAGCGCTCTTTTACTTTTTGTGCGAAATATCAAGATACGAGAAGTTTGTACAGTTTTCTTGTTGCTTTTATGTAAAGACTCTAAATGAGAAATAATTTGTTAAAAGAGTTTGAATTTTTTTATTTTTGTTCATTAACTTTCCAGCTTATATGTTTAATTTATGAGCAATACGTTTGTTACATTGTATAATAAGTTCGCTACTTCGTGTAATGAGTATAGAATCCACTGCTGAGTATAGACCTCCACTGATCTCCACAACGCCTTGATAGAAACTGCTTGCATCCAACGACTTCTTTTAACCTTTTTAGGTCCTTTATCCACCTCGTTGATCTTCGTCTGACGCTATCGGAACGTAGCTTTCACTCTCATTTTACGATCCAATAGGCCGCCCAATCACCAATCCAGACATCAATATATCAAACCACCACCAAAACTTACAAACGACCTCCAAACTAGTCACACGGACGCACATTACTACCGAATAATTTATTGGCCTCGTGTCAATGTCAACTGGAGCAGCCATGGCTCCAGAAGTCGGCCTTGGCTTGTTGGGCATATCGTTTGTTCAGCCCATCACACGCCATCAAGTTAAGTAACAACGGTGCCGTAACGGACTAATGTAAAGGAAGTCTATGAAGGAATTTATTATTTGGTTTGTAATATTTGTTATTGATTGGAAAATTTATGTTTTTGTTGCTCAATTGCGTGGACTAGGACCATTATGTGTTACCACATCGTCTGCACTAAACTATCGGGGATAAGAAAATAATTGCTGCCATACACAATATTTCATTCTGAAGAATTATGAGACTAATGAGTCGTAGCTTAATTGCTTTGTGGCGGTATTTAATTGACCTATCTACCAGATCTATAACCATGGTTCCCGATATTTTGTATGAATTATGTGTTCTTGCCAAAGGTCAGAGTATTTTTATGATTTTTTAAATTAATATTATATTTAAGTGCGTGGTGGCCTGTTGGTAACGGACCAGACGCGGCTACCTATATGATCACGGTGGTCGCGGGTTCAAATCCAGGGCACACCTCTGACTTTTCGGAGTTATGTGTGTATTGATAGTCAATCACCACGTACTTAAACGGTGAAGGAAAACATCGTGAGGAAACCTGCATACCGTAGCGATTTTAAAGAATTTCTACGGTATGTAAGTCCGCCAACCCGCACTAGGCCAGCGTGGTGGACTATATGGCCTAACCACTCTCAATCGATCCTCACGATTGTAGAGTAGGCCCGTGCCCTGCAGTGGGACGTATATGGGTTGATATATAGAAATTAATATTTGTTCTGCCTCGTTCTGCAGACTATGGCCTTAGTCTTGAAATGGAATGATCTTGATGAGACAATGCATATAAGCGTATTTGATTATTTGTTTTTATGTAAGTGTCGAACTTGATATAATATTTTTTAACATTTTAATACCCAAGCCGCAGACATCGTTAATTGATACACATGTAATTATCTACTAAATAATGTAAAGACAATTAGTGAAAACAATTAAATGAACATTTTGATATGTGGTGGTGTTTAAATAAATGTATTAAAGCATCGGGCACCGGATAGCGTCGCCCGTGTAATCGACCATTTTAATTCTGTTCCCGACGCCCGTTGCGGTTCCAACGTTGAATATTAAAAAACAATTTGCAGCCCACAAGCGAAATAATTTATTCAATAATATTATTATTTGAAATTGTGAAGATAACGTGTTTAATGGTAAATTAATACATTATGAAATTAATTGTTCACGTGTTATAGTTTATTTACGGGTATTGTAACTTGAATATAACGGTCATGCACATAGTCTCAATCTCAGATTAAAATATACGTTTTTTTTATTGCGTATATATTTAAACTACGATAGATTATTCTATTTTCTGATATTTAGAAATTAGTAATTACTTTTTTTAAACATTGCAGGGATCGGACTAAGACAACGGATAATATTAAAGACTTGACGGTTCTTGATTTCTGATTTAAATTATTGCAATAAAACTAAAAAATATCGTGTAAATATACATATTTCTAGAAAATATAGAAGTACCAAATATCTAATAAATAATCAAGTACCAAGATCCGAGAAATACGCATAAGATGGCTAAATCAATGTTATAGCGAAACCCGAAAATAGATATGTAAATCAAAATGTTGATGAAAATATGTAATAGAGCACTGATATATGGTAATGTTATAACATTGAGTTAATACTATCGCCCTTAGGCTGCGTACACATACTTTATTCGCGAGAGTGGTGAGGAGGGAAGTGCGAAAAATCTATCCGAAATTATCTATAATATTAGAATATTAATAAAACCATTGGTGGGTGACCTTTTAACGACGAGTAGACGCGTTTTTTTGACTGAGAAACTTCGTAAACCGTGGAATAGCGGTTTCAACTAGGAGCTTACTTTTATCTAGCGGTAAACCATCAAGCAGATCGTCTACGTAAGAACCTAGTTGTCATTCGAGAAGCCGCGGATTCGACACCTGCATCGAGACAATGTTTATAACGCACAATTATTTGTTTCGAGTCTATTTAGTGTGTGTCCAATTTTATATGTGTTATTGTCGGATATATTTTTTACCATAGTTCCCAGTAGATCTACATACAGGGTATATCAAGACTGCGACCGAAAAGGAAGCCAGGTGGTAGTATTAGTGACTTCAGACACAATGCAAGTAAAAATTTTACTTATCGTCGTATTTTGGTGATATATACATAGTTTTTATAAAATTAATATGTACGCCTCTTTATTTTTTAACACGCAATGGTGCGACAGGGTTTAAATTAGTATTTCCGCAAAAACTAGGTATTTACCACCCAAACATGATGATTTTTAAAAATTCTATAAAAATATCTGTCACTGTTTTGGCGAAAATTTTATTTGCATCGTGTTTGTAACCACTAAAACTACCACCTGGCTTCGTTTTCGGTCGCAGTCTTGATATACCCGGTATAATATGCCCAGGACTTAAACCAGCGCGGTGGGTCGTTAATGAGCACGCGGCGGGCGCTTACGCCGCGCTGTCGCGTTGACAAATCGAGCGACCATTATGTGGCCTATTTATTTGGACTGCGTTGCATTTCCCTCATTAAACAGCGCTCGGTTTGTGTGCCCGTGTTGGACGCCGCGGTGGAATGTGACCAGAATATCGCGAGGTTCCTGTGTCATGCTATAATATATGTGCGTTGTATGCTGGTGTTATTACTTTCCTAAACCTTCAGGGATAATGTGAAAAGTAAAACAAACTGTAGGTATTGACTAGTTTTCAGCTGTTGGAGTAGTGTGTGTAGGTATAAATACTTGGACATACTAAAAATGAGGAAGACTTATTTGGTGTCCTAAGTAAGGCGACGAAATCTTTTCAGCTGCACAATATTGAGAACTAAAACAAAATTTTATTAAACACACAATACTCTTTGGAATGTGGAATCAACATGCGATCTTAAATTATTATTGACATAATTTTTAACCACAGGGAGTCCAGTGCTAAAAATGACCCCGGCGATTGCCACATTCTCTAAGTCGTAGAGAACCTACCCTCGACTCCCTGATATATAGCCTCCGTTCGAAAACCTTTCTGCCCGGCCATCCGTTCTCTGCACTACATACCCTTCCCACTGCCACTTCAACCAACTTTTTCTTATTACATCAACCATATAATCAATGAACAGTACACAATTAATAACTCTAGCAAACATTTTCGCTAATAAAAGTGTTTCCACAGCCGCAGGTAAGTTTTCCGCGACGCGACGGGTTAGCTGTACTCAAGAACCTCTATAATAAACTACCTCAGTCCAGTTAGCTTAATGAAGTTTGAAGAGCGGCCACAAGTTAGTTTTTCTCCGTCGCCCACCTAATTAATGGGGTGACGGCGGACGTGTACAAATGACTCTGTTATTCTTGTATATAATAAATATCACTTGTTATGAACTTGTTAATAAAATGGCTGGGACAAGGTCAAGTTATGTAGTTCTTATGAGTTTTTTAATGACGGACAAGATTGAGAATGCCTGAGCATGCCACGACTTTCATGGATAAGTCGTATACAGTTCAAGCCGTTCGACTGTGGAATGCGCTACCAGTTGTCATAAGACAAGCTCAAACACTGACATCTTTCAAAAAAATGGTTAAAGACTATTACCTTTCTCTATAAGCAGCTGCATTAAAAAAGTTTTTATTTCCTCTTTTCGTCTCAATAAGTAATTTATATTTAGCATGTATATTTATATGTATGTTTATCTATAGAAATATTTATATATGTATGTATATTAAGTGTATTATTGAATTATGTATTTATTTATTTGTATTTATGTATCATATATTGTGTATATATTCACCATAAATAATTTGTTTATATATTCCCCTATAAGAGCTTGTTTTCTCTATAAATTCTATACTGCCCTCTATTCTTATCCTCTTCTTATATCCATCCAAAGGTTGTCTGTAAGAAATCGCCTAGGGCGATAAGACCGCCAACTGTACTCTTTAATTTTATCTGTAAAATATTGTATGGCTTTTTTTTTGTGTGTGCAGTAAAGAATAAAAATAAAATAAATAAATAGTGTAAAACCCTTGACAGAGACATTCAAATATGATAAGTGTTGGGTTCGGTCTGTGTAAAACAGTGACTGGATGCGTAAAGCAGCAAGCCGGGCTCTGTGGCGTACTTTGGGAAAGGTCTATGTCCAGCAGTGGACTGCAACGGGCTGATGATGATGATGATATCCGCTTTCGAGCAGTCTGTCATAATTGTGTCGAATGACGATAGATAAGTGCCTCTGGCCAGTGGATACTCTATTCGCATCGCACTGCACTTACTCCCAGTTGCATTGGGGCCTATTTGTTTTACCAATATCAGACGAAAACATTCAACAAAGTATATTTAGGTAAGAAGATAAGAATGAGGCTAGGATTCATTAAGAGGGTTCTATGTTTAGCAGTAGACTTCTCGTAACTGTTGATAATGATGATAAGCATTATTGAGCCGCGGTAATATCTGTGCTAGATATTTTTAAATAACCCGCAGATACAAACCGTACCGAACAACTAATCCTGTTTGACAATGCCCGCGGGGCGTCATCGATTACCCCGGCGCGGCCGTTTCATATAATGCGAAATGTGTGCGCGACTGTACCACTGTTAATTCCATTCGGTCCCTCGTCGCACGTTAAAACGAATGGATATTGCCGCGTTTTGACCGACTCGTTCCAACGTACCAAAAGTTTTAATAAATACTTGGATGTTGCCAAAAATGTAACGTGATGGACTTTAAAAGCTATTGTCTTCTTTTGAAGGCATCGTGTTGTCATATTGTGAAGGCATAGTTCATGAAGTCATATTATAATTTAAATATTTAACGCTTTTACAATATACGACAGTCGATGCAGAATATAAAAGTAGACGCCTAAAAATAAAAATCGTTTCTTCAACAGTCATCAAAAGTATTAAAAAATTGCCTATGAAAGTAAGCATCATTTTATTGAATTATAGTCAATGCCAATTTACATAAGCTCTTGATTTTGAATCGTAATATGTTCTGATTTCAATGTTATATGTTTTAATGTCTGCAAATATATTATTTATCTCACAAGTGAATGTTCACTTGTGTGGCAAATATATTATTTACCTCACAAGTGAATATTCACTTGTGTTGATAATATGTAAATATATTATACAGGGTATATCAAGACTGCGACCTAAAACGAAGCCAGGTGGTATTATTAGTTACTTAAAACACTAAGCATTTCACAAAAAAAAAATGTGTGTGTGTATTAGTGTACACACGTAAGAAGTGAAACTTCTTTATGACATCATTTTTCGAAAAATGATCTACTATTTACAAATTTACAGAATTGGTAAAATAAAGCTAAATTAAATAAAGTTTAAGTTTAGGAGGGGGGAAATTTTTGAGGGAATTTGGGATTTCTATCGGGGCCAATTTGTAGCCCTCACCGAGACGGTTCCGAGGATACCAAGCTCGGTGGGTCCACGACCTTTAATGGCCGAGATAGGTTTAGGGGGGGTGAGGTAAAAAAATTAGGTGGGGGTAGGGGCGGGGGGGGGGGGGGGGGGTTAGGTTTCGTGGGGGGGCTATTGGGCACCTTAAAATATTTTTGGGTGGGGAAAGTTGTGGAGGGGGAATTCGCGAATTCTGTTGGGGCAGGATTGTAGGCCTCACCGAGCCGGTTCTAATGAACCCAGGGTCGATGGGTCTACGATGGATATTGGCGGAGATAGGAATAGGGGGGGTGAGGTAAAAATTTTAGGTGGGGTAGGGGCGGGGGGGGGGGTTAGGTTTCGTGGGGAGGCTATTGGGCACCTTAAAATATTTTTGGGTGGGGAAAGTTGTGGAGGGGGAATTCGGGAATTCTGTTGGGGCAGGATTGTAGCCCTCACCGAGCCGGTTCCAATGAACCCAAGGTCGGTGGGTCTACGATGGATAATGCCGAGATATGAGTAGGGGGGTGAGGTAAAATTTTTAGGGTGGGGGTTAGCGGGGGGGGGGGGGGTTTCGTGGGGAGGCTATTGGGCACTGTTTTGGATTTAGGGTGGGGGAAGGCCAGAGGGGGGGGTAAGGATCAAATTACAAAAAAGTGGGTGGGACTTAAAATTTTGGGTGGGGCTTGGAAACGGTTGGGGGTGTCGCTTACTGAAGTGGGTACAGAATGTGTTCTAATGGTATACACTGTATTATGTCCAAATGTGGGATGATACACTAGTGTGGGATTCGTACTAAATACAGTTACAATACACAGGATTACTACTAAGTATTACTAATTTACTAAATAAATAAAGATGGCGCGTAACGCAAAAATGTGACTTAGAAATAAAGATGGCGCGTAACGCAAAAATTTTTCCAACCCCGATAAAAAAGTTTCACTTCAAAAATATACCTTTATATTTTTAAACACGCAAGAGTTTAAATTACTATTTTAGCAAAAAATAGGTATTTACCACCCAATCACGATGATATTTAAAAATTATAAAAACAAATCTGGCGCTTTTTTTTTTGGAAAATTGTTGGTTGCATTGTGTCAGTAACCACTAAAACTACCACCTGGCTTCGTTTTCGGTCGCAGTCTTGATATACCTGATATTGATATATGTGTTGATACACAGGAGAATCTTATCTCGTGTACAAATCTCCAAAGGCCAGTTTAACAGAATTGTTGATTCGATAGCACGGCCACTTAGCAGATTTGAACGTCTACTCGGCGGCAATGGACAATAGAAACGTTGGCCGCACAATAGCTCAGTTTAATCATGTATGGTATTCATGTGTGGCCTGGTCTGAACTGCATTATGCTCCTGAGAATTAAGTCTTTGTTAAACTATATTGTCATGTAAGACGCTGGTGTTAAATTAATAGTACAAGAGATTAAAAGTTTTAATAACAACAGAGTTTTTTTTTTCATAACAATTGCATTATTCATTGCAAAAGCAGGTCTCAGCGAGATGATATTAAAATTGGTACGAAAAACTCTAAAAGAACCTATTAATAAGTCATCACGGAAAAGTTTTGTTTTCCTCTTTCATTCCTTATTTTTATAGATCCGCCTTGCATTTGTGTTGTTCAACATCAACGAATTTGCAGTTTTTAATGCAACTCCAATATTTTTTAGGTTAACCATCAGCTGGTTCACCATTAAGCGATTTCTGGATCGACCATGTTTAATCCCTAAATCTGCATCCATCCCCAATTTCACACGATCCGGACATATCTCGACACCACTCCAAAGTACGTGGACACGTGTCAGGGGCGTGCGCTCCTTGTAGGCAGAAATGCACTGCTTTACTTGCTATTCACAGATATTTTAATAAAACGTTCGTACGTTTTAGATGACTTTAATTAATAGTAAATAAATGAATAAACAAAATATAATAACTTAAAAACGCCTAATATTTTATGAATAGCAATAGCGCTGCAAAATAATGTACCTAATCAACCAAGTCATGCCGCCGCGTCCCGCAGGAGATTTGTTCGTATGTGTGTAGTAATTTTAGTGTCCGTGCACAGTTCGCAAACGCACACACCCATGAATATCGAAAGCATCGAAAGCCGCGACTCCTGCGGCAGGCTACGGAAGTTCGGCAGTTGTCGGGAGTAATCGGAAATGTTCGTTGCGTATAATCCGAGTAAAAATAATAGACGGACATCTAATAAATCACGTATACACATTATGCATTTTTGTTTGGTAAGGTTTTATTTGTTTAAATAGCAGAAATGTTTTGTGTTTCGCGGTGGCCATTTTGCTTTTTTCATGTGATAAGCATTGTTTACTATTTTGTTTGCGCTAGTATATTTATATTGTTCTTAAAAGAATTTTCTACTTAACATTTGAAAGTGTACACATTTAACAGTTTATTACTGAGTTTCTATAATAATTGTGATTTGCTTTTACTAGTGCGTTTGTTGATTTTTTAAAAATGTTATTTGATTGTGAGGTTTAGGTTGAAACTTGAAACTGTGTGTTTATTAAAAATAACAAGTTCGCACAATTGTCATTCAGTGAAAAGATTCAAATTGTGTCTAAACTCTAAAGGTAGGTGTGTACCCGAGTTACAACAATTATACCAGCAAAAAGGGAATGTAACTCGAAAGTTTCATGTTGAAAGTTATGAAACGTATAACTATTAATTTACTTATTAGAATTTCTTCCGCCGCGACGATCGATTGCTGTTTTGTCTGCGTTGCCGTAGAAGATGTATACGTACATACATGAATAGTAGTACATCTAAGACTTGTTCTTTTGGAATAGTTTCCGACTTAGAGATCCGTCGTGTGGCTGTGGCTATGCTAAAAATCTATAAAGATAAAGTTTTTGTGACCGAGTACTCCGCCGCATACCCAGTGTCATAATCCTGTGCACGCCGCTGACACGTGTATACCTGCGTAAAATTTTAACCACGTCGTCGATAACCGAGTCCGCCGACCGCAGTGTGCGCTAATGGAATTGACTTCTGCATCGCATCGGCGTTTTATTGCCGCTGCCGACGGATTCTGATGAATTTTAAAGTCTTAAAAGGGTAGTAAATAGATAAGTAGATTCAGATTCCAGCTGGGAAATGTTCTTGCTTCCGCTACGATAATTTAATGCATTGCCCTATCTCAGCAGTTATCTGGTGCGATAGTAGTATAAGTATATCATAATGAGGTAAAGGCATTGTCTTTGTGTTTCTTTTGGTGTAGGTTCATAGACTTTACATTACGCGACGTAGGTATAGATTTTTGAAGATATAATTATTCCCGGAAAACAATCCAAAGTCTTGTACTGTCAAATTTTATTGAAATCATTGACATAAACATTAATAACAAATAGTGTTCCATTTGCTAAAAATACGTACATTTTTTAAAACACATTTAACACCTTTACATACATTTACCTCCTGTAAAAATTACCCTAACATGAAACCCGATCCATTTCGCAAGACTTTAGCCACGAAATCCTTGTAACCATAAACGTTAAAATTCATACGATTATAACCGTATGTAAGCAAAAACGTTCACACAAGCGGTAATCGCTTAAACTGAGCATCGTTCTACGTGGAATTTGCATACGGAACACATTATTCGGGAAATAATGGTAGGAGGGGATATTTTTAGGCTTGGGGAGGGGTACGTTGTGACGTCACCGCCCACATCGATTGCCGCTCTTGAACTTTACCAATCTGCATTTATTTATTTATTTATTTATTTATATATTCTTTATTGTACACCAGGAAAAACAAACAGAGATTATAACAAAATTTCACAATAAGTACAATCGGCGGCCTTATTGCACAAGGCAATCTCTTCCAGGCAACCTTAGGATGGACATAGAAGAAAGGAGAGAGAAAGGGCAGTCTAAGGTGTATAGTGACATAAATGTAAATAGATAAATAACAATAAAATAAAACACAAATATAAACTCATACAACAAACATACAAATTACATACATATATACATATAATATTAAATATATATAGATATATACAAAATAAATGTTAATGGAATAGTAAAAGCACAGCAATATGTGAGTTCAGAGAGAGAGATAGTGCTCCTTGACTTGTGATTTGAATGACGATAGTGTTCGAGCCCGTCTTACGACATCTGGAAGTGAGTTCCACAATCGAACAGCTTGTACGGAGAATGACTTGTCCATAAATGTCGTGGTGTGTACGGGCATTCTCAATTTCAGATTCTCCGATGACCTCAGGAATCTTTCATGGGAAGTATGGAGAAATACAAAACGATCTTTTAGATAAGAAGGGGTGAGAGGATTAAACAATATATTATATAAGAGTGAAAGAGTGTGAGCATTCCGACGAAGCCGTATGGGTAACCACTTGAGCTTAACACGAAATTCAGAAACATGGTCAAATATGCGTAAACCAAATATGAACCTTATGCACAGATTTTGGAGACGCTCAAGTTTATTAAGTTGGTCTTCGGTGAGATCAAGATAGCTGACATCGGCATAATCAAGGATGGGGAGTAGGAGTGTTTGCGCAAGCGAAATTTTCGTGGCAACAGGTAGAAAATTGCGTAACCTTCGCAAGGACCTTGCTGAGGCAAACATCTTTCGACTTAATTCTCGAAGCTGAGGACCCCAGGTGAAGGACTTGTCAATATATAGACCTAGATTGCGAACGCAGTCGTTAAATGGGATGGTGATACCATCACAAGACACAGGAGGAAGTTTAGTCCAATCTAGCTTCGAGGTCATCCTGGGGCTGCCGACAACAATGACCTGAGTTTTTGACGGATTAATCTTCAAGCCATGAGCCTTACTCCACTGACAGATGTGTTGAATATCAATGTTAATTGTCCCTATCACGTCGACCATCTTATCTAAAGGAGCTTGAGCGTAAATCTGGAGATCATCCGCGTAGAGGTGGTAGGAGGAGTGAAGTTGATTAGTTATGGAGTTAATGAAGACAGCGAAGAGAAGAGGAGATAGCACGCCGCCCTGAGGTACGCCAGCAGATACGGGGCACCAGGAGGAAAAACTTTCCTCCACACTGATGCGTTGCCGGCGTCCATACAGGTAACTATGAAACCAATCAACTGCCATTGGAGATATGTTAAGAGAACGTAGCATACAGAGTAACACGTCGAAATCGACGGTGTTAAAGGCATTGCTGAAGTCCAGCAAAGCAAGGACAGTCAGCTTGCCTTCCTCCATGCCTGATCTGATGCCATCCGTAACATGAATTAGAGTGGAAGTTGTGCTATGACCAGGACGAAACCCTGATTGGAGAGGATTTAAGAGATTATTTTTGGAAAGGAAATCATGAAGTTGAGAATGGATTAGACGTTCTAGGACTTTAGAAAGGAAAGGGAGTATGGAAATGGGTCGGAATTCGGAAAGCAGTGTGGCATTGGATTTTTTGGGAATTGGGATAATATGGGCTTCTTTCCAAATGGTTGGAAAGATGCCTGTGGAGATGGAGTGGTTTAGGATGTGCGAAATTATAGGAAGAGTTTCGTCTAAAATAGGAAGAATCATGTTACGGCTGACACAGTCACTTCCCACTGCATTCGATGAGATGAGATGAATAGTCTTCTTAACATCACAAGTGGCAAATTGTTTAAAGACAAGAGCAGAATAAACGGGAGTTTTAAGGGTGGAGAGATGCTTAATAGTGTTATCTTTAGTCGTCCTATCGAAGTAGGACGGAGAAGAGAAATGAAGGTTAAGGGAATTCAGATCTAAAGATTTAGGAATAGAATCTTGTCGTGATTTACCCACTCCCAATGTTTTCAAGAACTTCCAGACCTTTGCTGGATCACCATTTTCGACCGCGTTATGAATATGTCGGCGTTGAGCATTCCTACACACCTTACTGCAGTGATTCCGGATGGCTACGTACTTCAGCCAATTACACTCATTGGGACGGCGATTATATTTCGACTTGGCCAAAGCTTTTTTGGAGATTAGCTCCTTGATTTCAGCAGTTAGCCAAGGTGAGGGATGGTGCTTAACCTTTATAGGCCTAACGGGCGCATGCCTATCAAAAAGGTCGGTTATCCTGCTGGTAAAAATTTGCACTTTGGTATCAACACTATCTGCATGGAGAAGCGAACTCCAGTCAATGTTGCCGGCATCCCTGCGAAGATCATCAAGATTCATACCGCGAAAATTCCGTTGCAGGAGGATTTTGGGTGAGGCTTTGGGAGGACGTATGCGGTAGGAAAGGTATATCAAATCATGACAGGAAAAGGCGTCAGCGGAACATTGCCCATGTTTGGCAACGAGGCTTGGGGAGGAAACAATGATAAGGTCGAGGAGAGAAGGAGTATGGTTGGGAGAATGGTGAGTGGCTGAAAGAGGAAGAATCGAAAGATTGCAGGATTGGATAGAATTTAGAAAGGAGGTGGAACGACGGTCGTTCTTGAGTAGACAGGTATTGAAATCACCCATGATTATGGTTTGACTGTACAACGGAACGAGATTTTCAAGAATAATTTCAATAGAAGCGAAGTAATCGATTTGGCGGGAGGGACAATAGTAAACACCGAGTAATAGTTTTTTAAGCGAGAATTCCACCTCCAAGAAAAGGTGCTCGCCAGCATTATGTGAAGGAGGTTGAGGTGACGCGTGGACAATGGAATACCGAAACTGTGTTCGAAGGTAAATGGCAACACCGCCTCCAACACGTGACGTGCGATCATTTCTGACGAGGTGGAATCCGGGGAGGGAGTAAGTGGTAGAAGAAAGACAAGGTTTCAACCAAGATTCTGAAACAAGGATAGCGTGTATATGAGTACAGTCAAAACTAGCCAGCATATCAGGGAAATGGGCCGGAATACTCTGGGCATTAAAATGGACCACATTAAAATTCCTAGGGACATCAGAGAACTGACATGAGAGAGTGTCGGCAAGTGAGGGAACACTAACGAAACTATCATCACTACAGGCGGAAAAGTACTCTTCACTGTCATCACTACAATTGTGTGCAGACATATTTTGTAAAATTAAAGAAATATATAAATAATAATAGAACTTAAAACAAAAGAAAAAAAATATATATATAATGAAGTATAAAAATAATAATAAAGGCAAAATAAAATTAAACTTACATCGTCCATCTGCCGGTTGTGTTAACAAAACTTAAACTAATAATAACTTATATAAAAATAATCATTAAATCAGAGAAAAAAAATATATATAATAATAATAAAGCTAGCGTAATGATAAGAAAAGAACAATATATTATACCTATTTAAATGTATCTTAGTCCAGACTCCAGGTAAAAAACAAAAAGGCAACCTGATTACATTTCAGAACGAAAAATAAAATGTCAAACATGACATTTGACGATAACTAAGGTTAGGATAAATAATTACGCAAAATAAATGTCGGTGAATACAAAATATGCACACAAAAAGTAAACAAAAACAAAGATCTAAAAAATAAGTTGTCTAAAGTGCGAAAAGTAATAAAATTGCGTGTCATACGGAAATTATACAAAACATTTAACGGGATACCTGGACTTTGTGACTTGATGCGAGTGAAAATAAAATTAAAAGCAAAACCAAAACCACTCTACTTCTTGGTGGTCGCGGCACGTCGGGTCTTGGGCAAGGCTATGGCTTTCTTCACTGGTGTCGGCTTCGTGGGAGTATCAACTTTGATCTGACTCAGCAGACTAAGCGACACAATTCGATGCCGGACGCCAGAGCATACCACATAGACATTGCCTTCCCGGGTCCAACAGTTGGTGACACCAAATTTCTCCCGTGCGGCCATGAAGATGTCATGTCTTGTTTTGGTTAGGAATTCAGAAAGAGTAATGCCGGAACCCTTCAATTTAGTTTTGCTAAACCAAAGACGGTCCCTTGTAGTGGCATCCTGCAATTTAACAAGCACAGGCCTAGGTTTCCTAGAGGATGATGGTCGACCCATCCTGTGGCAGCGTTGGATATCACTAATGGTGAATTCATCTAGGCCCATGCGTTGTTTTGCGACATCAATGATTAACTGAGCGGGATTCTCATCATTTGCTTCGGCAATGCCATGGACCAGAAGAATTTTGCGACGCCGCTGCATCTCCATGGTGTCGACGGTGTTTGCCAGAGCTTCGATTTGCTTCTGCAGAAGACTTAGAGCATGGGTGACGAAGGCTCTGTATTTGGTGAATTCCGCTGCCAAATCGGATGAAGTTGTCGCAGCAGTCGATGACTTTTGAAGGTCAGACTCGAAGGCAGTCATCCTATTGTGGAAATCCTCCTTCATCTCATCGATTGTGGCTTTCAGTGCGGATTCCATGGTGCAGAAACAAGAAAAGAATAGTGATGTGCAGTGATGTGTTGTAGAGAAGGCAGGCAAAATGAAGTAAGGAGAGAAGACAGGAAATAAACACTAATACCGGCAGGTAGTCAGTTTAACATAAGTTTATGTGCATAGAATTTAAAAAATAACACTTCTTTATATAAAAAATAATTAAAATATTGAAGAGCAAAAAATGTGTTTACTATTTCTTTTGACTACCCACGCAGAAAAAAAAGCATTTGGAATGTTCCAGATACATTATTTACGAGATGTGTTGCATTCGCTGCATGTCATGTTTCTCGTGTTTGTTGTTTGGGGTTATCGTATATTGATGTATTTTGGACAGCTGAAATTCGACGGCTTTTGAATGGTATTAAAGGCCATTGACTTTAAGCGGATTGCGTCGTAGCCTTCAACACAGCTCTATTACATTTTGCGAGCAGAGAGGGTATTATAGCCATCCTTGGGGATTATTTTATAGCGTAGGCAAATAAGCAATACCATTACATCAATACTTTTATGCAAATTATATCAAGTATCGAAGACGACAAAAAATCGGTGTTAGATAAATATGAACGTTTTCCTATAAAATGTTAAAACATTAGAGCATACAAGCTGCCTAGAGTTATAACAATTATCAGCTCAACAAAATCTGCTCGAAACCCAAAGCTATTTAAACTGGACATTCAGTTATAAATCCTCTTCTGACTACTGTTTGATTTGGTATTTAGATGTGTTTTTAAAAGTCGTTCGCGAGTGGCCGTGGCGTCTGACCGCAGTTTTTTGCGAGTCCATCCGCTGGCGAGCAGTGATGCGATTTTAACTCAAACCACCAACAGATGGCGCCTTTTGTGTTTGTCAAACTTTACGCCTGCTGTGAATAGATTCGTTTATTAATTGTGGGCACCAATGTTTTTGTTTTATATATACTGTTGAAATTGTGAAATGTTACTTTAAATGTTACATAGTAGTTGTGTTTGTGTGGTATTCAATGGCTAGATTATGAATCATTTTAGTATCGCACAATAAATCAAAAGCCCAAAATAATTAGGAACAAGTAAACTAATAACTCTTTAAAATGTGTTATTCTGTCATTAACATTAAAATTGAAATAAAACTATTTTATACGGATTTTATCGCGATTTGGTTTAATTTTTACATTTTTTAACTTCCCGACGTTTCGATTGCTTTTCAGCTTTCGTGGTCACGGGGCAGGGTTCTTTCGTGGTCAGTCTGCCCCGTGACCACGAAAGCTGAAAAGCAATCGAAACGTCGGGAAGTTAAAAAATGTAAAAATTAAACCAAATCGCGATAAAATCCGTATAAAATAGTTTTATTTCAATGTGTAACATTCGCGTAAATCTAAGAAACCATTATGCAAACATTAAAATTGTATAAAAAAACGTCACGATGGTCATAGGCTTTATCACAATCCGATTTTATATCGACGAGTATTCTTACAGACCTTAAAACTTTTCTTATTCGCCTCAAAACATCTCCGTATAGATGCGGGGACATTTCTTGATCACGAGGCGGACAGTCCGCCCCGTGACCGCTAAAGCTGTAAAGTAATCGAAACGTCGGGAAGTTAAAAAATGACAAAAATTTAACCAAATCGCGATAAAATCCTAAAAAATTAGTTATATTTCAACGTGTAACATTCGCGTAAATCTAAGAAACCATTATCTCCGTATAGCATATAATAGTTCGTTCCTGGAGTATATTTAAAACATTAAATAATGTACGCTGCTATAACATTTATCTCTTTCTGTTTCAGGTAAGCAAGCTAACGCGTTTATTTCCACGTGACATGTTCACATCCACACGTATATTCGAGGTAAGCGATACGTAAGCTGTACACAAAAAAAAACAAGTGCGAGTACGACATGCGTACTCAGGGTTCCGTACAATTTGATATATAGTTCATTTACCATTTAGATATCATCGAATTGAAACAACAAAATAATGATGTAGTTAAAAATGGTTGGCCGCATTGATATCCGTCATGGTTACTTTTATCAAATGAAGCGCGAGTTTGTAATAGCAAAAAAGTAATGTGCTGAAAATTAATGATTTTTGTTTTGAAATATTGAAATAAAACTATTTTTACGGATTTTATCGCGATTTGGTTTAATTTTTAAATTTTTTAACTTCCCGACGTTTCGATTGCTTTTCAGCTTTCGTGGTCACGGGGCAGACTGGGAACGTCAGGAAGGTAAAAAATGTAAAAATTAAACCAAATCGCGATAAAATCCGTAAAAATAGTTTTATTTCAATGTGTAACATTCGCGTAAATCTAAGAAACCATGATTTTTGTTTTATTGACTTTACTAGTATTTAGATCATTCTTCTTGTTGAATCCCATGATTCGTTTCAAACACGGAACTCTGAAAATGCGCCAAATCTGTGTACCGGTCCGGCGTTGCATGTTTAGAAGCAGCCGGCTGGAAAGGCCGATATCCCGACCTTGGGCTGAATTTTCGCTCTACAATACCACATTCATATTGACTTTGTACAAGCTATTCCGCTCCCGATAGTACTAGGACGTCTGTGATATAAGCAATGTGTTGGCGGTACTGCTTTTTTAGTTATTTTAACTAAAAGTGTCGTATCTCGTAATTGATTTTTAATTATTTAAAAGCAGTTTCTCATCGTCTTAATCACATAAATCCATTTTGCTTTCGACTCAGGCTTTCAACTTTACCTTCTATGTTGATTGAATATAACTTAAATCATTGTTTAATAATCAAATTTTATTTATTCAAAAAAAAATAACTAAATCAGTGGATCTGCTTACACAACTTTGGATACAATATAAAAAGAATTTTGTCGAAACAAAAAATGATTGGATATCAGAACTTTATTTTTAGCTCGTCCATATTGCAAAAAGGTTTGGATTAAGGTTTTACGATCGGCCGCGTGTTAGGCATCAATCCTTTCGCTAAATTATCCAATTCTATCTAAATTATGTTTTTGGAGCGAACATTTTTACACAATTGATGGGTATATACCTCAATTGAACCTATTAAACTTCTAGTAAAACCTTTGGCTTTCATGTCTTTCTTGACGGCATCAAAGCACTTGGTATATAATCTAATTCTATATGGAATATTTTGTATACTATACATCTTCATTGTATGTTAGAGAGTCCAAATGTCAAATTAAATACGAGGATATTTTGTGGTCTTAAATCATAAATGTAACTATCAAAATAGATATTTTTCTTTACAAATTAGACCAGCCTTTATTTGTCGCCCCATTACATATACATAATTGTCTGAATGGGTTTGAACAAAACTCGGAAGCATGGCCTTCGAACATGAACACGCCGCTGACTGTGCTGGCTAATAACTCCTGCTCTCAATGTCAGCGGGACCGTGACTTTCACAAGGGCCGGCGAGCGAGGAATAAGCCCCAAATTATTACATATTTGTAGTTTTATAGGCAGGTAATAGCTAGACTGTAATTAAGCTGTCTTGCAGTTAAGTATGAACATGTTCTACTGGCTTAAGAAGGATAATGTCTTAGTCTAACATGCTCGCCTAGTACGCTTTAATAGAGTTTTAAAAGAGTTTACCTACCTTCGAACTTAGGTGCAAAAAAGAAGTCTTTAACTAGAATACCCGAGCAGATAAAAGCTTCTTAACATTCGTTTTCTTTAATGTTATATGGATAATTAACCATGAAAAATGAATGATAAAGCTAGCTTCATTAAAGAAGCTTAAAATTCCCGGCTTGCGTTAACTATAACGGCTATTCCAGGGTAATCTTAAGGCTACTCATTCAATGCTTACAGTACACTGGGCGAGAGACGAGCGGCATCATTACCGCGCCAAGTAAGCGTCGGAATAGTGATGTCTTAATTTTCACGATAAACGTGTCGGGTGCCAAGTGGAACTGTGCTTTCATAGTAGTGCTGAATAATTCATTAGAGGCACCTCCGCGCTGTTTGCGCCATCGGTCCAAGGACGCCGCGTGGATGTAAACACGGGCTGCGGGTTACATTTATGGGGTATATTTGTGCGTTTGAGGTGGCGAGTTGTTGGAACTAATGCATTTTGGTTTTTTATATTTTAATTCAAATTATTATTAAAAGAGCAGGTCATTGCTGTTGTGTTTACGAATAAAACATGTTATGTCTTTAAAAATATGTTACGGTAAAAGGTTGCGGTTTTTTCCACAATATTGTAGCAACTCACAAGATTTGTTTACAGGGTTATCTAATTATAAGTATAAACATTTCATACACAGTCATAACATAGAATTATGTTGACTTTTAAAGATTTGTAATCTATAAACTTACAAATGTGTATTGTTGAAAGTAAATAGAATTTACTTTGTCTCGTGTACCTATTTAGAATTTTAAAACATTGTAACATAAAGTAAATTGTCTCCTCAAAATAACCGTGAGTGTCTAGTACAAAAACTTGAAACAATATATTCTTTGTACAAAAAAAACCAGGCGTCAATGTTGAAAATGAAATTTTCTGTCCGTAATTTTTACGAAATAATTACGTGTATAACCAGCTTTAGTGTACGAAGGTCTTGCCCTTGGAAAGGCGAGTGTCCTAGGGTTGCTAGTTACAAGTTTTGTGGGCGATACAATTTATTAACTGACTAATACTTTAATATTTTTGTTGAGTATGCCGTAGTTTATACATGAGTATTTCAGTGCATTGGTTTAACTTGGATGAATTGGTTGAAAATAAACATCATTTTGTCTCAATTATTCTTAAAGTAAAGTACTAATATTATATATTGTAGCTTTTAACAGTAAGAAATCTGAATTGTCCTTGGACACTCAACTACTTTTACAAGAAAATAACTTAAGCAACCCGGCAGGTCAACTTTGTTTTAAATTATTTACTAAGAAGGAAGTATATGAATGTTAAATGATGTTTTGCGTTTGAACTAAGTGTTGGACAGCCCTGACGAGTCGGCCTGCCGGCGTGACCTTACAATCGGGCTTATTTTGTATTTCCTACCGTCGACTGTGGATCAAGTATCAACGTGATGTGCATTTACGAAATATCTATTAATAAAGTAACAGAATCATCGGGATCTTGAAATAGAAACTGTGTTTTAAGAGCGAGGGGAATGTTTTGTAGTTATGTGCGAATTTTAAGTCTTATCGTTTATAATTATGAATAAATTAAAGTAAAATATTATATTATTCTATAAAGTCTGAAACAAGACTTTATCTTTTGATAAAAACTTTAGACTCAATCATTATGTATGATTTTTTGCAATACAAACAAAAACGAATCCCAATCTGCAGAATCTCCGTGATGTATATCCGTTAGCAATATTTCAATGAAATAGAACCGAATACGATATTGCTCTACACAAGTACATTTGCCTCGAATCCGAACGCATCAATATTTGATGCGGACACTTGCAGCGCTTATTGGCGCCCAACGCGGTGCGCTTTGTGCGCGTCATACATTCAATTAAACTTGTTTGTGCATTCAAAGCGTTCATTAATGGCCGTGGGTCGCTTCATTTAATATGCGGGTATTGGTTTTGTTATGTCATTATTGGGGTCTGTATTTACTGTGCTTGTTATTAAAGTTGTTGACTTAATATTGGCTCTAACTTGCATACATATTTACACGTGTTTTGTTTGAACACCATGCATGTTGTCAAAAGGTTTTCAGTGTGTAATTTTGCTAGCTGAATTCGAGCTTACACTTGGATTATGCTTGTTGAACTTAATCTATCAAAACAATTCATTATTGTATCAGTAACACAAACTAATTAATTTAGAACTACTAGAACCCAAAAACATTGATGAAGTAATGACAACTAACATTTTGATCAATACAAACCCACATGATTAGAGATGGCAGCAATGTGCGCGGCGTTCCCCGCGGGTAGACAATCGATCCGGCTGCTGCGTCCGCCCTCGACCTCCGCTGCATTCGGGTCGAATGCTCGGCGGCGCGGCCGAATAACTCGCGATGTTACCGCACCGACTTACCCACCATCTTAGTGTTGATAAAGGATGGCTGTTGGGTATTTTTGTGATTGTGTTAGAAAGGTAGATTAGTTATTTATAGGCAATTTTTTATACATCCGGGAGATATTTAGTAAAGCAATGTGACTAGAAAATGAATTAATTATATCATTAATTTAAACTAGTAATGTTGTAAAAGCTTTCGCTTTTTAGGCTATAAAGAGTTAAACTCAATTCGGAATGCAAGTAGCTTAATACCTAGGCTTATATTATTCGGAAAAGCAAGTATTGTACCGAAATGTCCCGGATCTGGAAAGCTAGTTAATAATTATTTGCAAATTCAGTTTATGCATCTATTCAAGCAAGTACACTTCAAAGGAAATCGTTTTGTCCATACTGAAAGGTTTTCGTCTAAAACAGCCGCGCTATTATGTTCAATAGAAACTCCGTGTATGATAAAAATGTAGTAAAAACTATAAAAAGGCACAAAGAGCTCGTGGCAGCCGGTGACCCAAATTCCGCGGCACCGCGCCGTCCAAACATAGGAGCAGTTCGCTCAAAGCAAAATTAACTGCATGCCTACGTAGCGGTGGGGAGCGGGGTGCCGGGGGCACACACTTTTATTCTAATATTAACTGCCGCATGCTTTGTTAAATATTGTACACTGCTACAGTTAAGCTAAGGCATACAAATTCTTAGTAAAACTATTAAAACGTAGGATATGAAAATGGAGAGGAAAATGAGGGAGGCCCAAAAAAGATAAAAAGTTGTGTAGAAAATGATTAGATATTTCCATTTCACAACGTGTGTGTAGACTCGGGACAAATATGTACTTATATGTAAATCTTACAAACATTAATCTCGTGAGAATTATTTTTGTATTTTTTCTAACAAAATCATCTAATTCTAAGTAATAACATTTCAGATTCACAAGTACCCGCACCCGGATTTGCATACATACGTGGACGTTATTGCATGATTTAATATGTTATTCACACGATATGCTAATGTTATGCAAATATTGGTAATATTTGGTGTTAGTTATGGGCTTAAGAAATAATTAATACTGACAGTTTGTGCAAATGTGGTCCTTTTTAATCGATTAAACAAAACGTGTTTCATAATGGGCATGAATAAACATGATACAATTTTAAAATATTTTTTTATGAATATTATAATTTCGCAACATAGTAATTTCAATTTTATATAAATTATGATTTTTCATTAATTCAAATTTTTCAAATATTGTCTGTTTAATATTCATTGTATTAATTTGTAACTATTAACTCAATGTTTATTATAACGGGGGTAGCTCTAAAAACTTGCACGTGGGCGATAGGGTTGTCGGGAGCTCGTTATTTATTCATTGTGGGTTAAAGCCGGCGGGTATCTATCACGGTCGCTGCGATACCTGTGTCGATGGACAGCGATACCATCTACACGTGTGTTACATGACAAGAGCGATGCAATCGGAGAGTGCGATAGCTTAAAAAACGGCAGGGTAGTTTGTAGTTACATGGTAGAATATTTCGGACGTCTATACTATTTTTAATCATTTTATTTTACAAGAAGCAGACATAACATCTAGACAATCGCCGATATTTAATCGGTCATTGAGAATAAATTGAAAGGAAGATATTGATATAAGGAGTTAATGTTTTTGGGCGCCGCGCATAAATTGCTAAAAATAGTGTACCTATATTAAATAGTCAATAATAATTAAAACATAGAATTGATTATGCCGCTACGTAGCTTTAAGTTGTTATGTATACCAATATATTAGGACTTGCTGAGAACTTATTCAAGTATACAATGGTAAAGCGTAGGAAACAGCTCGGAAGCTTTGTCTGTTAAACCACAGGCTCAAACTAGTTAAATAGGTTAGTGATATTCGTGCGGAAGCCACAAGAGCACTTTGACACAAACACTGGCGCAGAGAATATGGTGATGCCGGCAAAAAGCGCCGGCTGTGTCAATGGACCAGAGCTAACGAACTAACAACACTGGCCGAATCACTGCGGACGCTGACCGACTTAGTTCATCTTGCGGATAAAGGACCCAGGCAAAAAATTGTAAACGAACATTGTATACAGCTAACGTATTGTAAATTTCTGACCATTACAAACAATTTTGACTATAAGTAGACGACATTTTTCTCCTTTAAAAAAATAACTTAGTATTTGAAAGGAACTAATAGACAAAAGCATTATAGCCACTATCTAGTTTCTTCTATTTTGTTGACAATATTTATGTAAAAAATATATATTGGATGTTGTTGGCTAACCATAAGTCAGCGCATTTACCTACCCCATCGGGGATATAGGTGGGAGCTTATGTATGTTGTCTTTCCGACGTACGAAAGTCTTATAAAAGACGATATATTTCCCTCATCCTCCCATATGTTCAATAATAATGCGGAGTCAGCCCTCACGCGCCGCCGCAAGATCGAATGAGTGGCCCACCGGAAATTTTGTACGTGAGGCTGCGTGAGTAATCACTCCAGGGAGATGCTCGTAGGGAGCAGGGACTAATCCCAATTCCTTCTCAAACACAACATTTTTTTAATCCTGTAAGAATACTGGTTTTGTGACAAGAGGCTAGATTTATTTATTCTGTTACATTTTGTAAGTTTGAGTTGGTGGTTGCATTAGGATAATGCAATAGGACTGGATTTTAAAAGTAATTTAGGATTTATTTAATCATATTTAGATAGTGTCGTAGAACATAATATTTTGATGGTCTGAGCCTGAAAATCATTCGTGGAAAATACGATGGTATATAAATAGTTATTAGTATCATTAAATGTTACATTGCAATATTTGTCAAAAGCAACTTCGCTAATCCTAATGTTAACTTATCAAACATTTCTCAAAATGTTTCTGCAATTGGAAATATGATTTAAAAGCACCTACATATCTTCTAATCTGACACGGAAAAAGTACCACTCCATTTGGACTTTCACACTCAACAAAAATGTCCTTACATTTTTCTTATAATAACACCCTTATTACTAATGGTCAAGTTATAAAAAAAAAATTAAGAACTACGGAACTGTATGCCATTATTTCATGTGATTAGTATTTATTTTATAGAAAATCTCAAGCGATTGTGAAGAATCATCTAATTTAATTAACATTACCATACTAATGGTAATCATAATTTTTACTATGTTAAAATCATATTCCTGATGTTATTTAAAAAAAGGTCAAGTGGTAGAGAAAAGCCTTTGCCCAACAGTGGGACACATTATAGACAATCAAAAAAATGACGTAAGGATACAAGGGTCGTAATACGTCTAAATACGTCCTGAATATTTGCATTAAAAATTTTGAACCCCCGACCCTTCCTTTCTATGCAAGCTTCTAATTCTGACTGAGACTGAGCTGTCCCATAAATGGATGTCGGCGTGTATTGACATGCAACCAAATCCACATTAGCAGCCGTCTGTATAGGGTTGTCGTCGTATTCAATGCTTGTTAGAAAATAAAACTCAGTCTTATTAAAATGCGTTAATAAATTAAAATCCTAATTATTGATTTTGTGTAAAATGTTTTTCTTCATAGGTCGACCAAATAGCTACAAATCGTAATCGCTAAATTAGTTACGAAAACAAACCTAACTTTGATACGAAAGAACCTACTTTGCATCACATAATTGTGCAAGTTATCTCAACTATTTATAGAAGTAAAATGGTAATACCCACCACATACAAAACTAATCACTCCTTTATTGCATCGATTATAATAAATCAGCTAAGTCAAAAGCATCAGCACAGTAGAAAATAAAATAATTCCCGACAAAGAAAATGCTGAAGAAAGAAATTTGGGTGCATTCAGCCCTGGGTCAGCGCAATATCCCTGCAGATCAATCATAATTACATTAGAGACCGAGACGACCCCTTTGTGGCCATGTCACTGTCGCTTTGATTCACTCCCTCCCATTGTTTTGTAACTAATATCTCGATATCTGATATGTATGGGCATACCGATGGATTATAAATTATCTCATGTCTTTGTTGATTAAACAATAGACAATTCTTTTTAATATGGTGATGCTAGAAATATTTTTTGGTATGATTTACCTATAGATATTTTTCGTACTTATTTATAGTCATAGTTGTCTTAGAGCAATAATGCATTATAACTGATGTGCACCAGCTGATCCCGGAACGCTATCGCATTCATGTTGTGTGTTCAAATGCGTTCAAATGCGTTTCTGCACACGTTTGCTTACTATCCGGGTGGACAGAAATATTTTGCAACAAATACACAGGTACTGTTATACTAGAGTTAGTGCTAAAGCCTGCATAGGATAAAAATATTTTTCCAAGAATAGCTACTGCATTTCTGAAAGATATGCATCCAATTATAAGAAAACAATTTTCTTCCTCATGAATAAGCGATTTAATTTTCTACACACCAATAGTAAACGGCACAATAACCCGGTCATACCCTCTATTTTCTGTTAAACTCCAAATACTTTCTTGTCGAAATTAACACAAGACTTTCCACAAAGTCTGTGTAAATTTCCGCTTTTATCAATTTGTTTAATGTTCAATTAGCCGGTCACAAAGGAGCTTGTTAACGGCCTCGCCACTGTCAACCGACTTTTAATTAACTGGAAAATTTGTGTTTCAATAAAATCAGCTTTTAACCCTTCTGTACGAAAATATTTGCCGGGTTGTTTGTGCTTCGGGGTACCAAATGATGTGTAATTTTCTGTGATAATCTCTATTTACTTTCTTTGAGTATGTGTGGTTATGTGGATACCCAATTACAATTTAGCTAATATTGAATTGGAATATAATTAAATTTCTGTAATTTTATAATTTTAAATAATAGTTTGTGTCTGTATACCTGGACTTTTATATTTTACAACAAATAACGTGTTGTCTTCTCTTCTTTATTTTAAACATTTTGTAATAACAATCTTAAATTGATAGACAAAGCCCTTTATTATGCGAATTACATTATGCTGTATGTGCAATGTTACTTGTATAGTATATTATGTTGTATGTTACAAATATTCAGAACTGTAGTCATAAAATCTAACTAACGTGTGTGTTACACGTGAAATGTAGCGAACTAAAATGACATAGCGACATGAAGATTTAAACAAACGAACGAGAGCGTGTAAATAGTGAAGTGGAAAGTGCCTCCCGACATGTGTCGCGGCGACAGCCGTCAGTATAGTAAATACGCGCGGCATTGCTCAATGTCGCCCCCGCAACACACGCCGAATTATGCCGCGTAAAGCGGCTGATAGTGACGTCACTTATTTGTAGTGAGACGTTTACCAGGTGATAAACATATGCATTATGCAGTTGAATATGGAGATGTAATTTAAGAAATAGTTGCTTTGCATTTTAATATATTACAGATGAGCTGAAAAATATTTGAATAAAGTATTATGACTACTTGAGTAGAAAAATATATGCAGTGTTTGCTAAAAATAATGCTGGTAATATAGTACTTTTATATAATTACAATCTTAAATTTTACTAAAAGAACTGTTATATTATGTCCATTTTTATCGACAATATCACACAGTAGCGCCATCTACAATAATAATATGTAATACTGTATTTTTCAAATAAAGTCAGTGCTTACCTGTGACACGTGCGTTTAAGTTATTATAGGTTATGGGCCCAGTCCCTTATTAATCAGTTTTTATTATAACTTAGCTAGTAAACGTAGGGAAACATAGTTAACAGTGTTATTCAGTATTTGCAATATAAGTTTGCAAGAATGACAGCGAATTATCTAGTAAATGTTCCCAAGCTAAAAGGACGGGAGAATTACAGTGAGTGGGCATTTGCCGCTGAGAATTTCTTAGTTCTGGAGGGAATGTCTGATTGCATCAAGTCGGAGACTGTACCAACAGAAATAGGAGCAGCAGGTGACGCGAAAACCAGAGCCAAGCTAATTCTGACAATAGATTCGTCGCTGTACGTCCACATTAAAAGTGTACAAACGACCTATGAGCTGTGGAAGAAATTGAAGAACCTATTTGATGACTCAGGATTTACGAGGAGAATCAGTTTGCTGAGAAGTTTGATTTCCATAAGACTCGAAAATAGCGTTTCAATGATTTCGTACGTGACACAAATCATCGAAACAAGCCAAAAATTGAGTGGCACGGGTTTTAACATTAATGATGAGTGGGTAGCATCGCTTTTGTTAGCGGGATTAACTGATAAATATTCTCCCATGATAATGGCGATTGAGCATTGCGGCATACCAATGACAGCAGACGCCATTAAAACAAAGTTATTGGACATCGAAGAAAGCGGAAATGGCGACAATAGTACTTTCAAATCCAGTGGTGCGTTTGCTAGTTTGAAGAAGAACCGCAATGTTGGTAGCACTGTGAGCACCAAAGACAACACCCAAATGTCAAAGTCAAAACATGTTATAACATGCTACAAATGTAAACAAACAGGGCATTACCGCAACCAGTGTACATTTTTGAACAAAAATTCGTCAAATACAAATAAAAATGAACGTACAAGCAGTAATGCGTTTAGCGCCGTGTTCCTGAATGGTGAATTTTGCAAAAAGGATTGGTATATTGACTCCGGGGCGAGTGTTCATCTCACTGCGAACGAAGAATGGTTGTCAAATGTGTCGCGGGATCTTATGATCAGGGAAATTGTCGTGGCAAACAAAGATAAAGTACCTGTATTATGTACAGGCGATGTGCAGATTACGACAAAGACGCATGCCTGTGAATATGATATTACAGTAGAAGGTGTATTATGTGTGCCGAAGTTGACCACAAATCTGTTGTCTGTGAGTCAACTTATATCAAAAGGAAACAAAGTTTCATTCAACAATGATGGTTGTCAGGTTTTCAACCGAGCAGGAGTACTGGTAGCTACAGCGAGTCTGTTGAATGGGGTTTATAAACTAAAAATGCCTGAATATTGTTCATCAGCTGCAGTGATGGTGTCTAGTGAAGTTTGGCATCGACGTCTAGGTCATGTCAACAGCCAGTACTTGAACAAGATGCAAGATGCTGTGCAGGGATTGACTCTTGACAATAAGACTGATATATCAAAGTCATCATGTGTTGCATGTTGTGAAGGCAAGCAGAGTCGCTTACCTTTTCCCAAAGAAGGTAGCAGAAGCACTGAGTTACTACATATTGTGCATACTGATCTCTGTGGACCAATGGAAAATCAATCTATAGGTGGTTCTAGATACTTTGTGCTGTTCATAGATGATTTTAGTCATATGACATATATTTATTTTTTGAAAACAAAAGATGAGGTATTGAAATGTTTTCAACAGTATAAAACGGAGGTTGAGAATCAACTTAATCGCAGCATAAAGATCTTGAGAAGTGACAATGGGACAGAATTCTGCAACAGCAAGTTTGACAATTATTTGATGTCGCATGGGATAGTACATCACAAAACTAACCCATACACACCTGAACAGAATGGTCTTGCAGAACGATACAACCGGACTATCGTTGAGAAAGCCAAGTGTCTGCTGTTTGATGCAAGTCTCGAGAAAAGGTTTTGGGCAGAGGCGGCACACACTGCAGTGTACTTACAGAACAGGACTGTGACAATATCATTAAGCTATAAGACTCCTTTCGAGATATGGACAGGCAGAAAGCCTGATGTAAGTCATTTACGTGTTTTCGGTAGTACTATCATGGTACATGTGCCGAAACAAAAGAGATTAAAATGGGACAGAAAGTCTGAAAAATGTATCCTTGTTGGCTATTCAAATGATGTCAAAGGGTATAGGATTTACAACCCGAAGTCCAATGTTATCACTACCAGTCGAGATGTTATAGTATTGGAGAAGATAGAGACAGAGAATATTCTGAAGGTACAGGAAAATAATTCAGATGAGGTGAATATGGTTCCAGTGGGGGAAGAAGATTTGACACTTCAGGAGGATTCACTTGAACAATCAGAGAGCTTGAACACGGATGACAGCGGTGAACTTTATGTACCTTGTGAAAATGATACATTAGATAGCTCTGAGTCTGGTACAACAGACAGTGATGACTCCATTATACTAAACAATGACAACATAACAAGTGGTCCTCGACGTAGGCAGCAGCCGGACAGATATGGATTTGCAAGTGCTTATATAGAAGATGACAACATATTCACGGGTGGGATATCATTGCAAGAAGCCTTGGAAGGTCCTGAGAAAGCACAGTGGTTAGCGGCAGTGCAGGATGAGTTACAGTCGTTCGAAAAAAATAATGCGTGGGAACTCGTAGATGTACCAATTGATGGTACTATAGTGCAGTGCAAGTGGGTTATGCAGAAAAAGTATGATAGTGAAAACAATGTACGTTACCGTGCTCGTCTGGTCGCTAAGGGCTTCACCCAAAAATATGGTGTAGACTATATAGAAACATTTTCACCTGTAGTGAGACACACAACTCTTAGACTATTATTTGCATTGTCTGTAAAGTTAGGTTTAGATGTCAACCATTTAGATGTTAAGACTGCGTTCTTGAACGGTGATTTAGATGAAACCATTTATATGAAAATGCCAGATTGTTATAATAGTAGTAGTTCAGTTTGTAAAGTATTGAAACTTAAAAAAGCCATTTACGGACTAAAGCAGGCCTCTAGAGCTTGGAATAAAAAGGTTGATAATTGTTTGATTAGTAATGGTTACAAAAGATCAAAAATAGAGCCATGTATGTATATAAAGGATATTAACAAATGTAAAACTATTGTAACAGTCTATGTTGATGATTTTTTTATATTTTCCAACGATAAGATTGAAACTAAGAACCTGAAACAGATTTTATCTAATCAGTTTAGCATTAAGGACTTAGGTGAAGTTAAGCTATGTCTTGGAATGAATGTAATCTTTAATAAAGATAAAGGATATGTAACTTTAAGTCAGGAACATTATATTGATCAACTTTTGAGCAGATTTAATTTAAGTGATTGTAAGACTGTTGATACTCCCATGGAGGTCAAATTAAATATAAATAAAGGCCAAGTAAGTGAAAATAGCCATGTGCCCTATCAACAACTAATTGGTAGTTTGATGTACCTGTCAATCTTAACTAGGCCAGATATTAGTTACTCTATAAGTTTTTTAAGTCAATTTAATAATTGCCACACAAAGGAGCATTGGGAATATGCAAAGAGAGTTTTGAAGTATCTGAAAAGAACTAAATGTTATGGAATAAAATATTGTAAAGAAGGTAATTCAGAAATAACTGGCTATGTAGATGCTGATTGGGCCTCTAACTCTGTAGATAGGAGATCATATACTGGAATGTGTTTTTTGTTATCCAATGGAGTAATATCATGGGAATGTAGAAAACAGAAATGTGTAGCCCTTTCTAGCACTGAATCAGAGTATATAGGTCTATCTGAGGCATGTAGAGAAGCAGTATATCTAAAGGGATTACAATATGAAATAACTAATAAGATATACACAATCAGTCTATTCAATGATAACCAGGGTGCACAGAAGTTGTGTGCAAACCCAGTCTTTCACAAACGTACAAAGCATATTGATATAAAATATCATTTTTGTCGTGATGTAGTAAAAGATAAAATTGTAAAAGTGCTGTATTTGCCAACAGCTGATATGCCGGCAGACATTTTAACTAAAAGTTTATGTACACCAAAACATTATAAATTTATGTTGCTTCTTGGCATAGTTCGTATAGAATGATTTGGTTTAAGATTGTTTAGTGAATATTGCGATAAGTGGGGGTGTTATATTATGTCCATTTTTATCGACAATATCACACAGTAGCGCCATCTACAATAATAATATGTAATACTGTATTTTTCAAATAAAGTCAGTGCTTACCTGTGACACGTGCGTTTAAGTTATTATAAGAACACTGAAATAATTCATATAAATTTGGCTATTCATAAATAATTAACTTATTTTGTAGCAATCTCGTAGCACTTCTCGCCAACGTAGGCGCTACACCGTAGCATTGTAGCATCGTAGCGTCTAGTCGTAGTTTTACGATCATTTTATGCGCTACGGAGCACTTGTGTCCCATCTGTAGCAAGTACTTGTATTTCTCGATCGGTCGAAATACGCTATAGAGTTTCAATGAAACCTTTTTACATACCAAATCTTTGTTTATACATATTTAAATATATTTTACATACATACATACATAAACTCACGCCTTTATCCCCGAAGGGGTAGGCAGAGGCGCCACCAGGACACCCACATTTCGCCTTGTATGTTCCGTCCCATGATGTGATAGGGGGCGAGCCTATCGCCATATCGGGCACAAATTCCTGACTCCGGGCTGATAATGAATAGAAAAATCCAATATCACTTTGCCCGACCCGGGACTCGAACCCGAGACCTCAGCTTTGCAACCGTACCGTAATACAACTACGCCACCGAGGCAGGCAAATATATTTTATATTAAAAAAAATGTAAAAATATAATTGCCTTCATCAGAGATGCGACTTAGAAGCCACATCCGTTGATATGATACCAGATTGAATGAGAAATCTCTTCACCATCAACTCCGCTTCTGACAATACTCCTTGTATATTTTCATTCGTATGTAATTTTAAGTATTATACAAATATACGAGCTATGCAAACAAATGTACTTTGTTAATTTACTGGTGTAATGTGTTTGCCAAATTGCTTAATATTATCGCTGCTAAACATTGCCAGACCCATTCAAGATACAACCCCACACGATTTATTGATGAGGGGGTCTTAGTGTTATCAGTGGGATTGCGAGTCCGGAGTCCCGGGTACTGAGTCCTTCTCATCATGTGTTATTTGCGCGGGACGTTTTCTATCTATTTTTAAGGAAGGATCCCCGCTTTAAATGCTGATGTAAATGTGTATTTATGTGACGCGTTATTGTGGCAGAGGAAAAATTTGTGACTCGCCTTTCGTGTGTTTGTTACATATTATTAAGTACTTATATGCTCGTTTTTAGCACAGAAAATGTAACTACAAATATGTTTTTATCGTCGATTCGGTATAAGAGGATGCCGATAGTACATTATATATATGCCCTGAGTTATATTTTGAAATTTCAACCCGTTATTGGTCGTCAGATAAGTATACCAGTTTTATCAAAGTATTATTATGGAATGTGGATTTTCAATGGAGAAATAAAATAAGAATATACATGCTTTCCTACACTCTCCTGTAGTAGATTGTGCATGCTCTCTAGTATACAGCATGCATGAAGTTTTATAAGTGGAATAAAAGCACCGCGCGCTGTAAGTGACAACGACTTCCGCTGAAACTCCGAGGCGCTCTGCACAAGTTGAGGAAAATAAGTAGCCGCGATGCATGCATTTACAGCTTGAAATTACTTTTATCTTTATTGTTATTACGTGTATTCTTTAAAGATTTGACATTCCCTTCATTCTAATAGGATACATCACCAAGAAGATTAAGAATCGTTACTAATTTACATTAGAAAGATTTCTATGAGTGGTTCATAATTAGGTCGGTAAAGTCTTGTGTTTCATTAGCATACACATCATAGTTTTGGCACCAAGCATAATGAATTACGTTACTCTGACTGATCCCTCCTATTGTTAATCTTGATGGGAAAAAACCAAGACTGTATTTAAAATTGTATTTAAAAGAGTCTTATACATAAACACATTTATGCGCGCGGAATTGTTTATATTCGTCGGATTTTATTCTATTGAACAAGAACTTGCATCGGGATACCGTTGAGTGTAATTAATTTTGGGTTCTTAAGACATTTAAATCTTCCCGTTGCACATTGCGACAACAGCGCTCTAATATATCAAAATGCTACTATATATTTTTCTTATAAAATCTTGTTGAAAATAAAAACGTTGCAATTAATCCTTGTCTGACAGTGTTGTAAATAAAAAAGTCATAGTTAGATAAAGACATAAGATGTTGAAAAACTGATGATAGAATAATATAGGGGTTGTAACTTAGCTGAATAACTTTTGTTAGCTAAACACTAGCGGCAAAATGCACTATTACCAGTATGACAGAAAATGTTAGGTGACGGAATATATATTTTATCTAAAATCATTTTAATTTATAATCTATTGAAATTCCTTATTGTTTATCCAAGCAAATATCCACTTCATTCGGAGAGAGCTTCTAATGGAATTCTTATCGCTCAAGGCTATCGTTTACAAACAACAATGGAATGAAAATAAGGAAAAGAAATCGGAATCCACAATATTCTTGTAATATTCTAAATTATATACTCAATTATGTTAGTTATTAATCTATCACCGTGCTAAGTTTAATTAACGATATTTGTCATCAAACTTAATGGCGCCGCTGCCCATTTGCTTATGTAACTAATTAATAATTCAGAAAGCACTCGACGTTAATTTGTCTGGTGCATACATTGACAAATCATCCCTAACTACCACTTCAGAGATATCTGGATAATGACGTCTTATGCATTATTAATTTGTCCATGGTAATCCTTGTTGAATTTGTTTACAGCTAATAGGTAAAAGTAGGTAGGTATATTAGAATAATAGTGCAACTTTTCAATGACAAAATATAACTGAAACTGGTTTAAAATAATAAAAATACCATCATAATGTATCAGGAGTATAAATTTATAAACACTCGCATTTGTTTTAGTATAAATTTATGTCTGAATTAAATATCCTAAACGCGCCACGATCATATTAGATGAAATTTACACAGAAACGCTTTATCTCTGTTGTCAAAACTTTCTATTAATGACTATAAAGGCGAACTCTATTCTCAAAGTCTTCTATATTAATTAAATTTATAACGGGTGAAGTGGTTTTGTTAATGGCGCCCAACGTGGTGGACAGGTTTTGATTTTATTCATCTTTATATAAAGGTTTGACGTACAGCCAGGCAGTCAAATTGTATTCACTTATGAATCAAGTGAGGCCTCAAAATATTGCAGCAAATTTTTCGGCTCGGTCAGGTCTAGGTGCTGCAGTATGAAATAAGCAGAAACCGATGTCTTCGCAAGTAAATTGTGTACTGACTTTACTTGTCACTTAAGTCTACAATAGTGATACTAATTTTCTCGTATTACGTAATTTTAAATTTAAATCAATAATTTAAATAAAACCTTCTGTCTTTTCTGGGTTGTTAGTACTACCGCATAGTTACGCTGTCGGCATTCCGAATCTCTCGTTCTTCCAAGTTTTATGCGTAAACCAACATCTGCAATTCAACACTCGCATTAAACCAATAATAAATACAAAGTATGCTCAAAATATACTGCGATAAAAAAGTCCATTGTAGTTGAAGCTATTTGTTAGATGCGGGGTATTAATGCGAGAGCCGGGCGTACATCACTCGCGCCATTGTTATTTACCAGGATTTATGTTGCTTCATGCGCTCAGTGCGGGTCCGCGGTCGCTCGAGATACCAAACTGCCTGTTTCCAAGAAAGATTCTCACTCATACGATAACGTCTTGTGGATTTATCTGTTACCAAGGTGTAGCAAAACACCTTATGTTTGTTGTTGAGGAAAATTTAATTTTTCCATTTATATCTTTATGTATTACTACACCGTTAATGTAACTTTTATTCTATGTTTGTTCATTAAATCTATGTTTTTTTTATAGTTATGTCAACGAATAAAGTTGTGCATTTAAAAATTAAGTGAGACTTTTAGAACTTGTTCCTTTTCAGCTTGAAGTAGGAAATGGTTGAATAGATTCTGTAAGTATAAAAAAGTAATATGGAAAGACCTTTTTATTTATTTTTAGCTCAATTCCGGTTTAAATTTTCATCCTGACTGAATTGGAATTCATAGCATTTTTTTAAAACTAAATGTGCAGACGGTGCTATTGAATTTAAAAACCTGTGCAATGTTTACTCCTTTGTCCTATGTCGTAGTTACTAGTCCCTTTGAGCGATTTGTTTCCGCCTTTATTGTGGCTCCGGCAAAGCCCTTTGCTCTCACCGCTCGTTCGTCTTCCACGGCTGCACTATAAAGTCGTCTGCGGTCAAAGGACATTGTCTTTATAAACGTAGGCGTTTCCGAGACAGAAATATGCGCTCGTAACGCTCGTCTCTAACTTTAAAGTCACTTATTTTTATATTATTGGTAACAATAGTGATTTTGACCAGATGGTGTATGAGATGGAGTGTTATTTCACTCATAAGTGAATTCAGGTGTTGAAGTTTATGTAACACTCATAATCACAAAACATGTTAATTAACCGACTCTAGAGTCTAGACAAAATAGTTCCAATGTCACTGTAAGATACTTTACAACAGAAAACTATAAGGGGTTTGTTATATTTTTTCTGTTGAGTAAAACAATTCATGAACACCCGTTTCACACCTGGTGGGAGCCATTCTACTGCACCGTGACCTCAAAATTTCTAGTAAAATATTATTTGAACATTCGCCCTTGTAAACCGCTGTTAGGCGTACTTCATTATTCCCATATCAATTTTCAACAAGTCCCCGCCAGCTAGTTTCAATCAACAGTTTGGTTTATTTAATGTAGCCGGAGGACGCGCGTATCTGAATAGGTGGAAATTACTTAACTTTGGAGAACAAGGGAGCCGAGTGGAAGTGCCGGCCGAGCATTGTTTCAAACGCGGCGCTATGGAAAACTTTTGAATAACTAGTAGATACGTTGGCTGGAATAGCTATAGGGATAATGCAGAAATGTTGTGAGAATAGAATTAAAAAAACAACATGGTGATTTTATATGGTCATGTATGCATTGTGGATTTTAATTCTGGTTTCATTGTCGAGCATTTCATTTATTGTAAATTTCTCGGTCAGTATAATCTCATGGTACTGATTTGGTCTAGGACTGGAATTTACGTCCAGCATTGTAGTAGAGTACTAATAGAGTAGAGTACTACTTACTGAGCAGCTCACTTACCTACTCTCACCCATGCCTAGGTGTTCACACAGGTGTGAGTTTAAATACATATTTTATTGTACTATTCTATGTTTATACAAAATCTCTATGCGGAAATTATAACAGATAAAAGGTCATGCTCTCATATAAAAGCCTAAAAATAGTCCAGCACTCTCGTTGCGAAAACAGCTGACATATGATTCAGGATATTTTTCAAAAATCTCTGTGCTCGTGTCGGCTGGATTAATTTCACTGCGCGTTGGAAGCGCACACGTAACGTTATACTGTGGCACGAAAAAGGTGCGTAAGCGTAACAGGTTAAAAGGTTTAGCATGCCACATTTTTACGTTTTATACACATTACATACTGACTACTCATAAATTAAGATACACTATATACGCGAGTATATGTCAGATCATTGTATATATCCTTTTGGGTTACCTGTGTTGATCTATTGTCTTTGTATAGCTGAAGATGATTGTAATAATACGACAGAGAGCTGATAACGCTAGGGCAAAATATTGTGGTGAAGTGGATAAATGCATTTTTGTATTTAAAAAATAAACATAGTAAATGTCATAATGTAACTGTATTACTACAATAAAAAGCCAGTCCAGATTCTGTAATCGCTTTCAGCATTGACCTTCAATGTTGGCGCGGCCTATTGTTCTTTCGTCGGTCCCACCCCCGGCAAGGGTAAAATGATTTTTTAACCTTAATAGTATTCAGTAACAATGAGAACAAATTTGCATTCTGACGTTGGTATTGCTTTTTTATATCTTTCTCTTGCCATTCTTGTCCTTTACCTACCTATTGCGGATATTAAAAAAATACGATCGGACTTCTACGGATTTTCGTTACTTAGGGCCTTATTCATGAAGTTAGTATATCAGGATATAGATATAAGAGCACTTCGTATACTATTAGAAACGTTGTGGAGAAATATCATGTTTATACGTTACTTCACGATGCTTTCCTCAACTGCAAAAGCATGCCCGTAATTACAAAAACTTTTGATGTGTGCCCAGAATCTCCATATTTCCATTTCTGCTCCCATTTAGACTGGCACACTTAAATGTATGAAAAAACACGTTTCTCCAGTAAAAGTCGAATTTAGTAATAGCTAGCAACATAAGTAATGTTAAAATACGAGTATTTGGAGCGCGACGTGTCGACGCCGCGGCTGCTTTATAGCGCTTTAGAACGCTTTACTGCGGCTCTGATGTGGCGCGACGAGCGCGCGTGAGCAACACGCACCGCCCCTCCTTCACCTCTCTCCCCCTATAGCATACCCCTCCCGCGCAAGGTACGTGCTGCGTCGTGTAATCAGAATGATGGCCTGTATCTAAAACAGGTTTCGAGAGATTTTGTGTTTTCATTGGCAAAAAATATTTGGTTCCAACTTTAAGTGGGTTGAGAATTGAAGTCAATGCGTCACAATAAAATACATACCTTGTATATTTAAGATCCGTCGATATGAATGTGACAAAATTCCTTCATCTGTTTTATTAATACTCAATCAATACATCACCGTCATTACCATAACCATTTTCACCAAGAAGAAAACCATTGCTGGACATCACCCTCGCCAAAGATTACCATACCATACCATACCTAATACTTATAATGCAAGATCCCCGTATTTATTACAGTAGATATTATATATACAACCATGTAATCTGCGTGTGACATAATGTACTCCCAATACAAAAGATATCCCCGGAATTTCCAACGCACAAAGAAAGGCTTGTTGTTCAACGCAAAATTACCCTATTAAAGGAAGAAAACTATCTAAAGATGTGATGTAAAAGAGATTTCAGATATTTTCACGTGGGTATAAAGCTAAAGGGATCAAAGAATCCAATTACATTAAATAAAGCGCTTTTGGGCCAAAAACGAACGTTTCCCGGCAGGTAATGCGAAAAGAGTTTAGTGTGCCGGCGAGAAATTCAAATTGCCTAATTGTGTTTGACCCTCGGCGGGGTCGTGGAAAAAGTTAATTTATTGCGAACTCACGATACAAATATATTTTTTTACTGGCATGGTAGGGGACTATACTGCATTTGAGGGAGGTGCAGTGCTGTCTAGATAGAGCATCTACCTAAGCGAGGTAGCTATCCCTCGCCGGTTGTCACAATTATGCCGGCTTGCTTGCATCTATAAATCTAGACACAAGATAAGTCCGAAAGGCGTTGCACCTACGTGGGTCACTTTGACGGTCTCTTAACCACTGCACGGCGGTCGCTATCTTTTAACCAAGATTCTCTCGCCTTTGTCAATAGTCTTCCAGAAATATTCAGCACGCGCATAACAAAAAAGTACAATGAAACTAGAAGAAAACTAACGCCAGCACCGTTTTTGCCCACCTGGTCCGGGGCAAGCGGAGTGGCGACAGGTAATTGGATGGGCTGGCGCGCTGCTCGGTCGCCCACGTCCCTTATAGCGCGTGTAATTAAAACTTCCGGTGCTCATTTTTTCAACGTCTTTGATACCTTTTGACCGAGTTTTAGTCAAAGGCTGTAAACACAGGCTATTGTCAGTCGCTTCCGTGCTTCGTGTTGTGTAAATAATGTAAATTTAAGCATTATTTTAAGTGTTGTTTGGTTTTGTTAAGTTACGAAAGTTACGAAGATTTTTAATTGCACCTAGAATGTTATAATGGGCGATCACTTTCCGCCGTATAAACCGCATCATTGTAATAAAAACACCCATTCCAGACCCTTACCGGCCATCTCTATTTACTATCAAATAACAATTAAGTGCCGGGAACTAAAAGGTGGCTGCCCTGTACAGGTCAGTAGTTTCTAAGCACATGGCCCAGTTCATTTACCATAGTGTTTGCCGCAGTTGTCACAACATATTGACGGAGCTCGCACCTGTCTCCGGTGTAACAGCCGCACCTTGCCGTCTTGTCGCTCTAATGCCTAGTTGACCTAGAAAGCCCTAACCACGCGTTTATAAGACGTGTAGGGTGTGACGTCAGAGGAAAGTTGCCTAATTCGACACTTACAGCAGTTGATATGGCTTGGATTTCATATATCATATGTAGATTTTATTCGAGAATTTTCAATCCGAAAAACTCACTTAATTTGTTTGCTCGACTTAGAAATTGAATTTTAAATCTCACGGTTCACAGCACTCACAGGCTGCCATTTGTCCGATGAGGCAACTAACAATATGTTATGTTTGATATATTTTATTTTAATTGTTGTAAGCAGTAACACTAATGTGTGACTTCTTGACGACACCTCTCCGGATGAAACATATTTTTGATAGAGCTATATAGTTGATGTCTCGTGGTTTCACGCTTTTTACGATTGTTTCTTTCATAACACTTTCTTGGTTTATTTTTGGAAGATTAAAACATCACTTAGTGAAATAAACTTACATCTAGTAGTCCAGTCATTTGGTAAAAAAAAGGGGGTTACCTAGAAAGATTTCCATGAGTTTTGGCAATGGATGACCTTATAGATTTTGAGGTGCGCTTTTCGAATTGATTTTGAGGTGCGCTTTTCGAATTTCCACTTTGCGACCTCGTATCTTTGCCGCTCGCGTCGCCAAATTGAAAAAATGCCGTCAAGCAGCTGTTTTTAACGATATTCCGCGTCTTTATACGAGCAAAATATGTATACAAAATTGAACTAGAGAAAATTTCCTACAATTTAAGTTTTTAAATTTTTTTTCCTAAAATCAGCAGTTTCAGCGTACAAACGCAGCAAAGTGTTACTTAATACGCGTTTTGCAGAGTGACTCGTTTCCATAACACCGCGTATAGTAAGCGTAGCACACTATTATTCTAAAAATTAGATAAAATCGTCTATACCTCATAAAAACAATTGCTTGCATCCACAAAATCTCTATTATTACCTGCAAATGATCTTAACAGTTAATAAAATCTTTCCGAAACGCTGGAGGTGAATGCCGATGGTATCGCAAGCTTTGTGCCTCCACAAAGGGTTCCAACTTCACTATACGCGACAGACGGGTAACGGGACCTCGGGTAACCTCAATTACGTGACGCCAGGTGGATGATAAGGGAAGTTCTGGAAGGAGTGGATAGATTCATATCGGAGGTATGTTTCTTTAAGTTCCCGGAGTAATTGTTAGAGATTGATATTGGATTTGAATAGCAATGTTCTTCTAGGTACTCTGGAACTTAGATGTCACTTTGTAGTGCTTGTAGAAAAGATAGATATTTTAATATCCCATCGGAGGGAGGACTAATAGTCCGAATTTATGGTAAATATATATTATCTTTATCTTTTATATGTGTATACCTTTATAGTATATAATATGTGTGTTGTAAGTATGTATGTGTATATAATAATTATTTTGATCATTATATATTTTTGCACCACCGCCATTACTATTTATTAGTGCATTTCTGTCCATTGCAAGCTTGTCTGACAGAGATCGCTAGAAGCAATAAGACCGCTCTTTGTACGTGCATTATTTTATCCTCGGTTATAAGTGTAAGTTGTTCTGTAAATATGTGTATGCAATAAAGAAAATATTATTATTATTAGATGTAATATTTTGTGAGAAAATGTCACAGTAATTATCTAGTTGCTGCTGAACTGATCAGGCTTATCTTCAGCAAAGGACATGCGGTTGATAATAGTCATCGACTACAGACAAATAAAAATCGCAATTTCTTTGAATAATATTAGTTGCAGACTGAAATATAGATGTATGTATGTTAGTTAGTTGTTTATCTAATTTGAAAAGATAATAATGTCTGCGAAGTTTTGGTTCGCTCTACATTCAGTATGTTTCAATGTCATTACTCGCACCGCACTAACTTAATATCGACTATGAAGTAGAACTTGGACGCCTACGGCCTCGTAGCAAAAGTCTACGGCGTAGCTATCGAACTGATTGCTGTAATAGTTCGATTGGTTTATTTGTATTGAATGTATTTTGTATTATCTTGCGAATTACTTCTCTATGCTTTTGAAAAAAAATAACAAAGCACTGTGTTTTCAATACGAGAGTACTCTTACTAAATAGATATAAAAAAATATAAACCTGGAACCTTATTTATCTTGCAAAAGTCCACAAAATTTGCCTACCACATTTCATTAAATTCCTCCTATATTTCAAGATATTCAGAGAATTATTCAAAGAGCCCGAATTATTCCTAAACTGTCTGAATTCCCCCGGCCCACAACACACACACGTGTGACACGGCTGACGTCTTCATTTCACAGCATTTTATCTAAATAATTTCGACCTCGGCTGTAACTGAATCTAATTGTAAAACATGAATGTTTACGAGTTTATCCTGTATGAGTTTCTAAATATTTTTTTAATATATTCCCAGTCTCCAGTAGATAGGCACATGTGTATATTGCAAGACACAAGAACTAATTTACAGTCTCCAAATACTAATGCATTTTGAAACGTTACGCTAGTATAAAAATGAAGCTGAATAAAATAGCTTTAGACACTAGTACGATACTCATTTAAAAAACCTTATTCCAACTGCAATATTTCTTGTATTCAATCTGGATGCGCGGCGTACAGTTGCGTCCACTCTGCGGCCTTGACATTCACACCCCAGTAAATCACGCGCCGCTGCCCACCCCACTTAGAATATGTCGTTATATCTCGCATATAGAATGTAGATATGTTTATACAAGATAATATTTTGGCTGTCGTTTAGATATGGAACAGAGTTTAAAGTCCAGTTGAGGTAGTACAGAGTTACCATCATCTACAACCGCGGGAAGCCCACTGTTATACAAAGGGCCTATCCCGAGGATTTCTACAGCGAACTATTAGACACACCCTGATGGAAGCAACTCCTTGAGATCTTTACAAGATGTGAACTTTGTGGATGGGCTCGGCCGTCCATCCATTGGTTCGCGAATAATGGCTTCTACTCGAAACAAAAACTGCTTTGCCAACCCACCTAGCAGTTTCCACGCTATATGCTTTAACCACTGCCTCTTCAGCGTATTAGTTTGGTTCCTCTCGTATAAAAGTTTTCTTTACATTTCAATCGAACATCTACTAAGCAGCTACATGAATTCGTTTCCTCTTTAAAATCAAAGCAATAATGAAACAGTAAAATAAACAAGTCAGCCAGTCTAAATATTGCATTAGGTGACCTGAAGTACTTTTGCAGTTCCCCTCTTGCCCTCCCAAGCCCCCTTGCTCCGCAGAGGCCGTGTCATTATTATTTCAGCGTCACTCAGCCCTCTGGCAGGGTTATTGTACCGTACTCGTATCGTTTCAGTGTACAAGAATTTATATTCTTCCACATAGCTGGGTAAGGGCAGGATTGTAAACGGTGGAGTTGGTATCGCTAAGTGCAAGCTAAGTGCATGTGCACTCAACATGCACTTTTAATGGGAGCTTTGCATTAAAAATATAAATTACCATTCGCTAGGATAATTTATTAAGACTCCGGCTGTGAAACGAAATGCCTCGGTTCAATAGCCGCATCGAGACAATTGTTTCTGAACTGAGATAATTTTAATTTATTGATATTAGTGTAGGATCAGGAATGCATGTTGGTTCTATTTATTAATTTATTTTAGTTACTATTCCAATCCAACATGATATAAGTACGTATGAATTAAGCGTGTACGGGAAGTAATTAAATTACTCTTATACCAGTAAATAAAATATTTCATTTTGTTTTATCGGTTTTAATAATGTCCTGCTTTCAAGGAAAAGATTTATTGTTTCAAATAACCACATAGTTCCCGCGTGATTTGAGTTAGAAACATCTACTCATAAGTTGAGTTTATTTTGTTACGAGTTCGCCGTTTCCTCAAAATATGTGATTAATTTCCTGCGGTTAGAAAATTGTTGTGGAGTTAGAAATGTGGAACTAAATAAACGACAATAGGCAATGTGAGCGAGGATATAAAATATCACAAGCCTATAAGGTTCTTACTACTGCTAAGTAATCGTATCAAAAAACTCATACCATTGACAAGGAAAGGAGTAAGTAGGTTAGCTAAATTAAAAATAGCAGACTTTTAAAATTGTCTGTTAATAAAAGCTTTACATCCAACACTTTACTATACTAGATATGCAGCGGTCACTCTCCACATGCATACTAATATCCTACCAACACCACTCTCATACATCTTTCATCACTATTTTTATATTCTGTGTGTTTATAAACAGCGGTGGACTTGCCACCATTTGACCCGTTCACCCACATCCAAGTAGTGATAAATCAATATACTTTAAGTAGAAAACACAAACTGTGCGAGTAGAGCAAGCACTCAGACGCGTTCGCGACTCCGCGCCGCGTCGCTCCAACCACCACCACTCACGCCGGATTTACTGTAGGGATGCTCCCCGGATGCTTTGGAACAGGTTAAAACTCGAAAGGGGAATGTCCATTTGTGTTTTCGTGTGTTTTTCATGGTGGGATTATTAATATTCTAGACTCTTCAGTTTTGTAAATTTTACTACATAAAATAGTAATTATACGCTGGTTTTTCCTTGCAGGGAAAACTGCAATGCTACCTAGATAACAACTCGCCACTTATGATTACGTTTCATAAGTAACTTAATTAAGCGTGTTTGCTTATATCTGGATTATTTGTGTTTTTGACATGTGGTCGGTTTTCCGGGCGGATTCGGATATCCTTTCACTAGTTAACATAGCGACATATGCTATTCGTAGTAATATGACACACGAAGATTAATTTTCTTAAAAACAATATTAGACAGATATCGACTGGCCCAGCATCCGTAACTTTAGAGATGCTACATATTTCTCGAAGGACGATTGTAAAATGTAGATTGCATGTCAGATGAAGTAATATCAATGAGTTCCTCGCGGTGGAGTTTTCGATCCGAGCGATGTAACGTCCCTATTCGGTGGCCCCGCGCGACTCGCGACTAAGAGCCGACGACAGTTCATTAAAACTTTCCACGCCAAACTTAAATTCAAAAATGCCGCGGGATTGAACCGGCGTCGCTGGGCTTCGGACCTCATTACATACTACCCATTCCAACGTATCACTCTTTATGTGCAACTCGGATGAATTGTCGGAAAGAATAGTTAAGAGTTGTCACGACAAATGTTGTGTAAAAATTTTGTTTGCACTACCATGCTTCCTATTTCCTTGACAAGACGTTATAATATAGAGACATCTGGCGGAACTCACATGAACTATGTTTTGCATAAAGCCAAGTTGAGTGGAGTTATTTCAACTAAACATTTCGCGCTCGGATGAGTTTCTTGTGTGCAGATGCCAGTGACCCCTGAGGGTTTGTGAATATAACATGTGCGGCCAAGGACGAGCCCTTTGAGTAATTAGCCCTTCGTAATCATATAAACAAACCACTCAGAGTGACTTGTGCTCACTTCTGAAATTAAATTTATTCTCACCGACGCGTTGCATCAAAGTGCTACTTATGTATATATCATTTCATTTAAAACCTACATAAATTCATGACTTTATCCCCGAAGAGAATGGCGGAGTTAATAATAAAGAGAACTATTATTATTAGAGGAGAGCATAGATACACACATAATTTTAGGCTGATGTATAATAAGTGTACAAAAAACTGAAATTATATCACCATTTGTGTTGTTACTTGTTTATTTCTAGTAAAAGATAATAATAGGTAAGTATGAGCGGTGCGCTTAAGGTCAAGCATTTGATTTAAAGAGACGTCGCGTCAAATGCAGTGTTTGCGAACGTCCCTCCCCCTCTTAACATTTACACTACTATTGTACTATTGTTAAACACAAGGCTTTGTTGTAATTTGCAGGGTTATTTTAACAGAAGGAATAACTTTTAGTGCATTTTAGGTGTACGTTGTATTTAGGCTAGGTAATTATGACGAAAAATGTGTTTAAATAAGATGGCTATTCGCTTGTGAAAACCAATTTTTGCATTGTAGAGCAACTGGTTGCATATTCAATGGTATCTTATAATTATCCTTGTATTCATTCTATTGTTTTTATTATATCGTTGCTTCATCAACAGAAAGTAGATTAAAGTAGGCTACCATTTAAACAGATTCAACGCAGTGCACCTAAATACATTGAAACATAATTTCACAAAAAGTGCAAAGAAAATAATTAGCTTGCAACGGCCTTGACAGCGGCGCTCGGCAAATCGCTGGGTAAAGCGCTTTCAACACAATTGAGGTTGCAGCAGTTCAAGGTCGCTGGAAAAGTCGCCTGCAATGCACAGCACAATAGAAACACATTTAAAAATAACCCATGCCCACGCAACCGGCAATATACCGCTTTGTTTGCAGCTCAATGAATATCTTAAACCGATTTATTTGTTTTGATCAATTGGAGGAATCAGGAATGTGGGTTTGTTATTGTGAATGTAGTTATGCATTGGTGATTTTTGGCTTGTTAAATGACAGAATATCTAAGTCATTCAATTTCTGGCTAACGAATATTAAGCGAATGGTGCTATTGTTATAGTAACAGATGAATGTTCTCTAAGTATCAAAAATCCCGCAAGTTTTGCCAATCGGAATTATTTCAAATTCAAACCCACCTTCCTTTGGGTCAATCTAAAAAAAACATATTCTATGTCGTTTATAAATAAGTACTCCCTTTACATATTAGATTAAACAAAAAACATCTACAAAGCCATAATCATCTTAAATTTTAGTGACGTTGTCAAATTAATCCTCGTCTTTTTCGTACCTTATCGTAATTTAGTAATACGCTAACGATAATAAATAGAATCTCGGCATTGTATTCAGCTTCTCGGAAACTGATCACAATAATCCACTTTCGTAGACTCAATGTCGGCATTAATTTAGGGCATGTCAAGTCACATTCAAATGAACATGTTTCGAGCCAATATCAGCAAATAAACTTACTTAGTGAACGTTGCTAAACTAAATTATCTTAGATGTTTTTCTTATAACCTCGTTATACAGTTGTCGTGGGTACAGACAGAGTTTCTCATAGAAATTATTGGTAGTTTTTAAATAATGAAATCCATCAGTCAATCTTTGAATAGTGGCTTTGACAGGTTTTCCATCGTGCATGGTGGTGTCTATCAAAGCGGATATTAATATCGCACGACTAGTTAGAAACTCAAACATTTGGCTGCTGCAGCGTTTACGTTTCACGGTTGGCTGAACGCCCTTGGCGCCACTAATAAATTAATAGACTGCTAAATCCCACAGTGTTCAAAATTTACATATGAACAGTAATAGTCGTACAAACAGCTCACAATAATTCAAACAACTACATTAACATACCGAGTCGCAACTATTCAACAAAGTTAGTTGAGTGACGTGCGATGAACTCTCCTTTGGAACTTGGCGAGACCGCCCCAAGCACGTGTACGCTATTCAGTACAGTATAAGTACAGTGCTGTATAGTAACAGTACAGTATAGTACAGTAGTTCTCGAGTAAGCGTAAACTAAGCATGTACGGCACGCTGCATCTCGCAGTTTTTGAATTGCTTGCGCCGTACTTGCCGTTTGTTTGTAGACTGTTTAAATGTTAACGTCGGATGTGTCATGTGGGTCGTTTTTGACAATTACAACATGGAAATTTTCTTTAAAGTTTTACGTATTTCAATGCATCGTCATTGTCAGTCACAAAGAGGCTACTGTGAATATAGGTTCTACCAAAAGTTTCTACAACAATCTATTAGAAGCAGCTGCATTCAGCAAGTAAACGCTTAAGAAATGAAATACCGCGGGTTTGAATCTTGCATGGAAATAATTATTTGTTTTGCGAATAAATGTTACATGGTTTCTGGGGAAAAAGGCGTGAGTTTATGTATGTATGTAAGATTGTTCATACTACTAGATGCATTTAATTGAAGACACGTGTTGAGTGCAATATGGCAGTGTCCACAGCAGTGTGTACACACGCGGGGCGGCTGGCTCGTGTTCTCCGCAAAACCTCTGTTAATCTGGCGCGGCAAAGAATTTGCAATGTGGAACACTACACTCTGTTACTTGTCGTACAGGATTAGATACTAAGCGTTCGCGATAGTGACGCGCTTATGTTTAATTTTTGTATTTTGCTTTCTTAAAGATTACTAAAACAATAGATTGTTTTGAATAAACGCTTCTTCTAAACTTAAATTATTTGTCCACTCCGCAATTTATAGAAAAACTTTATCCTTTCTGTTGGATATATTTATTTGTATTTTATTGGGGGTATTTACGAAACTATTTCACTTTGAAATAATAATAATAATCTAATGCAATATGAAACTCATCGCATTTCCTTGGGCCAGGATAACGCGAACCCATAAAAAGCAAAATACTCGGAAAACAATCTACCCACCAGGATACAACGTGCTATCAAACGTATTAGAAATATATACTAATGTAAATTATAAATCCTGAGGAGTTTGTTTCTTGAGCCAAAGTCAGGAACTACTGGTTCGAATTGAAAAATTATATCCATTTATCGGGGAAGGCTATCCCAAGAAAATATAAAGCACGATTTTTATCACTTTTTCACGCGGGCGAAGCTGCAAGCAATATTAGTATCTAATAATAAAGCAATGGTAGTGGCTGTAGTACTGGAACTAACGTAGTGGAATTTTTCAATAGCGGCGAGACAATATCGTAACAAGTAATATGCGTCTGTTTCGCGACTCGTGCCGCGCTAATGTGTGCACAGCGCGGTGCGCCCTACTTGCAATCACGTCGCGTGGCCAGGCTACCCGTGTGTACACCCCTTTATAGTCTCTCGGAGGAGCAGGAAACTTACATTACGAAGTATAGATTGCGATAATTATTTTTTAAGGATCATTGTAACGTATTGGGCGTCCGAGGAAACGATGTAACGATTAAATAAATGATATCTGAAAAGGAAAGAAATGCATAAATAATATTTGTGAATATATAGTGTGCCAAGGTCGTTGCTTGTAGCTTTCGACGGTCTCCAAATACTCTCATTTTACGTATGTATGATACGTTTTATAAAATGTTTTTCTTTCATAATTAGCGAACCTATTCGTTGGTAAAATTATTTTCGAAATTCATACTATGTATTAACAGAATTATATGCTAATTACAGTAATGAAATTTATTCCCATATAATCATTATACAAATTTGAACCCGAATTTCCTGTTTGATGTTAAACGGCGGGTTATTCTTATTAAGAAAACATAAGGGCACATAACTCACGGCCGCGCAATCTCGCGAATAATGAAAGTGTCGGTGTTTTCAACCACACGCGCCGTGCGTGCCTACTTATTCATAATTTAATCTCATACAACTTCCTCACAAGTTGCTCCGCGAATTCGCAAGTTATTCTAGAGTTTCCCACATGTACATTATGTAATTACGTATGTAAACTCACGCCTGTCTTGTTGTGGTCGGCAGAGACTATAAAGCGCCTTATGCGATTTTCCATACATACCGCATTCGCCTCAATGTTTATTCATACATATATTTCATAGTTCATTTATACATTATTAGATACATGATCGTCGTGCATCCGGGGTATCCGAAAGGGGAGCTTAATTTTCCTGTTGACAAAAAAGCCAAAGTGACTTAGCAGTCACTTGGCTTGGATAGCTCCAACAGACACTGTATAATCCACTTCGCGTATTCATGGGATAGATATGGTTCTGTCTCGCCGTTTGACAATTACACCGGTTCCAACTATACATAAACGGCCTTGTTCGGACAGTTTTCAAACGAATTTAGCTATCCAATTTTTTGTCCCTTTCAAACGACGTTTGAATTCAGACTGAGCGAAGAAGACAAAACATTCGATAACTAAAATAGATTTTAAAACTGTCTATGACGTTATAAAAACTTTTTTATAATACACTCGAGTGAACGTAAAATAAATCTCCATTTTAATTTTCATTTTCTGATTGAATCTATCGCCTGAGGCGAATTCTCGCGGGACAGGTCTATGTCCTCCCTGGAGCGCAATTAAATTTAATTATTGCATCAAATCAGATAATTAATTTTATTTTCTGTGAAAATTGATTACTGACTGTAACTTGCATTTTATATTTGTTGAGTATACTTAATAATCTTGTAAACGTGCAATTACTTAAATTAATATTGAATATAGGCTCAGAAGTTAAGGATGTGACGGAATAAATTAATACATAATATGTTTATTCCGAATTGAAGAGAAATAGCGACAGATTCTGACATCTATTTGTACCGATACAAAAATATCGTCGCGGATATAGTTTTATTGGGTCAGTTCAGTATGTTAGAGCTTTATTGTAATGTAGGAGCAAACGTTCAGTTTCCCTCTCTACTACTATTTAAGTTCCTTGTATGGCTAATATTATTGCGATCCCCAGTAACTGAATATTTTCTTCAAAAAGCATTTTTTTTTATTTTTGTTTATTATTTTGGGACTATATACCGGGTATATCAAGACCGCGACCGAAAACGAAGCCAGGTGGTAGTTTTAGTGGTTAAAGACACAATGCAATTAAAATTTTCGCAAAAAACGCGAAAGTTTTTTTTCTGCATATTTTTAAAAATCATCATGTTTCAGTGGTAAATACCTAGTTTTTGAGAAAATAGTAATTTAAACCTTTACGTAACATTGCGTCATTAAAAATAAAAAGATGTACATCATTATTTTAGGAAAAATATGTTTTTACCACCCAAATACGACGATAAGTAAAAAATTCCAATAAAAAATTGACGACTTTTTTGCGATTTTTTTTAGTTGCATTGTGTCTGTAAACACTAATACTACCACCTGGCTTCGTTTTCGGTCGCGGTCTTGATATATCCTGTATAGACAAAAAATAATAAAATATCTTAAACGCGATATGTAACCAAGATGTAATAAAATTTTACTACATTATTTATTACAAGTTGTAATTATTTTCCATATAATTTACAATAACATGTGTTTTTGTTACCGCTGTAAGTATTTTTTCCGCTGTTATGTCATAGCGGATGTGCCGTACTATCCGTAGTAGATGGCGCCGCTATCGACCGGGGTCAAGGCCAGGCTTTCCCACTGAAACTCAGCGCTTTCATGCTCTCTATGCATCGCCAACCGGCATTATCTTTTGTATTACGGTAAAATTGTATTTAAGTAGGTATAATGATGGAGGTTTTTGTATATTTTTAACACTTAGTAAAATACATACGTATATAAACTCACGCCTTTTTTCCCAGAAGGGGTAGGCAGAGGTTAGGTTTCACCTTGTGTGTTCCGTCCCAAGATGTGATAGGGTGCGAGCCTATCGCCATATCGGGCACAATTTTTTTGACTCCGGGCTGATAATGTATATAAAAACTCCAATATCACTTTGCCCGACCCGGGATTCGAACACGAGACCTTAGCTTTGTTATCGTACCGTAGTACAACTGCGCCACTGAGGCAGTCAGTTAGTCGAGGCAGTCACTTAGAAAATGTAGTGCAATATTGGTTTTCTTTTATTCACAAAAATATCATCTTAATTGTTTTTGTCATTAAAGAACTTATTTTCTTTGATAAATTATTGTTTTAATCCCAGTTTACCCATATGCGGAATGGAATTAATACTGTTACTACATTATATTTTGACATACCTATGTATTTTTCTAAATATGTAAACATTCGATCACACATTTACCATTAGATAAAAATGACCAGTGCCTACAATCAAATAATTCAGCAACACATATACAGTAAAACTTGTCAAGCCCGAGAGAGAGGGAGGGGAGAGCGTTTAAATTATGAACTGTAACAAACAGCTATTTCAAAAAGTGGAGCACATAACTGCGCCATTAATCTTAATCTCGCGCGACACGGCTACATCTGTGTTCACTTCGCTGTTTGTTGACGTGGGCGGAGCGAGGTATGGTTGACGTGGGTGACAACCCCCCGCCTGGAAGACTTGGGGGGCCAAAGCATCGAAGCCTGAAGGAGGTTTCTTTAGCTGGTGATAAATGTTTCGATAAAAATATTTAAGTCTTCTGCTGCGATTATAGGTTTTATTTATTTAAATCATTGAAAACTTGTGACTGTGTAAAGAATAACAATAAATTCCTTATTGGTAAATCATATTATAAATTATGTTTTGTTATATATAGACTTATTTTTTTAGTTTTGTTTATTAGATAGTACAAATAGGTAAGGAAATACAGCATAAAAGCGTTAGATGTTATTTACTTTATATAAACAATCTCATCGGTATTACTTACTTAAAAAAATACACAGGACTTAGCAATTATTTATGCCCCCTTCAGGTTTAGTCGCGCCGCCACTGCTCCCGTGTCGCGGGATGTTGCGGATGTAGACTCTGTGTGAACGTGCCTGTGCGAGTACACCGCGCCCGCATCCATCTTATTCAATAAAAACCTTTTTGTATACATTTGTCTTGTTTTTGACAGCCGCCGTAGCTTAGCGGGATGACAGATGTGACACGACGCGACGGTTGCTCATTCGATCTCCGGTCCTTGACAAATATTTGTGTGGAACACAAGCATTAACGGGACTGAATAGGCTATCCACTATACAAAATACGTTTATGTAGCATGCGGAATTGTGGTTTATTTATAATTATTTTCATTAGCTGTTATCCAGATTAGTTTGATGATTAAACCTTATGTTCTGTAGATAACACGAGGCGACAAATCTGCGCATATTATAGCTTATTTCGGGACCTAATCGCCGTCGTATATTTTCACTATCTTACTTTATTTTATAGACTACTCGTGATTGCGCATAAATTAATAACCACCCCGAACAACTCATTCCACGACTTTTTTAAAAATATCATTTCATTAAGTACATTTTAAGAGAAAATAGCATCAATTTGAAGATTTTCACAAAAAACTGTTAGAAAGCTGAATCCAGCGACTTGCAAGATGCAACCTTATTTAAGTTGTTTGTGTTTTCTTGTTTTAACTTTGCTAAATTACTATGAAAGTTAAACCAAATATTTACCTCGTTATATATTATATGCAGTAGAATGCTTGAACGAACTAGTTTACCTCTAATTTCCATATTATAAAGTTGTTTTGAAGAAATTGTTTTTCTTAAACCGTGCGCAAACGTGTAGGTAACTAACGTATAGATATTGGTAAACAAATAACCGTGCACATGTATTAAAAGTTGTTTAGTATCAAATTTATGAACAACAAAAATAAAAAATTAAATGATGTGGTAGAGCTGCGCCGTATTCCAGATTATGTAGTGAACAGGTTTATCCACTGTGTCCTATAAATCCGTGGTACTTCGCTTTGTCACTGAGATGACCGGCTCTTAAATCTCTACCATATTCTCTCCCAGCCTTCCATTGCCAAGTAGAAGGCTGGATTATAACTTAAGCTATATTTGATGGAATTAATGTGGTATCTCAATTTATCTTGCAAGTCCCAAGCATACTTTGTAATGAAAACCACACATTAGCCTAATAATTTTCTTTCTTGTCAACAGGGCATATTTCGCGAGGCGTGCGAGCACGTGCTGCGGACGATGCGGCGCGGGCGCGAGACCCTGCTCACCCTGCTCGAGGCGTTCGTTTACGACCCGCTGGTAGAGTGGGGCGGCGGCGGCGGCGGCGGCAAGCGCCGGCACACGCAGCGGGACCTGCGCGCCGCTGTCGACATGATGGCGGTTAGGGCGCTCGAGATGAAGCATGCTGTCGAGGCTGTTACGTGAGTATACTGCTTATGTCTGTGAATACCTTCGACTGGAGAGCAACCATCGCACACAGGGTGTAAATCTGGCGATAGTGAAGTCAGAGCGTAAGGCTGGGGTAATGATGTCGACTGGTAAGTGAAGTTGAAGTGAATCGCACTGCTTTAAAATCAAGGTGTCTGCGTGCATTTGCGCATTCAATGTCTTGTATAGATGACAACCTGTGAATTAATATGGTGTGCTGTGAATTATATGTGAGGAAATATAATTTCGCTGTGGAAATGACTCGCAATAGGCCAACGTGTTGGACCGCAGCCCAAGCCCTACCACTCGATCTCTTGAATGTAGAAATTCGTTGCCTAGTAGTGTGCGTATATGGACATGTATGTATATTAACAAAAATATAAAACATATTTTAAATCTTGTCATTACCTTTTATACATTTCTATAGTTCAGTCCTTTCGTAGTGTTTCTACGTCCGTGAGAAGATACGGAGTGGTTTTATTCTATAGCGATAAATCAGCACAGCTCAATTTATATTCCGTGTAATATCGCGTTTTGTTCATGGCGTTTCACGTGTTCGGTTTAAGTGGACCATTTGTATTCCAAATGGTTTTCGCGGGTAACATTTTCGGGGATAAAATCAAATAAGGTTTCTTGTGAATAGGAATCAAAGGAAACCTACTATATACGTTATGAGGTATATGAAATCTAAATCATGGCATGTATTTACTAAGGATTCGGGCGGAAATTGAACTTATTCTACATTTGAATAAGGTTGCCAAAAATATCCTAAGCTATTTAAATAGAAAAAATAATTGGAAACAAACAATATATTAAATTTTATTGAATGTAATTCATAAACAACTCTTAAAACTACATTATATTACTTATTCAAAGAAGTATAACAATTACTTGTTAGACTGGTAGACGTTTCGATTCCACAAATTCTATGCCTATTGAAAATATTTTGTTTATTGCCAATTCAATTATACTTAACTCACGTCAAGCAGCAGCGTAGCCTCCGTGGCGCAGTTGGTTAGATATCGCCTGTGAAACGAGAGACCGCGGGTTCGATCCCCGCACCGAAACAAATATTTGTGTGATAGGAACAAACAGGTATTTGTTTCGTGGCTGGGTGTTTGTGAGACCGAGAAATCGCTCGTAGTTTCTGATACCCACGACATAAGATTCGATGGTAGTGTGGGGTCAAGACTATGTGACTGTTGGCTGTATTTATAAGTTCAAATAGAATTAGTGAATAAAATCGCCATAGTTTAATACGCACCGCATACAGTGCTTGTAAAATTATATGGCCCAGTAAACTCAGACAACAAGACATTGTCTTTACGAGTCGCTAACCTCTGAATATGCATGTGAAATCTTACGTATCAACGTTTCAATAAGGGTCAATTGCTATGTGCCGACAGCGGTTTATAGTTGAGACATATTCGAATATGCCGATAAAGACTTATAGAATTACTAGGCTATAAGCTTGAGCTGGATTTAGTATTCTCTAATCCTATGTCTTTCGGTTAATTAACTATTTAAAAAACAACGACATCTGAGTGTAGACATGCGAATTACTTTGCAATATTAATGTATCTATTAGGATATATTTGAAACTTTGGATAAATAAAGTGAAGATATAATTTACCAAACCGGGCTGCGTGTTTAAAATATTTTTCCATACACAAGGAAAAAATATTGATAACATTTAACATAATAGCTATGTAATTTAACATTTCAGTTAATAATTCAGCACAGGGCCGAAGAAGCTAAATAATAAATGATGCCTTTTCACATGATTTGTAATGAATTTTTGGGTAGCTGTTGACATATCATCGATCCGACCATTTTCAATGTTTATTTAAATAAGGTTTTGTTGGTGTCGAAATAATTTCAGTTATATCAATATTCTATAGTTTACAGTTATATCCAGTGTTCTGCTGTTCTTATCGAACGCTTGCATGAATTACAAAATATTCGTATTCGAGATGTTAAACTCCCTCCCCGGGAAGCTGTCCCGCCAACCGGCGAAAATCCCGTCATGCAGTCGTCGTGCCAGAGTGGGAGACTGGAGTGGATCCCGGCGACTGCACGCGGGGGGGCACCGGGGGCCCTTCCGTGCTTCTCGCTGGCTCCTCCTATTGCCGTATGCCCGTCCCGCACTATATCCTCGCTTTCTCGGGTATCGTCCTGGGTCAACCACGCTTTTTCCTTTCCCTATCCCACTCTCTTTAAAATAAAAAAATCCGAAGAAAAAACAAAAGCAGGCTCTCCACGGCGGGAAATGCATCCACATTTTCTGTGGACTTCTGCAATGTCAGGGGTCTACATAGCAACCTGGACGCCGTCCACCACCATCTAGAGACGGCGCGGCCTGCCCTGCTCTTTTTAACGGAGACGCAAATATCCGCCCCTGACGATGTATCGTACTTAAATTACCCTGGTTACGTATTGGAACATCAATTCCTACGTAAAGCCGGGGTGTGCATCTTCGTCAGGGGTGATATCTGTTGTCACCGCCTTCGGGGCCTCGAGCGTCGGGACCTGTCCCTATTATGGCTGCGGGCAGAATTCAAGGGTAAGACCAGAGTCTACGCATGCCTGTACAGGTCCCACGGCAGTGACACGGGATCTACTCAATTATTTGAGAGCGTCCAAGTGGGGACTGACCGGATTCTCGAGCAGTTCCCTTCCGCGGAGGTGGTGGTCCTCGGTGATTTCATTTGGCGGTATATGTCAGCAGATTGGGACGGACTCCGAGAATTCTTCGCGTCCTACCCATGGGGGCGGCTTTGCTTTTCCTCTGATGATCCTGACGCCTGTGCGGACTGCGTCGCGGAGACAATTTGCTTGGGTATGGAGACCTTCATACCCAGCTCAAAAATACCCGCAGGGCGTCGCAGCAGGCCGTGGTACAATCGTGCCTGCGCCGTTGCTGCGCGCCTCAAGCAGTCCGCATACGCGGCGTGGCAAGACGCCAGGAGGCGTCGGGATCCAAATTCGAAGGAGGAGAAACGGAAGTTTAATGCCGCCTCTAGATCCAACAAAAGAGCCTTAGCTAGGGCCAAGGCGGAGCACATCCGCAGAATTGGCGAGCGGCTCCAAAGCTATCCCTCTGGAAGCCGTGCTTTTTGGTCGCTCGCTAAGGCTGTGGAGGGCAATTTCTGCCTATCCAGTCTCCCACCACTGCGTAAACCCGATAACAGTTTGGCCCATAGTGCAAAGGAGAAGGCCGATCTCTTGGCCCAATTCTTTGCCTCGAACTCGACTTTGGATGACGGGGGAGCCACACCACCGAACATCCCCTGGTGTGAGAGTCTCCTGTCTGATATAAAAATCACCCAGCGTGCTGTCAGACGGGAGCTCATGGCTCTCGACATCCATAAGTCGAGTGGGCCGGACTGTATCCCCGCAGTGGTTCTTAAGACGTGCGCCCCTGAGTTGACCCCCGTGCTAACGCGCCTTTACCGTCTTTCCTACAAAACCAACCGGGTTCCGGCTTCGTGGAAGGTCGCCCATGTCCACCCAGTCCCCAAAAAGGGTGACAGATCGGACCCTTTATGCTACAGGCCGATTGCTGTCACATCCTTACTCTCCAAGGTCTTGGAGCGAGTTATAAACACTCAGCTCCTGAGGTATCTTGAGGACCGCCAGCTGATTAGTGACCGCCAGTACGGTTTCCGTCACGGTCGTTCAGCTGGTGATCTTCTTGTGTACCTCACGCACCGTTGGGCGGAGGCTTTGGAGAGTGGGGGTGAGGCGATTGCGGTCGGCCTTGACATAGCGAAGGCGTTCGATCGAGTGTGGCATGGCGCCCTTCTGGCGAAGCTACCTGCGTATGGTATCCCTGAGGGACTCTGCAAGTGGATCGCCAGTTTTTTGGATGGTCGGAGCATAAAAGTCGTGGTGGACGGCTGTTGCTCCGAGACCAAGACCATTAACGCTGGTGTTCCACAAGGATCGGTGCTATCGCCGACACTCTTCATCCTGCATATCAATGACATGTTGTCTAACGACAGCATGCATTGTTATGCGGATGATAGTACGTGTGACGCGCGATACATCGGCCATCAGAGTCTCTCTCGAGGTTCCATTGAGGAAAGACGGTCTCAACTTGTGTCTGAAGTCGAGAGATCTCTGGGGCGGGTCTCCGAATGGGGTGAATTGAACTTAGTTCAATTTAACCCCTCGAAGACACAAGTTTGCGCATTCACTGCGAAGAAGGACCCTTTTGTCATGGCGCCGCAATTCCAAGGAGTTACTCTCCAAAGATCCGAAAGTATTGGGATCCTCGGCGTCGAAATATCGAGCAATGTTGACTTTAGGAGTCATTTGGAGGACAAAGCCAAACTGGCGAGCAAAAAGTTGAGTATCCTGAACAGAGCCAAGCGGTACTTCACGTCGGGTCATAGATTGACGCTTTACAAAGCACAAATCCGGCCCCACGTGGAGTACTGCTCTCACCTCTGGGCAGGTGCCCCAAAATACCAGCTCAACCCACTTGACTCCTTACAGCGACGAGCTTGTCGAATAGTCGATGATCCCAATCTTACGGACAAATTGGAACCGTTAGGACTGCGGAGAGACTTCGGGTCTCTCTGTGTGTTCTATCGTCTGTTCCATGGGGAGTGCTCCGAGGAATTGTTTGAGATGGTACCAACGTCGCCCTTCTACCATCGCACCACCCGTCACCGCAGCAGAGTTCATTCCTACCACCTGGAAGCGTACCGCTCCCGAACGGTACGTTTCCAGCGTTCTTTCTTACCACGTACGTGCAAGCTCTGGAATGAACTCCCTGCATCGGTGTTTCCTGAGCGCTATGACCTGTCCTTCTTCAAACGAGGCTTAAAGAGAGTACTATCCTTAAGGTAGGCAGCGACTTTGTTGTGCTGGACCCCTGGCATTGCGAAGGTCTATGGGCAGCGGTAGCCGTTTACCATCAGGCGGGCCGCTAGCTCGTCTGCTTATACGGCAATAAAAAAAATAAAAGAAAAATAAAGAAACATTTCTTTTATTATTTTACGATTAGTCAATTTACTTGCCGTCATTAGTTTTGGGAATCCGTGAGTTTCAATACCAGAACAAAATAGAAATATTACTTAATTATTACTGCTTTCACCTACATTTCGTCTATAAATACTACAAAATCTGTTACGTTATTTCCCCATTAGTTATTAAATTATAATCTAATGTAAAGTACATTAGAAATCATTGAAAATTAATGAGAATATCAAAGCAAAAAATCACTTAAGAGCACTCCGATCAAATAACGATCCACGATTCCTGTTAAACTTATGAATTATAAAGCGGTTCATTGGAGTTTCAACATTAAATATTCACAATCAACAGCTTCATGTTTATTCAACGGAAAATATGATTTCAGGGAACAATTCCTGGCGGTACTGCCTGACATTAAAGACAGCGCGGATAATTGGTTGAAAGAACATGAAGAGCTCGTGGCGATAGAAACGAGGTTGCAAGACTGTCATCAACAGATGGCATTGATCAAAGAGATTGAAGCTTATGGACCCAATCTGAATACCCATCCACTCTACGCTATCTCGCAAAAATATTCCTCTTACAAGCAAGCCAAGAACGCAGTAGATGATTCCCAGAAAGCTTTAGTGAAGATTTTGAATGACTTTGACACGCAAATAGAAAACTTTGCCAATACTGCGGAAGTACTCAACGGACCGCAACTCATGGCGTGGGTACAAGAATTTTCCGGGCCCGAGGAAAATGAAGACGCCCCGATATTTGAACACATTAAAGATTTCCTCACTAACGCTGGGCAAAGCTCAATGATATCTCAGTGTGAAGCAGCAGAAACAGAAATGTACCAAAACATGAAGCAAACGCATCTTTTGATCCGATCTTGCCTTGAGCTGTTATCCCAACACGTAGCTGTATCTCAATACTACCCTCAGAGCCACACTGAGTACCATCGCATAGTCATGTTCAGGAAATTCTTGGCAGCAGCTTTAGAGAGTAAATCACCTGAAGTTTGTAGAGAAGTATCGAGCCAAGTAAACACTTTAGTGAACTCTGATAACAACAAAGGCGACAGCTCTCAACAGATCGTGTCTTACAACTACCGCTTACAAACTATGAGTACTGATGCAAATGCCGCTCTCGCAAAGGCTATCGAGCGATTACAAGCAGAAGGTGGCCCCGATGCTGTAGCTCTTGCACAAGAAGCGTATAGAGATGCAAAAGCGAATGTCGCGAACTGGGTGAGGGCTGAAGAAGGTGCTGCAGCGGCTTTAGAGACTGTAGTCATCGGGATGCTTTGTAGCTTAAATAGAAGATATTTGATGCTTGAGAACGGTGCTCAAAGCGCTGGTGATTGTCTTGTAGACTTGACGTCCATGGAAGGCGAATGGTTTTTGGACGACATGCATGCTCTATCCATGCAAGCAGTGGAACTGCTATCACTTCTGCCGTTACAATCAGCATCAGCAGAAGACAGTGCGATGTCCGTGGCAGTGGAATGCGTGCGGAATGCTAACCTGCTACTTGCTGATCTGGTGCAACTGAACTACAACTTCAGCACCATAATCCTGCCTGAAGCATTGAAGAAGATCCACTCTGAGGACCCGTCGGTGTTGCTCACCATCAAGGAGCTGAACTCCGTGATTATCAACACACCCATGACGATGACCGATCTCATACAACAGCTGGAGGTGCATTTGAGATACCTGATTATGGATATGGAGGTAAGCACTTTCATTTCTAATTTATTTTTAGCTTTCAGTATTTGTTTTAAGTTCTACCATTATACTATATGATTAACTTTACTTAATAATTCCTATAGAATTTTGTTTTTTTGATCGTTGTCATTGCATTGCGCGCCGTGGTCGATTTTGGTTAAAAGCATTTGCATTAGCACTTGCGAAATAGTATAGTAAAAAAGCTAATATATTCCTGACAAGCCTACTTAACTCTAAGGAATATTGGAGGGAGGCCAATGTGCAACCGATCCCCAAAAAGGGTGATCGGTCAGACCCTACCAATTATCGCCCTATCGCTATCACCTCAGTGATGTGTAAGGTCATGGAGCGGATCATAAACGCTCAATTGGTCCGCTACCTGGAGGATCACTCGTTGATCAGTGACAGACAGTACGGATTCCGTCACAACCGATCAACGGGTGATCTTCTGGCGTTTGTCCTGCATCGCTGGGGTGAGGCGATAGACCGGCGTGGCGAGGCTCTTGCTGTGAGCCTCGACATAGCCAAGGCGTTTGATAGGGTCTGGCACCGAGGTCTCCTATCCAAGCTTCCGGCATACGGTCTGCCCGACAACTTGTGTTCGTGGATTTCTGGCTTTCTGCATGGGCGTAGAATCCGTGTCGTCGTTGACGGACACGCTTCGGCGCTCATGTCGGTAAATGCCGGAGTTCCGCAGGGCTCGGTGCTGTCGCCCACCCTGTTTATTCTGCATATCAATGATATGTTGTCACTTGGCAACATTCATTGCTATGCAGATGACAGCACGGTTCATGGGCGATACTGCCATGGGTCCCCAGGTTGCCGGGTCGACACTGTGAGTGGGCGCGAGGATCTTGTCATTGAGCTCAATCGGTCCTTGGATCTCATTTCTACATGGGGCTCCAGGAATATGGTTGAGTTCAATGCCAGGAAAACCCAGGTGTGTGCGTTCACGTGCAAAAAATCCCCGTTCTCTCCCCTCCCCATTCTTCAGGGTATTCCCCTCTCAATGCGGAATGACCTGAGTATCCTTGGTGTGGATATCCGTTGTGATCTTAATCCAAGGAATCACATCGAGGGCGTAATATCTGCCACTTCCCGCAGGGTTGGGGTCCTGAACAAGGTGCGTCGGTTTTTCGCGCCCGGTCAACTCTACCGCTTGTATAAAGCGCAGGTTCGGCCGGGTATGGAATACTGTTCGCACCTCTGGGATGGATCCGCCCAGTACTTGCTCGATGCCTTGGATGGATTGCAGCGGCGGGCCATCCGCATTGTGAATGATGCAGACATTACGGGCAACGAGTCGCTACAGTTACGGAGGGATGTCGCCTCTCTAAGCGTGTTCTACCGTCTGTATCATGGCGAATGCTCTGAGGAATTGTTCAATTTAATCCCTTCCTCTCCTTTCCTTAACAAAACCACGCGTGCTGGCTTGCGGAGCCATAGCTTGACTGTTCAATCCATTTCGGCGCGAACCAAAAGGTTCTCTAATTCTTTTTTTTGCCGTACAGTCAAGCTGTGGAACGGTTTGCCACCGCACGTGTTCTCTCCTTCCTATAATCCTGGGTCCTTCCGCCGTAGCGTGAAGAGGCATCTCAGCGGGCCGGCATGATTGTGTCGAATGGTATGAGACTACCGTCTGATACCATTCGATACTCTATCTGGATGGCATTAGCACTTACCATCAGGTGCAATGCAGTCACTATGCCGTGCCAGTTTAAAAAAGAAAAAGATCTAATTATTTTTCCAGTCACCAGCGAGTGGAGCCCAAGTGATAGCAGCAGAAGTTCGCCAGCGTTACGAAGCCCTACTCTCAGCGTCCAGTACTGAGGTGGAAGGTCAAGCAGCTGGGCGCATGCTGCTCATGGGTTTCAACGGACTCTTCGCATCGGTGGAGCTGAAGGCGAGGGAGCTGGCAGACCACCTCAACATTCCCATACCGCCCGCCTGGAGGAAGATCGATCATATCAGCGAATCTATGCATATGTCTGTTAGTACATTTTATGTATTTTATTGGCAGTTTTTGGTAATTAATTTATAGAACTGTGAATCCCTGTTGTGGATTGTGCCCGAAGGAGCTTTCATTACCTTAGGGGTAAAGTTGGATCGTTATTATTGGAAATATTACTGAACAAAAAGAAACTGCGGTTTGCAGGGTTGGGGATGCAGTATATGCACCATCAGACTCCTAGCCTATCCATGGCACTAGATTTGACAAACCAGAATGTCCCAACAAATCCATTTTACCATTGTCTTTTGATATAACATCAATTAATCGTCATTGATGAATGAAAACAATTAAATTAAATCACCTTAAAAATAGTCGTTTCATTATTATAGTATTTATTTTTGTTTGCAATGCCAGGCGGCCCTACAAAACCCGGTGTTCCGTTCAGTGCTGGAGGACATATTCCTGATCCGGCGCGTGCAGACGGTCACCGAAGTGTTCGCGATGTGCGCGCAGATGGCGTGCGCGTTCAAGGGCACGGGTCCACTCACCATATACGACGACGCCGCTCTATGCAAGCCTGTGAAAAGGTAAGAGAAATTGAACGTGAAGAACATGCATATAAAATAGACAAAATCGAATTTAGAACCTCTTCCTTTTTTGAAGGCCGTTTAAAATTTAAAGAGACATTCTTGACCACACATACACCACTGCAGCTCCTGTCAAGTTGGATCAGTATTTAAAAAGTCCTTTACACACCGCAAAAGATTATGCGATTTACTAAACCGGAAGAGATAGCGGTAGATTAAGGCATCTATATTATGTAGTATAATGAAGATCGGTGTATTTTTTTATTTAATTTTAACATAATATCTATGGTATATGCTGACCCGCAATAAGCTAGCGCGCATGACTGTGGCCTAAGTTCCCTCAATCGACCTCTCAATTGTAGAGGAGTCATGTGCCCATTAGAGAGCGTATTTGAGCTGTTATATCTGGAATGCAAATTCGTGATGATTTTAGCGTAATCCAAATGAATATCAACTAACCAAGGGTTAAATGTTGTTAATTGGAATAACGACCTTCAAAGTTACATGATACTCATTAAATTTTGGTTCAAATGCTACCTATTACTTCAAGTTTAACTCCCATTTCTCTTAGCTATTACCTATTTGGAATGCCTTCTGCTAAATTAAATGCCTTATTGAATATGTATTACATATGTCATTATTAAATGTTAGTAATGTGGGCTGTGGGTTTGAATGTATCTTTGGTTTTGTGGTCGGATATTCACTTTTTTCTCAGTAGTGGGCCAATGATGGCTAATAAAATTATGTTCAGTAGTGGATGATGTGATGACGAATATGGGGATGCATATGGTAATGGTGCTGGTTTCAGATTCACGGCGGAGTACGTGTCTCGCTGCGTGCTGGGGGTACACTCTAAGGCGTTGGCTAGCGTTCTCTGCTTATTACTGCGTCGTGCTAGACTTGACTTGCACGCTGAAGTCGAACAAAAGGAAATTGGTGAGTAGCCTTAATACTCCAAAGTTATATTTGCAAAACAAAAAAACATTAGGAATTATAACTAATGATTTTTTTCTGTGGTTTTTACGTGATAAACGTTTAAGTTCATGTTTTGCCGTACAACGTTTCCGTGATAAATCCAAATGTAACTGTATCCGTATTTAAATCTTAATTCATATTTTAATTGATTCACTGAAATAAAAAATAAAATGGCCTTTAAATAGTTTATCGCTCATTCCGTTTTGGTTAATATTATAACATGTCCATTGAGTTATCATATTATTTTTACTTAAATACTTCATTAGGTATTCGGATATTAACGTTCTTAATTTAAATAAAGTGGGACGGGAATATGTTTGTGTTAGTCGTAAGCGATTGTGATGATAATGTGTCAGTGGAGTGTGGAGATGTGATGTGTGTGTTGTGCAGGCGCGTCGTGGAGCGTGTCGCTGGAGTCGCTGTGCGAGAAGGTGTGCGCGTCGGGCGGCGCGGCGGAGCGCGGCGGCGGCGCGGCGCGCGGCGTGCAGGCGGCGGCCGGGCGCCTGCAGCGCGCGCAGCGAGCGCACGCGCACCACGCCGCCGCCGCCGCCGCGCACCGCCGCGCGCATCTGCGGGCGCGCGCGCACTCGCATCTGCACGCCGAGGTACCTCACACTGTACAGATACTTGTGTTTTTTCATTATTTCAATATGTTTATTTATTTTTTATAGATCAAGTAATTTGCAAGACAAAATGTGTTTGACTACCCTCAAATTTAAAATATTTAAAGTTTCGTAATTCATTCCTTAATTTTTTTCTTGGTGAAACTTTAAATCTCTACATGACTTAAAGAGTATCTAAGAAATGTTTTTTTTTTCTCAAATAGAAAAGTTTTAGAGTATTTGACTTCGTATCAGGCAGACAACCTTTGTTAAAATTACAAATGGACCCTACGCAACAGTGGGGTATAAAAAAACGGCTACCTAAAGCTATGTGTGTATTATTATGGCAGGTACTAGGCAACAACCAGGACACGGGCGTGGCGCTGGCGCGGCGCGCGCGCGAGCTCAGCGGCGCCGTGGAGCGCCTCACCGCCGCCACCAACAAGGCGCACGCACTACTCAACGCCGCGCACCAGAGGTACTGTACCCTTGTTTCACTGTTACATGTAAGTGTCCCCAAGTAAACGCCTGCCATTTGCTACCCGTTGTCCTTTTCAAATTGTAGGTCCATAGTCCAGCACGACGTGTTATACTACGTTAATTTAAACCTGATATCCATTTCAATATTTGTCTGCATCATCAACCATCGGTTTAGCGATAGATGTGGTTCACCTGTTTCGACTACAGTATAATAATTCTACGACAAATATCTATAACTTTAGTATTTTGACATATCATTTCATTTTGAATTTTATGTATGAGAGAAACTTCAAACATTGCTTGCTTCATAGCACGCTGAATGATTTTGATTTTGTGGACCAAACCGGTAATGAGAGTTCACTTTGATTCCGTATTTTATATTTATTTCAGTGATGGAAGACTTTTGTTTTTCATTATACATTACCGGTGAATTGAATTTATTGTTGAGTGGGTTATATTCGTCGTGATGACTGTGTCTTACAATTATAGTCGACTTGGAGTGTTTTGTATCGGTATCAATCCATATATTCACTGCATGGCGCGAGCCTTTTTTACAATCGTCTATTAAGAGTAATTCAGGTTAGGCCATATAGTCCACCACGCTGGCTTATTGTATAGATTTGGCGGTTTGCTACACAATAGGTAATGATGTGTCGTTGTGTGCAGGGTGAAGTGGGGCGCGGGCGCCAACCCGTCGCTGTCGGGCGTGGTGGTGGTGCTGGAGCGCGCGTGGGGCGCCGCGCACGCCCGCGCCGCGCGCCTCGCCGCCGCCGCCGCGCGCCTCGCCGCCGCCGCGCCGCACGCCGCGCCGCGCGCGCGCGCCTCGAGGTTGCGCCGCACGCTCTCCACCGCGCTGCACCACTGGGAGAAGGTACACCGCACCACTCAGCATCACCTTCTCACATTCATGTACTTACACACTAATATTACTGCCAACTAAGGAAAGGTCTAACCATCACCTGTATCACCAAACGCAATAGCACCTACTTATGCGATAAGCAGCAGGTCCAACCTAACTATCAATAAAGATGATGTATTAAAACAAATATTTAAAATACCTGACACAGACATATTACTCGTATGCCTGTGCGTGTTAGACGCGTGAGAAAAATAAAAGTACGCTAGAGATGATTCAACTTGAAAAAAATTTAATCATATAATCATTTCTATTATAGTCTTTAAATATATTTAAGCCTACACAATGCTCCACCGAATCACACAGTAACAATACTGATATAATTCTATAAAAAAATATGATTTCCATAGTTAATCTAGCAACTAGTACAAAAATAAAATTCCAATGTAATATTTTCAGGCCTGCACTCTGGCCCAAAAGTACGCCTTGAATGTGTCCCCGGTGGAAGAGGCGCTCATGGAGATGTTACACCCCGAAGGAAACATCGATACGCACTGGGTAAAGCATTTTTATATATTTGTTGGCTTCGATAACAACACAAAATTATTTTTATAGTCTTCGTAAAATTGATATATATTTTATAAATTACGTTTAGAACCTTCGATGGTCCAGTATGAAGGAGAAAATCCAGCGCCTGGATCGATCTTAGCATCGAGAAAAAATCACAAAAATATTATTTTTACTTTACAGTTTATGTTTCGAGGTGATGGACGTAATATAGTGCAGTGCTTAGTATATACTATAGATCCTGAGTAATGCTGCTTCCGTGTACTGACAAGCGTGACGTTTATCATTAGACGAGAGACATGCTTATTTCGTTATTTTTGTTTATAAATATGTGTTTGATGTGACTTCAGGTGGATAATGTGTCAGCGTTGCTGCGTGAAATGATATCACAACTCACAGCCGATGTTGGTGAACGCAAGGTGTGTATTTTATTAAATTATGCTTTTCTTGATTGACTTCAGCTAGTAGCAGTTTGATTTAATTTTAGTTTTGTTATCAAAGCTGCAGTGAGATTTAAAATGATTACTGCACGGGAATTTGACACATGACAGTAAAGTCGATTTGGTTGCAGTCAATTGTTGAATCCAGGCTGTTTTTGACTAATTACTATGGAGATTTTTGAAAGTGATCTATATCTTGTAGTTACTTTGGTGTTCGCTGGAAGAAGCAGGTAATGTTGTGTCTGAGGATGGTAAAAGTGATAAATGATACTATGTGCTAATAATCGGGTGTTATTGCAGTCGTCAGTGCGCAGCGCGTGTACGTCGCTGCGTGCGCGCGCGGACGCCGCCGCCGCCCCCGCCGCCGCGCGCGCCGCGCTCGCCGCCGACGTGCGCGCGCCGCTGCACGCGCTGCAGCACGCGCACCAGGTACACTCGCACCTCACCACCAGGACAACTTTACTATTCACCACATACGAACATATACCCACACACACAATATATACACCAATCTCTCTAACAAACACACAAACCAAATCCAAGCTATACAAATATATTAATAAATCGCTTGCAACGTTCCAGGGCGAGAACCCGGCGAGCGAGTACCTGGCCCTGGAGAAGAGCGTGGTGGAGCAGTTGAAGTGCATCGCCAACATCCGCGACGAGCTCGGCGCCGTGCGCTGCGCCCGCGACGCCGCGCGCGCGCTGCTCGCCGACGTACCCAGCCTGCACCGCATGCTGCTCGAGTCAGTATTCACATGTTACATCTCCGACAACTCCATGCGATCCTGGTACTTCAAACTCAATCTTGGGATGTTGGTGTGCGCGCGCATCGTAAAATTTTACTCTTATAATTTTTCTAAATGTCCCGAAAGAAGTAACTTCAAAAATAGTAAGATTTTACATTGTTTTTGTATGGCTGAGAATGTAAACAGCACGGCTCGGTTGCATTTAAAAGCTTTAATGATGCATGGTGTAGACATCGTCAAAGTTTAATTTTCGTCGAAGTTCGTTGATGCAACCAAACATTGAGGAATCTTCTCTCAGTAATAACAACTAAATCACCTCCGCTTCTGATTACCCATACACCAAAATGCCAAGAAACATCTACAGTATGTTGCCGAAGAAGGAACTCGTTAAGAAATACACAGTAAGCGAAGTATTCATTAATATTATTGAATTGGTTTCAGTCTACATAAGAACTGGCCCACGGACACGAACGGGCGCAAGTTGACTCGCCAGGCGGCCGTCACCACGCCGGCGCAGAGGAACGCCTGCCCCAACAGACAAGGTACATCATTCTATATTTTAAAATTTTTACGATAAAAATTTACTCGACTAATTTAAACTATAAAGATGTTGCTACAACGAAACGCTATTCCGTTGCCAGTCATATTTCAATCGAATATATTTACTAAGTAACGGAGATGTCTAAGATCTACTTTCAAAGGAATTGTTTAGCTAATTACACTTTTCGAATGGGGTATTTTACTATAAGAAAGAAAAAATCTAAAAACTATAAATGTATATTGTAGAGCATTAAGCAATAAGTATATGTTAATTTCAGTTTATATTTCCAAGGAATAAATTTTATAATTCGTTTTGAAAATTTCAACTTTTTTATCTGTCCTAAAAAGATGTGAAACGGCTGCCGCCATGATGGAGTACGATTCTACGTCATTCCGCGAGTAGAATACCCCCTCTGGTATCCAAGAGCTCATAATATCACAGTTTGTTTACTGATTGAGTGACGTATCATTTTAAAGGAACATGGCGCCTAGCGTTTTCACATATTTGCGCGCAAAAATTTAAAATTTAAATTTTAAATGGATTTTTATTGGACTTGCCGAGCGAATAAAAATTTGATATTTTTTTAAATAGTTTGTCTTAATCTTAGGAACAACTTAAAAGACTTTTTGAAAATGGGTAGAATACCCCATTGATAATAAAACAATACATTAGTGATTTTGGAGTGTGGTGAATACTAAAGTATATGGATGTGCGTTGCAGCTCGTCACGAGCGCAGCGCGGTGGGCGCGGGCGTGTGGAAGCGCGTGCGACTCAAGCTCGAGGGCCGCGACCCCGACCCCGCGCGCCGCGCGCACCCGCACGCGCAGGTACCGCGCCACGCCACGCAGCGTACACATAATAAAACAATACATGCAACCTACAACACTACACACAACGTGCAATAAATATGCAATACAACATTCACTACACATAACATGCAACTGCAATAATATGTGCGCCGAACGATAATACACGACGCAACAAGCAACGCAACGTTACGCGTGTCACGGAACACTATACGTAACGTGCAATACTACATATAACATCAAGCAATGTAACTTACTACACAGTCTCCGCATGATCGGCATGCACGCCACACTACACGCTCGACAATACGTTCACAAACAGCTTATCCATTTTATAAATAATTAATAATTTCGTTGGGTAATGTATTTCAGGTGGACTACATAATAAACGAGGCGATGAACTCGGAGAACCTGTGCTTGATGTACGAAGGATGGATGGCGTGGGTGTGAGATAAGCGAGGGCCCTCGCCCCCGCCGCCCCGCCCCGCGGACGGCCGCGCCTGCGCCGCCCGGCCCGCGCGCCGCCGCCGCCCCGCGCCCGGAGCCCGGACCCCCCGGCCCCGGACCCCCGGGACCCCGGACCCCCCGGGCCCCGGCGGACAGAAGGAAAGCACGACGTACCTTACTGTTGTAACGTGAAGTAGAGCGCCGCCCGCCGCGACCTACTCTGACGACTATAGAAATGCAAACGTAGTCATTTTGCATAGCGTCATCGAGGCTTGTCGACTAAATTCACTAGTAACTTTATTATCGATCTTTACGTTTCACGGGGTAGATGTTATTACATGGATGTACCGTTTAAATGTATCAATTCAATTAATTCATCGCGTCGGCTTCGTAGTGTTGTTGTGCAGAATCGATATCGATAAATTTATTTTTCATCGTGTTCCAACACACAACATAACCCGCAATTTATTGTTTCTTTCAAATAATAGTTCTGGTGTCAAGTAATTAAAATTAGCTCAAATCACAGTAGGTGGCAAGAGCATTTGTTTTCCAGCTGTGGTTTTATCGTAGAAGTGGTCTTGGATATCGATTATGTAATTGTATTTGACGGTAATTTTCTTCCATGCGCTAACATTGGCAATACTGTTAAATATCGTCCAATAAACTGCTATAAAACACTCTTTGTCAAAAGAGTTATTTCAATGTTATATTTAAATATAAAATATCGACATCTTTGCTTCTAAAAATATTCCAAATAATAAAATAATTATTCAAATTCATTCACAAATCTCTGCTACACATCAATATTTACCGTGACGACGACCATCTTTGATAATATTAATTAGTTTCTATTAAACAATTATTTTATTATAGAATAAAGGTAATTTTAGGCTTGGTAATTCACCTCGAACTGGAAACATTGTATTTGTTACAAAGCATATTTCTTGTCAATTTGAAGAAATTGTCATTAATAAAAATTCTAACGCAAATACCTGACAAATTAGATCAATCCATACATTTTAACAATAAGAAAAATGAGTTTATTGAAAATATTCTGCACGTCGCTTCCACAAAATGACATTCATCAGCCATGTCGACCGCACGCCGACACGCTGCCTCGCTGCGGCTTCTCATCACTCATTATATTCAATATTCAATGTAACGGATTCGTGTAGGCGTACTATTAACGTAGATTTAAATTAGGTTTAACTCATTTTCTGTAAAAACAACAAAATACATGCTCTAGTTTGTTAAATTTCAAAAAAGTAATAAATTTCATTAAAATATCTTTAAAAAAACTAAATTATTAATTTATACACTTCAAAATGTTGCATTAAATTACAATATTTTCTCAAAATAATTCCAGTTTTCTCTTGTTAATTTTTGTTCTACGAAAATTGAATCCGATCAACATTCTACATACCAATTTCTAGTTTCGACTATAATATATTTTACAGGAAATGAGTAGTATGTATGGTATAATAACATATATTATAATATGGTGCATGCAACGTGCCCTTGTACTGCACACTTGACCTTCATGTTAGCTGTAGTGTATTGTATGTGACGGTGGATGCATTCGTTGAAAAACATTATATCGTATCAATTAAATTCTTTGGTGTTCTGTGACAATCCCATAGATGTTATGACAGTAGAAATAATGTTTCTTTTCCGGAAAATATAGACATAAGTATCAATATCCACTTGATATTTTAATTAGACGTAATATGTATGTGGCCATAGTTAATGCCGGTCGAAAAATACATAATTTGCGATTCAAAATAAATGTGAAAAATCTACAAAAACACTAAATTAAGTAAACTGAGTTGCGAAGAAGACAGTTTCTCGACATCGGTTGTATTCTGTACCTATCACACAAGTTTCGATGCTTCCGCTTATTTTATTCAGGTGTAAGGTTAGATGAAGGACTTTTTAAACATGCAATACATACTAATAACCAATAAAATATTAAAATAATTGCTCAACAATAATGAAAACTTTATAAATTTCAAACAGTCTCACAACGTGTGGATACCCTTATCCTCATTATCCGTATCCACTCAGTATCCGTGAATAATGTTTTTAATAGATCCATCTGGTAAAAATGAAGATTTGTTTTATCAAATACTCAATACCCGGCATGTATAAGTCCCCCGTTTAACCTGATATCCGGTATATATTAAGGTATTTGTCATATAATTTGCTGCTATGCAATGTTATTAATAATACAATTAAAGAGAAAACTTGTAGTATCCACTGACCGTATCTATCTCTTCAAGACAATGTCTAAATGTAAGTCACTTTGATCATCTGTGTTGTAGAAGCTGCTGTAAAGCCTACATTAATATTAGTGAATTCGATGTGATTAATCCCAATTTATCTAAATATAAATCAGTGTGTGAAAATATTTCGATGTGGTAGTGTTTTCGTAGAATGTTCTCGCCGACCAGTCGATATCTATCAACGCTCTCAACAATGCATTCACTGACGGTGTGATTCTGTCGCTTCATTATTATATAATAAATGGTGTATGCTTATATATCACAATAAGGATCTTTTATTTACCTCCAATATTTTCCCTGTAAGAATTTACGAATAATGTTGCCTCATTGATCTAAATTCTAATACATATAGTATAAGTGGAAAAATATCTAGATTTAAAAAAAAACACATATTTTTTAAAGAAGTATAATTGTCATAAATTTTCGGGACGGTAAAACGGTGTAATTAGTTAGCAAGTATGGTGACTCCGATAGTATAGGTTAAATTATGAAGTTGTAGTCTTACATGTTTTTATCGCAAGTTTAGATATCAATAGAAGCAGGTAGCTTTAGGCATTATTTCATTATATCTGATGTATCTTAAAAACGGATATGCTCGAATGTGAAACCTAAACTCAGACAAATCAATTTCGATTCAGTTTTTACAAACTAAAACGGAACATTAAACCATCTTAAAAAGTGCTTGTACACCACATGCACTTTAAACCAATTCCTGAGGCGAGAACGAGGACACCGCAAAAGAAATGCGGTCTTTTGAACACATTTGAACCTGCTGTTTTATACTACCTACATCTATGGAACATGCAATGTTAATCTTTACGGAGCAAATGGTGACAGCGATACACATGTGTATCTCTTTTTAACTTGAACTTTTTGTATAAATCTCTCTCAATAGGTAAAAGAGATAGAACACGCGGATTAGCTATTCTATTGGTTTCTCTGCCTACGCAATGGTATGACGTAACATTGAGGAGACGCTGATTGGTCCGTCGTAGTTGGTGGGCGTGGCTTTCTACTAATAGGAGCATCAGATGTAGCCAATAGGAAGTTAGCTTCTTATTAAGACTAAAAATATCTCCACCAACTTCATGCGTTCCTAGTACTTTAAAAGGGGAAAACTCAGTCAGAAACATGACGCATGTTAGCCTCTGACAAAATAACAAAGGTAGTTTTTCTCTTTTCACTTTACATGGCTAGTATAAATGCTTTTATATCATGAAAACATATCACAAAAAATGCGTTAAAAATATCACAATCGATGCACGCGCACTTCGACAGCTAAAAAGCGACATGTTAGCGGAGATATTTTTGTTCTTAACAGTTAAAATTCTATTGGCGATATGATCATCATCATATTAAAACTAGACATTTATTTATCTATCTTGTACTAGGAACGCATGGAGTTGATGGAGATATATTTACTTATAATAAGAAGCTAACTTCCTATTGGCTACATCTGATGCTCCTACCAGTTTTAAGCTACGCCCACCAACTAAGAAGGACCAATCAGCGTCTCCTTAATGTATGATTGGTGTATGATGAAACGAAAGAAGAATGACTGGTGTGGAACGAGGTTGTGTGAAAGAAATGATGAATGAAAGTACTAAAAAGGAAATGAGTTAGAAAATGAATGTTTAAGATGCTTAAAGATTGACAGGATGGAATAAGAGAGAAATGCTAGGAGCATCATATTATCATCATGTTACGTCACACCATTGACATTAATGCTCTAGATACTAGTGAAGATTGAATTTTGTTATCGACGGTGGTGAATGATAGGCCATTGCAAAAATTCATGATAGAAGTGACTTTTATCTTAAAAATCAGTAAAACTTCTTACGTGCGTACATAAGTACACACACATACTTCTTTTTTGCTGTTAGCAAGGTGTAATAACTCCCTTAATAAAACCACTTACAAATATGTATTTCTTATTTATTTACATAATGCATCATACATACCAGATAAAATATCAAGGAACTTAACATTTGCTTAAAACTTTCTCCCCTGTTTCAATAAAATACAATTTTCTTAAAGAAAAATTGCAAACAATACATACAGATAAATACAAAGAAATGGCGAATTTCTACAACATGGCAAACTGAATTTTTCAGGGATAAAGACTAATTTAAAAAAATATATATAATATTAAGTAAGATGAATAAATAAGGTTATAATTTTTGGCAGTTTGATAAATCATATAACGTTATATTCTGACGAGCTTCATAAAACATCAGACAGTGCATTTATATGCAAATATTTTGAAGTGAAAACATAGATATTAAGGTTACAACTATGAATAAAAATGTAATACAAAAAATTATAAAGCCTTAACATGAAGTGAATGAGTTTCCATAAAGATGGCGTCCATTAAAATGTTTATTTAGGACCATTACTTTGTACAAATACACTTTTCACTGAATTCATTAAGTAACAAGCTATTTACATTATATCGCAGATTTCATCACCAATTTTTTTCGCTGCCTATGGTTTATTTAATTATTGTACAGAATTACAAACTTTACAAAACTTATTAAGCAGGATAATACAAAGAAGTGAGTTATGGTGGAAAATCTTCTAAAATAATATGGTTTACAAATTGGTATATTATGTAATAAAATATCGAAACAAAAACATTGAGAAAGCACTAAAAATCTATAGTAAATAAAACTGACAACACTACTTGCATATTGTTGCTTGAAATGTAAAAATAATAAGAGTATTAATTATACATAATATAAAGTAATAAAGTGTTCTTAATTGTCGGCTTGTACTACGTGCGTACAAACTAAATGCGTTCTACTCTGTTGAATGGAAATTAACTTTTCTTCCACAAAAGGTGTATATAATAGCTTTAAGTAGATTAATTACATTCTTATTGCATACTTTAAAACCAGTTTTTACACTAATAGTGTTGTATGCATTCTCTTTTACATTTATAAATTAATCTTGTAATTATATACTGCACCATGACTCTTTCCGACACTCAACTAATTACATAAAAGGGTATTTCACTCTTTTTTTGAAAAGTATCTAAAGTTGTATCCTAATGTTATGATACATAGATTTATTGTTTTTAGATTTTTTCTCAGTTATAGTAAAATACCCTATTGCTTTTAATATTTGAATAGACAATAAAATTATTGATATGAGTTTCTAATATTGACCCATGATTATTAATTTGAATAACACACTAAGACATACAAATAATGGCTAAAGTAACAACACAGCATGGTTTATCCTTTTCCCTGTGATAACACTAAAAAGTATTTTTTAATATTCCGCATACATTTTTTTCCGATATTACTAACATTTTGATTGCAGTCAATAAACAACGAATTATCCAACAGTTTCACTCGAGCGTATCATGAATATGGGAACAACACGCCTGGCGTATAATATTCGCCTCGCATATCGTATGAGTGCGCTGAAGTTTAACCGTTATTAATTTATCAAGTCAAATATAAAAATGTGCTACACATACTTACAGCAATTTCATTACACATAAGCATTCCAATAACAAGCCTTGTTTTCCTCCTTATTTACAAGTCTACATGTCCTTAGTCTCTTTTTGATAGTTCTCAGACTACAAGTTAAAATCAGCTTCACAAGACAATTCTAATTTATCCAATTTAATGATTTATTTTTCTTATTACCCTTCAATAAATCAGTACATTAGATAAGGGTCCCGGATATTTCCGCCCACCCGTACAAAGCCAGCGTGGTGGATTATGGCCTAAGCCCTCGCAATCGTGTGTAGGGTCAGTTAAATATAGACCTCATATTAAAATCATCTGTAAGTATTTCTACTTAATACGAGAAATGGAGTGAAAATATATTCATTATTTTTGTCGAGCTTTACAGACTATGGTCCAATGATCCCTTCGATAAACCAATGCAAAGTCAGTAACTAAATATTCATTACTTTAATCCTCTTGTTGCTCCACTATTGTTGTCTTTCTATTTTTGTCGACATAAACCAATTTCTATTTAACCTGCCTAAAAAAAATCTATAAATTTCAACTGCATTTTCCATGTAGCACAAATCACGAGTCACCATAATGAGCACACTGCAAGGCATCAGCTATGAACCTCCTGCCAAGCCGCCTAATAAACACCGTTCACACTTAATTTACCAAGTCGAGTACAATCACACAGTTCTTATATACTGGGTGGCATTGTTTAGCGTCAGGAAAAAAATGTATGTGACAAGTAAATTAAATAGAAGCTTTTAGCATATTTTTTTCAAGTAATAAAAAATTGTTCATGTAAAAAAACATACATAAATGTGCATACAGTAGGGTACTAACAACAATTTAAAATTATTGTTAATTTTAATATTACTGCATCAAATTTTGCAACGGTTTGATGCTTGTAAATAAGTAATTTGTAGTAAATCAATTTTACACTACCAAAAAAATTCGCCAAAGGCTTCAATAACATTTTCTTCCCGACACTAAATCGTCCCTCCCTGCTACACCGCAGTGAGTCTAGCACATCCCGGAGCAGGAGCCGCAGCGCTATCGCCGCGCCAGCGCCTGCTTGAGCGCGATGAGCTCGTCCAGCTGCTGCTTGTACAGCTGCGTCACGTCCTGCAGGTCCAGCTTCACCTCCGCCAGCTGCTCCTCCTTCTCGCCGTACATCTGCAGTAAAGCGTCGTACTGCTCTTGCAAGCTCTGGAGGAAATAGAGATGAATGAGTAAATATAAATAAGAAAATAATTTAACCTTTCAAACTGTAGTAAATGCAGTTGTAGTATGGTTTGAAAGACATTGTTGGCAGAGTAACCACTAGACATATTGAAACTTAATATATTATGTCTCACGATGGTGAGTGTAGTGGAATGCTAAGCATTTCTTTGTAAATCATGATACTGTTTGGTTTGCTACTGTCTGTGTACTGTCCATGAGTGGTCGTATCGTTTACCATCAGGGGAACGGCATGCCTGTCTCGCCATTCATCGCAATAAAAAATAAGAATTGATGAGACAATGAATGAATGGGGAATGAGTTAGTGGATAATGACCTAGTGAGTGAATGAATGTAAAATGTGAATTAATTCAGGAAAAGTAGATCGATTGAAAAAGAATGAGTGAATGGATGAAAGAATAAAGAATGAATGGGTGACTTAATGAGTTAATAAATGGAAAATGTGTGTTTCAATGAATGGAGAGTAAAAGTGAGCACTTATTGGAGTGTAAGTGAATGATTAAATGATGAGTGTGTGTGTGCATGGAGGGTGTGCACCTGTTGTTCGTCGAGCGCGTGTCGCAGCGCGGCGTTGTGGTCGCGCAGCGTGTCCCTCTGCGCCGCCAGCAGGTCGCGCTGCGCCGCCAGCGCGCGCGCCTCGCCCCCGCGCCGCGCCGCCAGCGCCGCCAGCGACGCCGCGCCCGCCACACCACCCGCGCCGCCCCACTCCGCCGCTGCGCCCTCCTCCTGCCAACCACACTCATATAGTGCTACTGCTACCTAACCACTATCATAAAATACACAATTGGGTATTCTACCCATTTTCAAAAAGTCTTTTAAGTTGTTCCTAAGATTAAGACAAACTATTTAAAAAAATATCAAATTTTTATTCGCTCGGCAAGTCCAATAAAAAACCATTTAAATTTTAAATTTATGCGCGCAAATATGTGAAAACGCTAGGCGCCATGTTCCTTTAAAATGATACGTCACTCAACCAGTAAACAACCTGTGTTTGTATGAGCTCTTGGACACCGGAGGGGGTATTCTACTTACGGAATGACGTAGAATCGTTATCCATCATGGCGGCAGCCGTTTCACATATTTTTAGGACAGATAAAAAAATTGAAATTTTCAAAACGAATTAAAAAATTTATTCCTTGGCAATATAAACTGAAATTAACATATACTTATTGCTTAATGCTCTACTATATACATTTATAGTTTTTAGATTTTTTCTTTCTTATAGTAAAATACCCAATTCAATAGCTGGCTGAAGAACCTGGACATGGAGGTTTGATCCACGCAGGATTAATGCCATACGCAACGATGGTGACAATTCAATGCTGGTAAATTACACCAATACATACATCAGCTATACGCCCACTACTGAGCGCAAGTCTGCTGACACTATATTAAAAACTACTTCCAAGAACATCACAAGTAGTGTTGCAAAAAACTATAGATGAACAATATAAAACTCAAAAAGGCAAAAACATAAGTTCACGCACTTCCATGCAGCGTGTGTATTATCTATATACCTGTATTAACTACTACTTACAGACTGCCACAGTGACGCCGACAAGGAATCCGACGCGAGCGAATGTGGTGGAGATACATCACCGCGTATTGACATCTGTTCCTGCAATTTTTTTCAATAATTACAAATTGGTCCTTCGAGCCAGATTTATGTCACTAAAATGTTCTGATACGTACGAAACTATTCATCTATTTCTACTTTGAAGAAACTAATAAAACCAATGATTTGACAGTTGAGAATAATCATTTTTTATTATACTTTTTAAATATTATTTTGATATAAGGTTATATTCTAACAGCACCACTTATCAAAATAATCTAATATCAGTTAAAAACAAACAAAAAACTTGACAATAAAAAATAACATGCATTACTAAAAAATAACATGCATCATTACTGGGCTCCCAAAAATTCTGACATGACTGAGGTCAGGCTTTTGTCCTGTCCATACTTCAATCGGTGTCTTTTGGTCCAAACCTGAAGCTGGCGATCTATTTTTCAAATATACTGCCGTATTAACTGCTTCTGCCCAAAAACTTTTATCCAGTTTGGCCTCGAACAATAAACATCTTGCACGTTCAACTATGGTCCTGTTAAAACGCTCGCTGAGACCATTCTGCTCCGGAGTATATGGGTTTGTCTTCTGATGGATAATTCCACTATCTTTCAGATAATTTTCCATCATATCTGAACAGAACTCACCTCCGTTGTCGGTTCTCAATGTTTTTATCTTTGTTCCTTTTTGATTTTCAACCATTCTCTGAAATTCCTTGAAATACTGTAGAGTCTGATTCTTCTCCTTCATAAAATATACAAATGCCATCTTGCTAGTATCATCAACGAACAATAGAAAATATCTTGCCTGTCCAATAGATCGAACCTCCATAGGCCCATACAGATCTGAGTGAACTAAATCTAGCATTTCTGTACTTCTATGTTTTCGTAATTGGAAAGTTAAACGACTTTGTTTCCTCTCACAACATACTTAGCAATTGGATTTTTGGATATCAGCCTTCATATCAATCGATATTCCGTCTACAGCACCATTTTTTATCTTCTGCAAATCATTACTATTTATGTGTCCTAATCTTTTATGCCACTGCTTTGCATTTGCAGTTTGAACTGCTGCAGCCAACACTTTCTCTGACTTTTTCGTATTCAACTTATACACACCATTTTGTAAATTTGCTATTCCAATAAGCTCATTCCGTTGATTATGTATAAAACATACATCATTCTTGAAAGTAACTTTGTTTCCTCTTGCTATCAACTGGCTCACTGATAACAAGTTCGTGGTTAGATTAGGTATGTATAAAATGTTGTTTACTTTAATGTCAAACTGAGAAGTATTTACAAGCGTAGTAATCTGTGTATCTCCGGCACACACTACTGGCACAGTCATATTATTTGCAACAATAATTTCCTTCATATTGTGTACTTTTCTTACTAGCGATAAGTTTTCCTTGTTTGATGTCATATGAGCACTAGCCCCTGAGTCGATATACCAGTCTTCCTTATTAAATTCACTATTGAAAAATGCAGCACTAAATGCGTTTACCTGCTTTTCTTTCAGTTCAGGACACTGGTTCTTAAAGTGGCCAATTTTCTTGCATTTATAGCATTTAATAATCTTTTTTTACATTTGACGTAAAGTTTGACGTTTGTTTTGCGCCTTTAATATTCGAATTTTGACCAACCTTACTCTTTTGTTTCGACCATAATGCAACTTCCGAGTCATGGTCACCGATCTCAGAACTCATATCAAGCAATTTTGTTTTAATGACGTCAGAATCTATAGCAATGCCAGAATGTTCTATTGCCATAATCATCGGAGCAAACTTTTCTGGCAGCCCCGCCAACAGCAATGATCCGATCCATTCTTCATTAATCTCGAAACCTGTACCTTTTAGTCGTTGTGCAGTTTCCACTATCTGACTCACATAACTTGTCATGGATTCACACATATCGAGTCGAATAGATATCAAAGTTCTAAGAAGACTGATTTTCCTTGTAAATCCGCTGTCATCAAATAACTTCTGTAGTTTCTGCCACAAATCCTTGACTTTAGTTTCGTTTTTTATGTGCACGTATAACTTGGGATCAATCGTCATGATGAGTTTTGCTTTCGCTTTTCTATCTTCAGCATCACTTAAATCGATAGGAATGGCGTCGATGTCAATGCCTTCCAAGATGAGAAAATTTCTTGCTGCGAACGCCCAGTCATCGTAATTTTCGCGTCCCTTTAATTTCGGCACATTTACTAAATAACTGCCTGACGACATTATAACTTATTTTTAAGTACACAATTTGAAATTACTGTAAAAGTTTAATAAAATTTTTGCTCTGGGCCCATAACCTAATAAAACCAATGATTTGACAGTTGAGAATAATCATTTTTTATTATACTTTTTAAATATTATTTTGATATAAGGTTATATTCTAACAGAAACTACGTTTACTTGTGTAAGAACTTCTACGTTAATTATACCTGCAATATCGTGTTTCTCTTCTTCTCTATTTCAAGCGCGCTTCTCTCCGCCGCCAGCAGTTGTTCAGTCTCTTCTAGTCTCTGCTGTAGCTCCGTCACGCGCGACTCCAACTCATTTGATAGACTTTCTGCCTCTAATGTTTTACTGCAAAGTTGAAACAATGAAACTAAGATTAATCAAACATTAATTGATTAACTGTGGCTTTATTATGTTATTAAAGTAAATTCTGGTATATTTTTAATGTCATAGAATACAATTATTGGGAGGCAACTATATTTTTGTCTTCAAGTTCAACGTGTGCTCTTAAATTCTACCATTTAATCAGTTTCAAATTTGAGTGAGAATAAATTAATGTCAGGTGCCCGCCTACAAGGTTGACGGATGACCTGGTTTAGGTTGCAGGAAGGCGCTGGATGCAGGCTGCTGCCAACAGCTCTATGTAGCGATCCATGGGCGACGCCTGTGACGTCCTGTAGCGTTTCGTTGGGTCTGTAAGATTGCCGGATACCTTACCCCTTTCCTCTTCCCGTCCCTTTTCCTTCCCGCTCTCCTCCCAATTTCATGGGCCTACGACACATCTATGATCCAAGCGTTGTGGATGTTTATGGGCAGTGATCATTTACCGTCAGGTGGCCTGTTTGCCAGTCATATTATATAAAGTAATATATTGTCGAGTGTCACCTGTGCAGCTGTTGTTCGAGCTGGCTGGTCCTGCGCAGGTAGTGCTGGCACTGCTGCGTGGCGGCGTGCAGGTCGGCCTGCGAGTCCCGCAGCAGTCCCTCGGCCGCGGCGGCGCGCTCGCGCAGCGCCCCGCCCTCCTCGCGGCACACGCGCTCGCGCTCGCCCGCCGCCAGCGCCGCGCGCTCCAACTCCGCTGCGGACGGACGGATTTCTTAGCAATAGGCATGGAGCCAACTGTGCCAGTATTTTAGCGCTTTCGTGGCGCAGTTAAACAAAAGACAGTGAGAATGATCGTTGCGCCGAGACAAATATTTGTGATGACATTGTTTCGGGTCTGTGTTTGAGAGAGCAAAGTGTATTAGTTTTTGACACATGACAGAAGTAAGTACTAAGATGTATGTGTAGAATAACGATTAAGAATGACTGTATTTTTTAACTTGGCTCAATTAAGTTTTGCGCCTGATTGTAAGTACGAGACCGTCCAGAAGAAATCAAAATTGAAGATATAATTATCTCTTGGCACTCGACAGCGAAAAGACCCGGAATTGTAGGAAGGAAGGTAAATGTTCTACAGCTTTATGTTGCGCAAAGATAAGAGTTTTCGGACTTTTTGGTTCGGTTCAATATAGTTTTGACAACCAAAATGTGGCTTCGTAGTCAGCACGCATGGTGTTGCTAAGTTACAAGTATACATACCGATCTGCAGCGCGCGCGCCCGGAGTGCGGCGGCGTGCGCGTGCTCCCTGTCCAGCGCCGCTCGCTGCAGCTGCGCCAGCTGCGCCAGCACGCCCGCCGCGTGCGCCTCCCCCGCCGCCCCCGCCGCGCCCGCCCCCGCCGCCGCCCCCGCCGCCTCCAGCGCCGACGCCTGCTCGCGAGCTTCACGCAGCTCCCGGCGCAGCACCTCTTCTCGACCTAGCCAGCGCTTCTCCTCTGTCAACACAATACAGCTGACTGGAGTAATCTGCAAAATCTTTGGTTGTACCATTCATATCTAATGCTTGCTTATGAGAAATACTTTAACAACACAGCTGAATCAAAAAAAAATAGTGACGTTCACAATACAAAGCCTTAAAACTCCCTACACAACTGATGCTCAAAGCCATTGCATCTAATCTATACATATTTCTATCTAGTGCGGAATCACTACACTTTTAAAATGAAATGAAATGACAATAATTTGTTTAATACCAAAAATTTTATACGTAATTTGGATTCATTCAAATTATTTATCTATCACCCGATTTGAAAGGAAATTTTCACCAAAGAAGAACAGTACTTGCCAGCTTTTGTTTCGAAACCAGTTTACAATACAGCAATTACACAGAGTAAATAAAATAAGCAAGTCAACTCACCATTAAGCATGTCCGCCCTCAACTGCTGCAGCTCGCTCCGGAGTCTGCTACACTCGTCGTCGACAATCCTTTTCTCCTCCTCCAGCCGCGGCTGTATCGTCCTACGTCGCTGCAACTCAGCGGTGTTGCGCTGCAGCTCGTTCAGCTCCTTACGAGCCGCTTCCAGAGATGTCCGGGAACTCTCCAGCTTCTGAGTCGTGTCGTCTAACGCGCTTTTCGTCTGGAATTTTAGGAATACGATGATAATTTTAAGTGACGAAAAATTATCCATTAAATGGTCAATATTGAGACAGCTCAGATCTAAGGAGAGAGTAACTTATTATAGAAATAAGTAACCAATAGCACTATTTCGTGGGGAATGATGTTGGCAATTCATATCGAACAGTAATTCTAGAATCCAGAATATTTGTAACTCTCAAAGGAATTGAGAATAAACTAAAGTAATCAAAGCAAATGAAATTGAGTATCCAGTGTAGAAGAAACGCTGTTATGTTGAAGATGAACAGCACAGACATCTATATGATACAATCATTTAAATATCAACAATGAGCCAACACAGATTGAATTTAAAGAAATAAACACAATCTATTAAATTTTCTTCATGCTTTTAATTTTTACACAGAGTTCCAGTGAAATGTAATACTGCATTATAGCGCATTCGTAATAAGTTATTCATAGTGCGACATTGTTAGACTGATAAGAGCGCTGTGCATTTCTGCTTGTTTGATAACAAAACATACAACATGATTGTTTTTAACGCAGTATTGCTAAAATTGTGTTCATGTTATTGCGAATGTGTGGGGCTGTTTAGTTCTCATAATTAACTGGGTATCATATCAGATAATTATTGTCAAGGTTTTCGAGGTTTTGATTTTAAGATATTATATCAAGATGCTTTAAAGAATTTTTGGTTTTGCGACAAATTAGTTATACTATTTTTTTAATAAATCAATTTATGTGTAGCCAAACCTTAATTGGCAAATCGACTAATTCAAATCAAAAACATTTCTTAAATAAAATGGGTACTAAGATTTTGCTTTTAATCTATCGTATTATTAATTTTGGCAATATAATTAAGTTTAACAAAGACAGACAGAAATGGAATACAAAAGAAGCCGAGAGATAGGAAGAGAGCGAAATAGTTTGCAAGAACCTACCTCAGCCAGTTCAGTCTCGAGTTTCTTATTCGCGGTGGTTAATCTGTACACTGCCTCTATCTGATTCACCTCCAACTCCTCCTTAGCCGCCATGGACCGCTTCAGCCTGTCCAATTCCGCTGTCTGTTCCGCTATTTTGTCCCTGAAAGTGATATTTCTTCTCCTTTCACACCGGCTGAGCAAAGTAACATTTTACCTGACAGTACGTACTAAGGCGTCCAAACATGGATTGATAGCAAACGACTATTCGGCACAATAATGTTTATTGTCGATCTACTGAATTGTGTTTGGTGAAAAAGGTCCAACAGTATACATAGGAAGGAATAAGAAACGAGTAAGTAAAACAGTATCGCATCAGATACAGGAAATTGCAAGTCTCATATTTCGAGCAGCGGGAATTTGAAGTTTCTGAGAATATGGCAATTATTGTTTCTGTGTCTAAATTACAAGTGATACTACAAACATTACATTCGCTAATTGCCTAAACTATTACAAGATAAACTAAAAGAAACTCGACTTCACCGTTATCTTGGAAATCGCAATTAGTGATGAAATGTGTCACTAGTGCCACACGCGCGATAGTTGCATTATGTTACCCCGACGTATCACTTGTAATGACATTGTACTTAAACACGTCTCCATCAGCCTAAACATTGCCGACCTGTGCCATTCATAACAATAATATGAGCCCGTATATCACTGCTAGACACAAGCCTGTGATTCACAAAAATTAAGACCTAATTCGGTTTGGTGGCCTTTAGGTGTGTGTATTTCTTGAAGAGAATTCTCACGAGGGTTTACTCAAGAAGATTTCCTTTGCCGTTCAATTGAATGACAATTTTCTTCCAATACCAACAATATTTGTTTTCAACTCATCTTATGCTACAATTTCATTAATTTCGTTCCGGGATATGGAAAATTTAGCCATCCCCAGAATCTGAGCATCGGTTTTCATTAAAATGTGTGCCATTGGCCAATCTGTCAAGATTTACAATATAAAATAAAACACCCAGATCGGTAAACTGTTGCACAGCTTAATAGCGCTGCAACATTAAGAATCACAATCACAATTCCTCATTACAATCCTCTCACAATATTTCCTTACCTTAAGCTCTTAATAACCTGTTCATTGTCTTTCTCTTTGGCCCGCAGCTTCTTGATGATGTTGGAGTGCTGCAGCTGCTGCTTGGCGAGCTTCTCCCCCTCCTCCTGCAGCTGGGAGATCACCTCGTCCTTCTCCTTCAGCGCCGTCTCCAGCTCCGAAGAGTTCTTGCGCGCTGATGACTCTGTTTTGAGATTGTCTAGCTGTTTTCTTAATTGATCCTGAATAAAAATAGAAGAGGTTTTTCGTGGTTAAAGAGGTTCTTAAAAGACATGTCATCTCGAACCTGTCTGATGTATAAGTATATGATTCTCTTAGTTATTGTTAGTAAATATCGCGTAGGTATTGTAGCTGATTATATTATATTAATTCTGTTGCGATGTTTTTCTGTTAACCTATTATTAGGCTGGTATAAAATTTGGTACGTTTTGGCCAGAGGAAGACACGGGGGGAGAGGGTGCTGGTCTGAGAACGTCGTTAAAAACGGCAAATTATCATCATCAATAATCATCCTGTAATACAATCTTTATTGATAAACAACATCTTTGGATGGTAAACGTGATAATGAATATGTAAACCCATCAATATCTCCATCACTGTAAACAGCGGATATTAGAAGTATTAATGTTCAATACAAAAATAAATCATCAATAGAAAACAGCAACGTTCCAACTACATCGAATTTCTTCCAAACATAATCATTTTTGTTCAATATTTACACAATTGTTAAAACATATTTCATTTGCATGCATTGTTTATATTAATTACGCATTATATATTATGGTATTTTTGGTGTCCATGCCCTCTGTAAAGTCAGAAGTAAGTCAAGGTGAGAAAATCCGCAATTCAATTGCGTAAACCAATATAAGTCGAGAAAATACGAGATTATGTACTTAACGCTATGCTGGGCACAAGCAATAAAATATTATGCCACGGTTATGTGCATGATTTACATACGTTTTTTAAACATACATACTTTATACTATATTTTACTGACAATTGAAACATAATTTAACCTTTTTGCATTAGGAAATTCTGATAGTCTAGTTCAAATGCTGTTTACTTGTAAAAAGAGAATTATTTAATTAACTGTAAGACATCGTTTTCTTGAAGATCTGGTTTCAGTATACCTACTCGCGCCTTACCCCACCCCGAATTTCAAATTAAAAGCTGCCTCTTAACACATATTTTGCCTGTTTCACAATATACATCTTTTATTGCCCAATCGCCGATTAATTACTAGCGCGGCCAACCGACCGGCATTAGAGAGTACCAGACCAAACCAGAGCCGGCGGGTTCGATTCCCATACCAAGATATTTTTTTGTTTGATATCCTACTAAGATTGTTTCGTGTTTTCATGTTTTAACCAAATATGAAAAATAATTCGTAGTGTTTGATACCGTTTTTGATATCATCCCATGTCTTATATTATATGGTTGAATTATGTTTATATGCATGTCTGGTGGATGTACGTCCAAATACGTCCCACTGCAGGGCACGTGCCTCATCTACAATCGAGAGTACGATTGAGAAGGGTCAGGCAATATAGTCCGCCATGTTGGGCTAGAGCGGGTTGGCGGACTTCCAACTCTATACGATTATGAAATTATTAAAGTTGTGTAAATGATTCAATACCTGTAAAAGTTGAAATTTATATCTTTTTGTGTCATCACTTTTTAAATACACGTCTGATTGTATCTTCCCAACCAATGAAGATAATAAGCAAACATTGCCAATATTAATAACAATTAAAACTTTAGATATAATTGATATATTATCATATTTTTTTCCAAATAATTAGGCTAAAGCAGGAATGCTATGGTTAATTTAAAAAAATATTAAGTACTAAAATAATCTTGTTTAAACACATTGTCCAAATATACCATTTTAGGTCACCTTATAGCATAAATGTGGCAGCCCGAGGGTGTTTTAATTCAATTCATTATGTATAATTATGTTAAAATGATATGTATATTAAGACATTCTTAATGTAATATTAATAATTACTAACCACTTAATGCTTTTTAAATGATTTACAACAGAGCATAGATACCTTATCTCTAATCGCCTGTTGAAATTTCTTCTCAAGAGCCGACATGCGTTGAGTATAATCTTCAGTGATAGTATTAATATCCCCTCCTTCATGCTTGGCCATTAAGCTTTCTACCTGTGTTTTCAAGTTAGCATTACACTCCGCCAGCTCCGCATTGCTTCTACTTACTTCCATCAGTCTATTTTCCCTAGCCTCCAAAACTTCTGCCATTTCACACAATCTCTTCAAAAGCCTGTCATTCTCTGATCCTTGGCTCTCATCACTAGTATTACTCTGTACTGACGCTTCAGACAGCTCTCGGTTATGACCTCGTATTTTAGTCGCCAAAGATTTACCTAGCACTAAGTCAACGAGATTAGGGGATGTGGTCCCATCAAATTTCCCCTGTTTAAATGAGTATTTCGCAGGGCTGTTTCTGAATCCATGTCCATTGTCTCCATTTGGACTAGGTATAATCTCTATGTCCGATGATGTAGCAGTTTCAAGTTCATCGCCAGATGTATGTCCTGATGTCCTGTCTGAACCCACTTTGATAAGATCACTCTTGCTATCACAACTGTTTGGCGATGTCCGTTCTTTAATACTGCTGTCCTTTTGTGATGAGCCACTGCTTTGAGAAGTGCTGCATTGCTGTTTTTCCACATTAATGAAGCTCTCAGACCTTGCCATGTCTGCTGAGACATTAACATTGTAGAAAGAGGATGAGTCACTTAGTTTTTCTATCAACACATCTTCATGTTCATCTTTTTTCTGTTCGTCTACATTTTCAAGGTTAATACTATCATTGTCTGCATTAAGAGTGCGGTCAGACCACGAGCCATCATTAGAAGAGTTCTCACTCACTTGCATCTTCTGTTGCAATACTGTCTGTTCCAAACTAAGTAGGTCTTTTTCTGTCATCTTCTTATGATCCTTTTTCATAAATGGGCTGATTGGTTTGTCATCTGTGTCCAACACGGTAGGTGCAGTACATTCAGAGATTGAGTTGTATGAAATAGTATCTTCATCATCATCGGCAACAAGGCTAACACTATCAGCTGTCTCTGCTTTTTCTGTTCGGTCTCCAAATGGAGTGGATTTTTTATCGCTCACATCAGGAGATATATTTGATGATACGCTGCTGTTTTTATCACTACAATAACTATCAAACCCCAGACATTCTATGGAGCTAGGACTGATTAAACTATCTGGCAAAATTTCTACAGATTCAGAGTTTGCTTTGTGCCCGGTACTACTGCTTGACATTGAGTGCATAGAGGCTTCGGAGTCTGGTGTGGTTTTGAGACTATGGGATAATACTTCAACGGAATCTGAACTATTTCTACTTGAAATTAAAGATAGCATGTTAGATCGTGACGAACTTCGTCTCTCATCACTTTTGGTATCATCTTTCTTTACTCTAAACTCACCCGCATCAGTATCTGACATCACCAGCTGACTTTTAGAAAACAAATCGTCCTGGCTGCCGTACTTCGCGTCAGCAATAACATTCATCGACTTAGCTTTTGGAGGCCGCACTATAGCATCATCTTTATGCGGCTGTTCGAAAAATGAACCGGCAAAAGAACCCCACAGACTTTGTGAATTAGACTTCGAAGGGCTTTCCGTGACCACGGGTTGTTCTTTCACAGGTTCGTCCTTACTTTCTGCACTGACAGTCAGCCCCCAGGAGGCAAAGAAATCACCATCCTTTTGTGGAGTGTTGGCGGTACTTGAAGCCTTCTTCTGCTCATTTTGAGTCGGTGGCACTTGTTCCTCCTCATCACCACTCTCGTCCTGGATATCCAGCGCTTTGTCGATAGTTTTCTGTGCTTCCTTCAACGCTGTCTTAGCGAGACTCGTTAGACCCGACGTATCGAACCAATTCATATTGCCCACGCATTAGACACGAAACTGTAGTTATCACGACACAAACTGAACATTTAATTTAGGTAGATTAGATCTGACAAGGCGATTGTTATGAGAAAAATCCAATTCAATTAATCACAACAAAGTGAGGTGACGTTTCCATTTTGTTTACGTATTTTCTGTGCTCATCTTTCTACGGCTGTCAAATGACTGATAGTGATAAAAATAACAATATTTTATTTTGAACAAGAAATATAACTTTATTTCTAATGCTTAATTAGAATGGTATTTATTCGTCCCTAAAGGAAAATACTCGAATGCGAATAGTTACTGCCTTGACGTTTCATTATCAGTAAAAAAGTATGCAATTTGATTTTTATTGCGCTGTAGAATATACTTGATATTTTCGACTGTCCAGTCACAGCTCCAGTGGCGCAATTGGTTAGCGCACGGTACTTATAAGACAGTGTACGTGTGAGTAATGCCGGGGTTGTGAGTTCGAGCCTCACCTGGAGCATATGTTTTTTGCAGAAACTTTTTGTGATGTTTTATAATTGAAAAATATTAACTAGTACAATAATATTATGCACTTTTATATAGATTATTTTTTATTGAATACAAATTTATGAACTCACTCGTCATAATATAACACATATTGTGAGATGCTCTTGTCACCGATTTTACTTCACAATGGCTAAAAAGCAACATATTATTATACCTATATAACTATTCCACTTCAACTATCACTCTCGAGTCTAAAATGACGGTCAAAATACTTTAGTATGATCAACATATTTATTTTTTTCCATATAGACAAGTTTAGCCATGATAAAAATGATAACGAATGATAGATCTCTTTATTCAATCACGACAGTTTCACACCCCCAAATTGATTACTAAAATTCTACCATTGAATTGAGACACTAAATTAACGAATAATGTTGCAAAGAAACAATTTTATTATTTATTTTGAATGTTTTTATAGTAGTTAAATAAAATTGAATTATTAGGATCATACAGACTTTATTTAAATACACGAAATAAAATCACAGACATTCACAAAGTATTTAATTAATATACTATTCTTTTTACAAATTAAATAATTGTGGTATATTCTATTTTCGATATTTCATAATATAAGGAAACGCCGATAATAGAAATTACAAATAATAACCACATTTTAGACTTCTGCCTTAGCCTATAAAAGTCAGTATAACTTATATTAAAGTCTACAGACAAATAAAACGTTACTCATATCTGATGGCCTATACTTTTATAGGGGACAAGATTATATAACAGAGATTAGGGCAGTCCCACTAGAATTTAATAATAAACCACTACGAAGGAATGTCGTATTGTAACTCTATTACAAGTGTACATCGTCGTTAAAGTGTACATGTAAGTCAAATTCAGCAACTTTTTAGGAGAGCAAACTGTTTTATTTTATCAGTAGCCCTGTTTCAAATAAGTTATTGATAATTTTATTGAATACATAATATGTATACTGAACAAATCTAAGTTTAAATAGGTGTTGGATACAAAATAACACAGTTTGTTTGCACGCCTAAAAAGTTGTCCTATTTGGCTTACACAGTGCTAGAATTTCTATGTCGACATGAAAACACTCAAGTATATAATGGAAAGATCATATTTACATTCATTTATGCAAATTATAAATCTTAAAAAAACATCAAATCTTATGTCTTGTTTTATGATAAATACGCAAAAAATGTTGGTAGAGCCTTTATAATTCTTACAATGAACTCAATCGCCTCATAAAATATATACCCTCGTAATAAAATGCATTAGACTTGAGAGGCAATGTATGTCAATGTACTAGTAACATTACACATTATACAAGAAAACCAAACATATTATTTACACTATAAATAACATTTATACACTAACTGGCAAAATCGCTGCACTGCAGTAAACACGAGATTATATTGTAAAAACCAATGCTTGCGCCTGACTTTTCTTACAAATATGTAATTTGATTTACTGTTACTGTGTTATTCTTTTTTATTGTGGTGTACAATAAAGTGTGTAAATAAATAAATAAATAAAAATAATTTGATAGGTGTGTATCTCACTTGAAAACTTTCGAGACGACATTACATATGCATTGATGATGTAACATTAAAAATAGATCCATAACCGAATAATCTGTAAGTGCAGAGACCGCGCCAGTTCACTTAATTCATAAATACTTATTGAAATTAAATTAAGTTTATATAACGCCAGTGTTAGTAGTGGTGGGCGGCGTGGGCTGCGAGAACATGAAGGCGGGCGCGTTCTGGAAGATCTGCTTCTTGACGAACTCCTTGGTGGCGGACTGCAGGCTCTCCTTGGCGCCGAACTTGCACTTGATGTACCCGTACAGGTTCGCGCCGGTCAGCGTCAGAGCTATCAGGACCACCAGCTGGAAATATTCAATTTCATGGTTAATAAAAATAGGTTCAACATATTACAATTAAATTCACTTTCTAGTGAGAATCAAGGTGGCAAGATCACCAGATTTTGTTTTGACACTAAATTTAATTTAGATACATCAAATGCGTCAGGAATCTATTAAAACATAATATTAAAACGGTGGGCTATTGTAGGGTATAAAGTATAATTATACCAAAATAACAAGGTTTTTATCCTCATTCCAAATATAAAGCAAGTTCGAGTGTCAATAACAGGGCGATTAAACGATATACAATGGTGTGGTTACAGTAGAAGCACTTGTAGTCTTTAAATATCAAAGGGTATTTTAAATTAGAACAAATATTGCCTATTTATAAATACACTAAACATATGGATATTCTTATTAAACAGTCTTCAATGTTATGTAAATTATTATGGTAGCAAACCGTATGAATAGCGAAAACTAATAATGCATTTGTCTTTATGTAAGCAGAACAAAGACTGACAACAACTATCTTACACTGAGATGTTGAGCTATGTCTATGCACTATGTACGTGTTCGTACATACGTCTCTACCATCATCTTCAGACTAAATTACCGAATGGGTTTCATTTAACAGAACAGTGTTTGTACTGATTTTCTACACATAATTGAGATATGAACTTTCTATCAACAACTAATAAAGCCCCATTTACACAGAAAGATTTTCTCGCCTCGAAGATACGATTATCGTAAGGATATATAAAATTTGCATCGTGTAAACATTTGTCAGAATACGATAATGCATGGCGGTTATGTCATGCAATAATCTCATATGATTCTCACTGCGAGAAACTGTAAATGGCGCTTTAGAGATGATGATCAGTAATATTATATAACATACCATCCATTTGAAGTTGAGACCGAACAGACAGAAAATGAAGAACACGGACCACATCAATGGACACAGGATCAGGCCCATCCAGAACAATCGGCTTTCGTTCGGATTAACTCGATTCTGGAAAAGAAAATTCAAACGTATTGAGATCAAACATGTATGGTTCAGTGGTACTAAAAAACAATCCAAAGTGCTTATTTAAATATTTTTTTGTTCAAAGTGGCATTCTAGTCGCATTGGAACCAAACATTCCATAAGAACCACTTAAATGGTTATGGAATGTTTATCAAAAAGGCCTGTTAAAAAATATATATTTATTATTTAGTTATACCTGTCTTGATTCAAACACCCAATGCGATTTTCCGTTGTCGTCGACGTAGTTCCACCATCGCAGGCCAACCAGAAGTCTTCCTGTAAACATCAGTAGAATTATAACGTATGTTTAACATATGTATTATTTACAATTGCTTTGATACATAGTTTATTAGGAGTTGACTGATCACTTTGAGACCAAATATAATAACAAAACAACATTTCAGACTACCACTTCCGTAGTAATGGTCAACATAATGTAATATGTAAATAAATTACTGGTCACAATCTGTTGGATACCAACATAATAAAAATAAAAAAATAAAAATTTATTTTTTCAACATACCACTGATGTTCTTGACGGTCCAGAAATCAGCTGATAACAGCAGAACAATGAGTACGAAGCTGGCAATGAATGAGTCCGAGAACCAGTTGCATAGGATGTAAACTACGATGGCTGCACAACGGAACACTAGGTGGAAGAACACTATGTATGGGTGCCTGGAAGTTGTTAGAATTTTCATTACATATTACGGAGCATTAGACTATATTTTTTTTTATTATTTTGTAAACAAACACAAATACAATTAAAATAAAAACAGTATTAAAGTATTTTTAATATTGTTTTTAAAAAATTGTACTTAAAAACAGCATTAAAAAGAGTGGGAGGGCAGTGCGGACATCTACCAACTCTTTCACACGCGCACACTGTAATGCATACTAGTGACATCACTAATTTTGTTTTGCATCCCTTTTCTTTTACTCCTACTTCAATGACAGGCATGCTCGTCTTACCATTCACCGCATTAAAAAAAACTAGCTGGAGGACGATCTTGCAGAGCCAAAAATCCTAATCATTACCAAGAATTCAGATTAGTCTTTAAAATGCCAAATGGGTAGATATAATATGTATACCCTGCACCCTAAGCACTGTGCATTTGACGTAAGGGGCAATGCTGTACAAATTAAGTAACATGCCAAAGACATCCATCACTGCTTGATCATAATATCATCTTTTTTTATAATTATTTGTCCCTATTTCCATTGTTTATAATGTTAAAAGCACAATATACAAATATAAAGTTTTAATATAAACTTACACAAACTGCTTGTTAGCATTGTCTTCCTCACCGAAGGCGACGGTGTCATCATCCAGGAGAGGCACCTGCGGCACACCTGGCTGTAAGTAGCGGAAGGAACACAACTACTTCAGGCCAAGCCGTGCAAAGCAATCATAACACAAAATACAATGAATATGAGCAGAGCCAACTTTGAGTTTATGTTTTACAGTATTAATTTTCATTCAAATTACTTTAAGCATATCTCAGAATAGATGGAAGTTTGAAATATTTTAATTATCTTTTTCTGGCACATTTCAAAATAAGTCTGATTTAGTGATTCTCTTGTGTAACTCATTTATATTTTTAAATATAAAATAACTTTACAGCAAATATGAAAGGCCCTTACCCAGCAGTGCGACATATAAGAGTTCCTACAGATACAGATATCGCATTTCATAGCTAAATCATAAAAATTACTAACAATGGTATTCAAAATTGACTCCAATGCATGTTAAATATGTGATCTATTAAAAGGATTTTTAAAACTCGCTAAATAAGTCTAACAATATATTGTACGCAAGACTATAGATAGGTAATCAAGTAAAACATGCTCTATTAATGTGTTTCGTTTGTATGATAACAATCTTAAAACGCAAACCTACTGTCGTCAAAAATAATAGAAGCGGAAAATTGAATTATTGGCGCAAAAATATTATAAATGGAACAAAACCTCTTCGATTTAAATAAATTAGCTTGTAAATTATTGACTTGTTAATATCTTGCAGTAATAAGTTAGCTGTAGCACTTAAAAAGTTAAAATCAAGCATAGTAAATATTGTTCATACAACAAATCTTCAATGTAAGTCTCACAGTAATATAGTTTATGAAATTTACTCACAGTTGCTGAATTCATCGCTGGATTGTTCATTGTAGCTTTATAATGGATTTGGAATTAGTTAATTAATTTAAAATGATTCACAGAATACACCTCAATTCCAAAATCCAAATTGACATTTATTTGCCAATTGACAGATGACGTTGACTCGTAAATTTTTTTTGTGTGGTAAACATTAGTTTACAAACATTAGTTTATAAGCCATAATGAATTTAAATAAATTATTGCTCCTTGCGATTTGCGAATTTTACATCTACAATGGAATAAAAATGGCGAGGTAGCCAGAATCCTGACTCCATATAAATTAAGACAAGATTAAGTCTTGTGTCGTATCAGATCGTCTCATCAGAAGCTAGGCGAGACTTTTCGGTCTCACAAATACCCAGGCCCAAGACAAATACTTATGGCATAAATATTTGTCTCGGAGCGGGGATCGACCCCGCGGCCTCTCATTTCACAACTGGCGTCTAACCTACTAACGGAGGCTGTTAATATAAATTATCACATTTAAAACACAGGGGAAGCGAAAATGCCATAAAATAACTCCAGGCTTTGATGAATGTGAATAATATTTTGATTAATTGATCCTGATGAATGTGAATAATATTTTGATAGCAATGACCTATGCAACAAATTTGCATAGAAACGTAGGTATCCGAAATCACGCGCGCTTCTTCGTAACCTCGCGCACGTACCTAGTTTGCATTTTGGAAAATCCGCCTTTGGAAAGACATGTTTCTACATATTATAAAAAAAAAAACAATAATAAGAGAAATTATGAAAACACGTCTTTTAATAAACACTAGCGTCCCGGCTCAACTTCGCCCGCGTGCAGTAGCAAACCTAACACAGCGCACACAATGGAAGCTCCAAAAAGTATATATTTTCCGTTTTTGCAACATTTTTTATTACTGCTCCTCAATATTGGTGTCCATGCGTCATAGCGTGATCTTATATTGCCTTCCTCTATAGTTGGACCATCCAACACCATTGTTTTTCAATTCGAACGAGTAATTCCTAAGATTAGCATCAAACAAACAAAGAAACTTTTCAGCTTTTTAAATTTGGCCTTACATAGTCCTCCCAAGTCCCATGTTCAGCAGTGAACTTCCCGTGCCTCACCGTGCCTGAAGAGCGAAACAGAAAGAGAGAGAGAATGCCACCAAAAGTGGGTAATACGAAGCTGCTCCTATTGTAGATTAATTTCGCATAATCAAAGATTTAAAAAAATAAATATAAATATATTTTTTTATAATTGTTATACTTTTATTGTAATTATATTTTTATATCCAATAGTTAGACTGAAAATAGAGGGACATACCACAGGGACATACATCGAACTCATAATATCACAGGCTGGGTCAAAGCTACCTCATTTAACATTACATTATTATATTTAGTACTTTTATTTTGTATTTATTATGCCGACTAAAAGGACTCGTATCCTTCAACAATGCGACGATGTTTAAAAAGTTACATTGAAAAAGCAATCTGTCAAAATTTTGCAGAAGGGCACATGCAAAGGCTGTTTACAATTCCGCGACATTCCTGTTGTTTGTCTTTTGTAAGTGTTTGTTATCTCGACTACGGTGTTTGTTTCCGCGTTTCGTACGATGTGTTCGGCCGGTGCGGGGACTGTATTGCGCGTGTGCTCATGATCCATAACTACAGTGTATGACAACTTAGAGTTTTGCGTAACGGAGTCGCTATGGGCGCAAAGGCGAGCACCGCGAACGGGGGGCAGAGTCCTCGCGCGAGGACATTCTCCACGAGCTCGAGCTCGGACGTAGTGTCTGGAGGCGCGGGCTTCAGCCTGCTACGGGCCATACCGGGAATACAAATATCGAACGACAGGCAGAGAGCGAGGTCTTTGTCGTCAGTTCCAGACCTGCACGCGTCTCACGAGGCAATAGCGATCCCTCCAAACTCGCAGAGCTACGAGGCGTCTGCGGCGGCGAGCCCCGACACTGATTCTAGTTCAAATGAGGAGACAGGGCCAGTTCCCGGGACCTCGCTGGCGCTTGGAAGAGTGTACGCGGCGCACTCCTTGCCTTCACATATCTGGTCTATAAACGGTAAGTGTAGATTAAAGGTTGTGCCAAAATTATTTGTTTTTTTTTTGTAATGTAAACAAAGACAGATGTTTATGACATGTGGGAGTATTGTGTGATACATAGTGGTTAAATTATGATGCAACTTTATTATCGCCAGTTATTTGCGTTAATGAATTGCGAATTAGTGTCTTGTGTTTCTGCTGCAATTGGTCTATAAAATGACATGATTACTTTTTGAATGTTCTTTTAGAACTGTCTTTGTTTGTGTTAAAATACATACCAATTATTTTTTATTGCATGCAGTAATTATGTATTAATGTTGATGTTTATGAATGGTCAGTTGTATACATTTAGTTAAATGAATTGGTTACTTTTTCAATACTCAATATTTTAAATATTGTCATTGCAAAGAATTTACTAGTTGAAGAATTACACAATTAATAAGAATACTATAAAATAAAAAAGGAAACTTGAAGCAACTTATTTAATTGTACAGCATATGAGTGGAAATATTTGGACATTGTGTAAAAATAAACACAAAGTGACAGAAACATAGGTAATAGGTAAATATGCTGCTTCTGTGCATTGTTGTTATAATACCGGAATACCCATTTTGGAGTCCCAGACATACCAGATGTGTCTTATTTATATTATAGAAGGCAAAGAAGCTTATGGTTCGCCCAATGGTAAGTGATCACGGCCGATAGATTATAATCATTCCCTTTGCTCAAAAAATGGGTGGCATGTAATATTCTTTACATATATCAAATTGCAATTTGGTTATGGTGACTAGGATTTAGTTTGGTGTATTTCAGGTTCTCTATATAGCAGATTTAAAACCATTTGTGTTGAAACACCACATACAAATATACTGAGTTAAATACATCTGGTGTACATGTGATCTAAGTAAGCAGTTGTTCTATGGTTTCTTACACCCACACGCTGGATCTTTTATATAAGTATTATTGACTGGTGTTGCAAGTTAGCAATGTTACAGTAGAAATTATAGGTTTTTTCCATGATACAGTTTTTAAGTTTGTTTTTTGTTTGTACAATTTCCAAATATTATTATTGAATATCCTATTATAGCTTGAAGAGATACAAATCTATCTGGCTTTTAAAAGATAATTTTCTGAGTGCTAAATTGTTTGGTTAGTATTAATGTGACCAAATTCAAAATGGGTCATGATTCATTTTGGCATCCTTGGTCTAATGTTATCAGTGATATTATTGCTTGCACACAAAAAATATTGATCATCAGAATCATCTTGAAACATTTGTGTAGAAATAGCCATATTTCTAACTACAAACCATTTTTTACCCAAGTCCCAAAGTAGGGTAACCTTTTTTCGTCTTGCTGTCAAAGATATTTTTTCTATACATTACATTAGAATGCTTACTTTACTAGTAGCCAATCTTGAGGCAATATTTTTAAATTATTTAACCTAATATGTAACTTAATAGTGACTACCTTGTGACATTTTGATAAATATGTTGTTTTAGTGTCAAATTGAAGCATATTATAAAGTCCAGTTTAGAACTGGTTTTGGATATCATTTATTTTTTTACCATTGCAAATGACTCAATACAAATGAATCAGCAGTCATATTAATGTTGCATAGAAAAATATATGTATGTAGGAACTTGTCACTTGGTTTATCAGTGAAGGAAAACATCATGAGAACCTGTAACCTCAGTGTTCTTCACAAGAATTATGAAGGTATATTTATGTGTCTAACAACAACATTATATCAGCTTGGTTGGATAACAGCCTCTTCTTCCGAAGGTTTATGACATGCAGGTAGCTGATCTAATTTTGCAATGTGACAGAAAAGCCATATTGCGCCGACCCCATGTAAGTGTCGGATAGGGGTTGACAGCAGAAGACTTCATTTGAAAGGCACAAAATTTACCAGCGGTGTAGTGTAGTCAAGGTTAAAACAAAATCAAATAAATCTTCAACTTCATAATAATATTCCTGATTTCTCGATTTCACAAGCGCCGATTGGTTCGCATCCGACAGTCAAGGAAACGGGGGGTTTAACAACACTGTAATTAGTTACGTGTCTGCCGAGTGAGAGTCACTGATAATTTGACTTGTTATCAAACAGATAGCGCGGATATTGTATGCATGAATTTATTTTGAATGGATCACAGTGAACTCATAGCTTGGGTTCGAGAACAAAATTTTGTGGTATGATAGGGTTGGGTGACGTGTGTAATTGGGCGAATTGTGGAATGGACAGCGATCATCGAATTTTTGTGTAAAAAAAGTCTTGGTACGGAGAATGCTTTCGATAAAGACATTAGGAAATGAGGAGATCTGAGGAGAATATAAGTTATCGACATATTTTAGCGGATGAGCAAATTGAAGTAGTAATGAGCAGGGTAAATAGCGTAGAGAAATTATGAGTAATGGCGCTGAAAGGTTCTAAGTAATAACTTTATTCCGGCAAACGTCCGACTTTCACCCAAACAGTGGCGATCTAACAAAGGTTGTGAGAAGCAACTAGGTACGGGCCGTTTCCAACAAGCCGCTGTAAACATCCTTTGAGGAGCCTAATGTTCAGCAAGAGATTTTTGCGCGGGGTTCAACCAGCTAACTGCAGCGTAGGAAGCCTAATTCCTAACAATATCATCAATAGGGTATTCCATACTTTTTTTAAAATTATCCTAAGTTATTCCGAAGGTTCTAGTAAAAAATATATTAAATTTTTGTTCACTTGGCAAGGTTAAAAATTAATAAAAATCCATTTTAAATTAGCATTTTAGACTTCCGCGCGTAAATGTCAGAAAACGCTAGATGCAGTTTTTCGAGTTATTACGTCACTTAGCGTTGTAATCTAACCCATGTAAACCATGACGCTGTACTTTGTAAAGCGCGAATCATTGCAATAAACATGATTTAATTACTTGTAATATTTTATTTAAATTATTTGAAAAATAATGTACCGGATAGAATAGTGTTAGAACTTCTTTGTTAACGCATTAGTTAAATAGTAAAACTATTTACACATGGAAAGTCGTGGCTGCTTAAGTTCTTAATATATTTGTAGACCGATAAAAAAATGATATTTTTAAAATGATTTTTGAAATGATGTCTTTGATATTGTAAATTGAAATTAACATAACATAAATCTACATTTTTATTGGCAAATGCTATAATATATAGATTTATTATTTTAGATATTTTATCACTTATAGTAAAATATTAATAATTGTCAATTAATATAAAAGTAAATTATTTCTTATTTTACCCATATCAGATAGCATATCAAATAGACTGCCTCGGTGGCGTAGTTGTACTATGGTATGGTTACAAAGCTGAGGTCTCAGGTTCGAATCCCGGGGTCGGGCAGTGATATTGGATTTTTCTATTAATTATCAGCCCGGAGTCTGGAATTTTTGCCCGATATGGCGATAGGCTCGCCCCCTATCACATCGTGGGACGGAACATACAAGGCGAAATGTGGGTGTCCTGGTCCTCTCCTTTGCCTATCCCTTCTGAGATAAAGGCGTGAGTTTATGTATGTACTTATGTAAATAGGATTTAATAAAAAATGATAACTTATAACCATTACGATACCGACTAGTGACTACAGAACAAGTTCTTCGACTATTCAGCATTTAAATAACAAAATTGAAACTAGTAGCAAAATATTGATGGATTGACGCGCCACTCCATCAGGCCGCACGTCATGTAGCCGTCAAAACACGCGGCCGGGGTTGAACGTGTCATTTTTAACCTTTCTCATTGTCTGCGCGTCAGAAATTCCTTTGCCTTCGTAGCTTTTTCATTGCTCCTTTGATGCGAAATGTATAACGCCCTTTACGCTTTCTTTGTGACATTGATCTTGTTTGATATTGAGTTATTTACTTTTAAAGATGCCTGAGACGCCAGGCCCGCATCATATTAGTAAAGTTAAATTTCTGGGGACTACATGAGTAAGTTGCTTAAGAATATTTAAGTGTGACGTCAAAATATTCCTAGACTAGTCAGTCGTTTTTTTGTTTTGGGAAGATAATATGAATGATGGTAAGGGACAGTCCTGTCCTCATTCAGCCATTGCAACTTCTTTAAGCAAGGATTTGATTGAAACCAAGCATTGAAGCTCAGCGAGTCGTTCGGAATGACCAACTTGACTATAACCTACAACGAAATTAATAAAATAGTAAAACAAATAGGACTTGAAATTAAATGTTATTGATATTTATTATGATTACGAAACTATTTCAAGCCAGCCAATAGGTAAAACTACAGAATACTAAGTGGTAAAACTTCTCCCCGACTGGAAAAAGTTCTTTCTGGCCATGGTTCCCATTGAAAATGAACAAATACGTATACCTTTTTACTGCATATTGCACTACGAATCGTGAACATTTCAGTACCCTACAGTGATGTAGGTCTGAAGACTCTGGATCTTCCAATATGAAAGCCTGTCTTTATGACATTGATCTTGTTTGATATTTACTTATTCACGTGTCGAAATGAAAGAAACGTGTACACGTGTTGACAACGGCCCACGTATAAATAGAGATTCGCGACGTGTATGTAACACCGCGGGGTGATGTGATGGCGTTATTATTCAAAATCACTATAATATGTGGTGTGTCTGAAGAATGGCCGTTGGATTGATCAGAATTTTGCATGTTTTGTGATATTTAGGAGTAATTATTGCAAATTCATAAGCTTGTGTAATTTATAAATTATCTATTACTGTAGAAATATTCTGTAGTGCTTTTCTCTATTGATTTTCGTATTTTATCAGTCATATCTTATACGAAAAATTGTTTTGGCGGACAATTTATGTCTTGCGATTTAGGTTTGCATCGCTTACAGCATATTTTCCTAACTCGTGATGAGTGACGTCACAGTATTTTTTCATCACCCCAAAACACAGCGTTCAGCGACAGTTCATCCGTCGTTGAGTTTTCGCGTGCTATAATAAATCGCGGTCGCTTTTCCGGATTGTGCGCCTACGCAGTGGCAGTCGGCAACAGACCGTCGGAGCGATCACACCGCGTCACCATGTACCGTCGCCGCTACCGCACCACGCTGGGCTTGGGGCTCGGCTCCTCATTGTCCTCCACGTTTTCAACAACCCTGTCTATCAGGACCACCCACACCACAGCCACAGACACCGTCAGGTCTGACGCCAGGGCCACGGCCGCCAAGTTGAAGTCAAAGTATGAGACCGCTGGTACTGCTCAAGGTACGTGAGGGTTAGAGCTTCTGATGTTTTGATAGGGTTGACCACATGTCTTTTTGAAATAGTGAATTTTCTTGTGTCTTCTTTCGGATTGACAGTCTATGCCAAGACCAGGCGTAATGGTTTCCGTAAAAATATCAATGATATATTGTTTAATTTGAAGTCTTGTGTGTTTACAACTGTCTTGACACAGAATACCTACTGAAGATATCAGTGTGAGTGAGTTAGTAAATTGCTAGTGAAATTTAATAAAATTCGATATAAAATTATTATTGAAATGAAGCAATATTGTGTGTAATGATTGTCAATCAAAAGGCGATAAATTAGTTACCTTGCAATATCATATTTTTCGGCGCGACCTGTAATTTAACATTGTCTCGGCTCTCAGTTTCGTTTTAAATGTATTTTGTTGGCGACACCGTTTGCCCGCTGTTTTCTTGGAAATTTAAATGAGCGGGTAAAAGCCGGTCCCCGGTGAAATGTCGCGCTATATTAATAATTGTCTCCGAGCTGGTTGTAAATTTAATTATTATATTTATTGTTCCCACGACACCCTTTGCGTAAAATATAGAGCATTTGTTTTTCAGTACAAAGGCATTGTGTCTTGAATGCAACAAAGTAAACGCGTACGTATTTCATGTAGTTATGCAAAAATTACGGTTAAATCTAAAATGAATTAATAAGTAAACCTTGTACTTCTAACCCCTCGTTGTCAACACTATCACACATTACGAAATATGCAAACATAACATACAATACATATAAATTTCACAGCTTGTTAGTTAATTAAACTCTTTTGATGAACAAAATAGATTAAGTTGTAAATGGTATCACACGCGCCTATAAAATTGGATACTATTTTTCGTGACTGGATACCAAATATTTTATATAAAAGTCTATTGTACTTTCGTCCCTTAAAACCTTGTACAGAAAGACGATCCAAAACATAAAGGTTTAATGTATTGAACGCTCCGCTTGGTAAAACTTCAATCTACATGCTGATATAAGAATCGATAAATTTAGTGACTACAAAGGAACACGAAGCCACGAAAATAACATCGTATTTCGGCTTTGTCTTTAAGCTTGTTCGTTTAACAAAGGCTTGACATCGTGGACTGCGGGATTGGGGAATCAGTATGTTGACATTACTGGGAGTTAAAGATTAAAGATGAAATATCGTGGTACCAATGACGATTATTTTAATAGTGTGTGACTTTTAAAACAGATAAGATGAAAGCATAAAAACATAAGCCGATACTTTTATCCCTGAATGAATCGGCAGAGGTGTCACAATTACCACGCGCAATATTAAGTTATGCTTGTCTTCAAAAGAACCGGTCATACAGGTGAGCCTATCGCCAATTCATCCCGCAAGGTGGATTTCCTGGCTGGGAATCGAACTGGCTGCACGGTTTATGAGGCGAAAAGAAGACGTGGAAGAGATATCTAAATATGTAGATAGTTATATTCACTATTTTGTGTCCGGTATTTCGATAGGTTCGCCCCCTGTTAAATTTTGGGACGGAAATGAGTTCAGAATTTTATGTGACACGAGTTTCTACCTACCGACTTGATGATACAGGTTAAAGTGTGTGTATAGTAAAGTAGAATGTGGTAAATGACAAATCTTTAGTTGACATAATTTTACAGCGCTAAGTAATAAATGACCGGTGCTAACATAACGGTCTTTGTTTATGTATTTATTAATATTATATTTTACGCTATTATGTGCAGGTGGACCTAATGCCTGAGCCATTTTCATAGTAAAGGATATAAAGAAAATCTTATACAAGAACGCTGAAAATAATACACTCAATTTTTGGGCAATTATTTCAAGTCTGTGTTCCAAATATTCTTCTTTGTACCGTTTTTAATAAACTGTTAAGAAGCTACAGATAAATGCCATTATCACGATGATAATTTTCTGTACCAGTGATACCAGGCAAATTTTACTTTTTAACATTTAACAAATGACTAACGCCTTTGAATTACGAATAAACAGTTTCGCGTAGTACCTATTTAAATACTATATATCTTAATTAATAACCTCAAAAAAATCCATTACGGAGCTTAAAGTTCCAGTTATTTTTATATCCTAGTTCGCAGTATTGACTCAGTGTGTCGGCCAGCACAAGAATTTCTTTGAGAATTCCATTTTGCTTTTGCGAGAAAAACTATTGCGAAGAAAGTTATTGTACGGTTTCAAAGGAGTAATGTGAAATGTGATTTATTATTGGTTATGAAAAAGCGCCTTTAATAATGTTCTCACAATGGTTGTCTTGTGGGTTTTCACTTTTTTCATAATAAATACATAGCGTGAGGAGTTGTCTGAAGGTCGTGTGTTTCGAAATTACACCTAGAAAGAAAGAAACATCTCGAATTTGTTTGAATTTTTTGTGCTACAGAGTGGGAATTATGGTAGTTATTTCGGGTAAAAGATAAATCTGTATTATACGAGTTTCCTTAGATTACCCTGTCAAGCAAACAAATGATAAATAAACGGTACGTAGTTCAAATCACGGTAGGTATGGACTACAGACGAAATATTTACTATCCAAAAATATTTGGTTTCGGTTTAATAAAATACGAACGATATTGCTCGCTCGTTGTTAAATTAGCAAGGAATCAGGTTTATATTTTCGGTAGTAATGCGTAGTATCTGCTGTAATATATTCCGAACTAACGCGCAAAATTAACATGTTTTATTTACCTACCAGATGAAAATGTATACACTGCCTATACAAACCCTCGGAAAATTCATAGAAAACGGCAAAATTAACAAAGTAAGGCAAACATGAGCATATATCAGGCTCGTTACAAATTTCACTCGTTAACGGGTAAGGTCGGGCGCGAATCCATGTATTTATCGTAACAAATTAAAGAGTTCATTCACATGTCGGAATCGGACCAAAAACTATAAACACGAGTCGGTGAAACTGTGCCAGGAGACGTTTCAAGTATTTTCTTATACATACACAAGCTTACATATACAGCTCTGAAATGGTAGGTAGAGAGGAGTGCTATTTGTGAAAAGTCTTAAAGAGCACATTTCAAAAAAATTAAATTGGGTCTTAGATGTGATAGAAGATAAATCCGGGCCGGACACAAACTTGTTCCGGATTCTCGTATTTCTTTCTCTATCTATTCAGCTTCTATGTCCACTGTTGAACTAGAAGGCACCAGAACTATTATAAGGGTATTCAAAGCAAAATTTTACTTAAAGCGGGATTGATCTTGGAAGAACATATGGTTCACAACCCACATGTGCTGTCACTATATCAATAAAGTTGAGTATTTTCAAGTCCGAAAGTGTCTGTTTTAATTCAATTGATTGCGTTGTTCGGTTTAATTGTTGTACAAATTGCGTATGTAATTCGCCCGATACTGTCTGCGTTATGTTATTAATGTTTTTGGGTATTTTTCTGTAAACAAGCATAAGTATTTAGCTACTTTTCACCCTTCATTGCATTTTATTTATACTACTATTATTGAGATTTATATTCATAAAAGTACGTCAAGATTCCCGATGGAGTATGTAGAGATGCTACTATTACTAACCGTAGTTCGCCGACCCATTCCCACCATATTTAGGTGATAGGGGAAGCTTACCTTAAATTATTGAGATTTTACTATATCAAATTATATACACCTTTATTCGCACTATCGCAAAAGGTATCCGTAGGTTTTGCTTCACGCATTATAAAAACATATTACTCGTATTTTTTAAAGTGACTTATTTTTTTTCACCTTCTTTCGTCTCTTTTCAAAGCTGCATTGAAATATACCACCACATATTTGCATGATTTGAACCCACACACGTGCTAATCCGCCCACCACGATGACATTTAGCGCATTTGACTGCGCTCGTTAAATATTTGAACTGCAACGTCAGTGCACTCGTGTCGGGTATTTACGACTAACTAGAACTCTGTACTGAGGGTTTAGTCATTTTATACTAGTTTATGGTAGGTGAGGCTAGTATTTAATTAATAAATTTAGTAATAAATTAATAAAGCAATCGAAACGTCGGAAAGTTAAAAAATGAAAAAATTAAACCAAATCGCGATAAAATCCGTAAAAATTACTTTTATTTCATAATCATTTCATTTATTTTTCGTATAACAAAAAACCACCTGCCATGATTTTTTATCACATGGCGGGTTCGATTCTCGCTTGCATCATTTTTGCATTCATACATGCAAAAGTTCTCGCATCTCGCATTTAACAGTTCATTTTTAATTAACTACCTTTAGTTAGATCACACTGAGTAATGACTCAATGATTAGTACAGAAACGTTTAACAGACGTTGTGTTTGAAGTCTGTTAGCGTTTGAATTAGGAAATTAACAACTAAATAACTGCCTGAAAGTGTTAACTACGATGCAATTATCAAATTAATTGGCACTCGAATGATGAGTGCCGACGTGTTTTTATTAAAATTCGATATAGAACGTGGTAGTGATTGAGTCAATATGGTCTGGTAATAATGTTTTTGTTTACTGGCATGACAGAGAGACCGCAATGCATGACGTTAAATAAAGTGCAATCTTGACAGAGTATGAAAGTACCCATTAGTGACAGAAAATCTTGAAATCTTTATTAACCAAATAACGCTGCCTACTACATAATTCTATCACCGGCTGTTAAAGTTTCAAAGTCATTAGTACATAGATATAAGAATACTTTTGGCCCTCTATGTTCATAGCACGGTCAGACATAGACAGAGATCTAAAATACTTTTTATATAAGTTTTCTTCGAGATAAAGATTTTCTATTGAGTCGGCCCTTTGGCGCATTAGGCGTGGCTTTAAAACTTATTTTAATGACTGTCCACGCCTTTAGTTTTAAACGTACTTATTCGCTTTAAAAGACGTTCTAAATTAAAGCCTATTAAGTCTGCCCTTGACGCCGTTTGTGTTTATTTCCATTCACTTTTCCGCACGTATGTAAATTATTAGGAATATTGTGTTTACTAGAAACAATGGTGAAGCAGGTGTGATTGCCAAGCATATTTATTTACGCTGTTTTTATTTTACAATTTATTTTTTTGTTTCGCTGTGTGGAGTCAAAAATTATGGAGGGATAGTAAAATCAACCTTTTGCAGTCTGCTGGATTGATAATTGATATATTCCTTTCAAATTACATACCATTGAACACGATTTTCAACTTCTTTCATCCACCCCAAAGCTCAGCAACTAGTGTCTTCTATAATAATTAAGCCGAAATAAGAGTAGTTAGTATCCTAGCTTAGTGTCAGTTCGATAACTTCACACACTTTTGAAATTCTTGTGTCAACCTAAACTATCCAGGATTCTATAGTCTTTTCTTTAATCGTTAAAAATAACTGCAATTAATTGTAAAAGTTAACATCTGAAACTATAGAGCGAGTCCTGGGCTGAAATCCAAGACCTTTCAACGAAACTATCGCAAGCTTTGTCTTTGTCTCAGCAGACAATAAATTATACCGAAGTAAAAGCGTTTAAATCTTAAATATCTAGTGTTGCGCTAATTGTGGGCATCATTAGCGCGACTGAATCGAAACTGAAAGCGATAGATGCGGGACGAGAATAGACCCGGTCGCCATCCGCCGGTTGCCACCTGGCCGATATTTCGCACAACGGTTAAGGAGCTGGATTTGTAAGAATTCGTTCAAGTTTTCATTCGAATTGTATAAAGGGAACGAGGTCGATTTGTGCCCTAACGCGCTGGCTTTAGATCTGAATGAACACGACGGTGTTGAAGTTCCCCAAGCAATGTACATAAGTTAAAAAGAAACTGTTATTACGATGATCAACGCTAATCATATCGACAGTTTAGAAGAGATAGATGCGTTGCCTTCCTCTAAGCTTAGTACAGCTCATGTTTTCACACGAAACCTGAACAATGCTTCAGTTTATTCATTCAATTTATTAAAGAAAGCTTCATTGCGGCTCTTTCAATAATAAGTGGATATTATATAGTAAATACTGTTAACATTCGTGCATTGCTGAAAACAACTAGTCCAGTTTACAAAACTATAGCGTCTTTTTTAAATGTCTAATTACTGAGATTATGTTTTTACGAATGTTTTGATGCCAGGAACATGTTAGAAACTGTGAAAATCATTTGCAGTGTCATTATTATTATTTTTAGAGATCGTAAAGCGCGTTGTGTAATTTATAAATCTCGATGTGGGATGCATACACTGCGGTTAGTGAAAATTAAGAGATTTGTTTAATCTTTGTAGTAGATTTGAAGTGAAATTTTAACGTGTAATACTGAAACGGAATCCACAAATATGTAATTTATTTTTTTGGCAAACGTTTGTTTAACATACGTGCCCATTAATGGAGAAGAATCGAGTGTCAATAAAGAGAAAGAAAGAAAAAGAGAGATGCGATAAGATAAATACAGCGATACTACATTGCTGACTACTGATTGCTTAGCACTAATATTAACCCAAAAGAAGATGAGAATCGTTGAAATATACAAAGATAATACAAACGCTTTTAGAATCATGTGACTGTATGCTGAACTAGAGAAGGCAAATAAAAAAATGAAAGTCAAAATCCCGAGTCTTAACGCCCCGTCTCGTAGTCGACCCAGTGACTTGGCCTACATTATAGTTTTAAATAGTGCGTTCGCGCACCCGATCCCGACTGCCGAGCACAGCCGAGCGGGAACCACGACTGGCACGCTTACCGTACGTCGATCAACCCGCGGTTTGGACCACTTGTCGTCGGTTATTTTGGGTGATGTCATATTATTGACGCTATCGGAATATAATTATACGCTATGGTATATCATGAAGTTACGTATATTTTGGGGTACTTGAAGAGCGGGACATAACTGAAAATATCGTCTTCAGCAATTATTATATTGAAGAATATTGTCCCCTAGCGAAATTATAGGTACAAAAGTATTTTACGGATGCTGTACTCTTCAGGAGTTCGTTTAAAACAATTAATACGTCCTGAACGATACAAAGATTATAATGCCAGTCAAATGAATTTTAGATTCAAATAGATTAGTTGATAGTCAAACGATGAACCCAAGACCTTTTGAAATTTGTTCGAGGAAGGTTTATATTTAGTAATCAAAGAAGAACATTTTAACAAATGTCCATAATGACTCCATAGAACATCTAACACCTTTCACATATTGTGAGAAAGCTCGTGTCCAGCAATAAAAATCAAACGTACTGATGCTTATGTAGATGGATGAAGAAAATTCTAGGTTAGAGATTTCAAATATTTGGTGATTTTTCCTAAAGAAACCTTAACCCGGCCCTCTCACAAACAGTCCAGAACGCACAAGATGCATTCGCCTCCATTTGGAGTTGGGCCAATGCCCTGTTTATCAGATACCTATTAAAAATCTATTGTAGGTCTGTGAACCTCGCGGTCTCGTGTTGGCAGGAACTGTTCTCTGCATTTAGACTCTATCGCCACGTGGAAGATGTGAAGAAGGAGGGGGTAAGGTTTGCGTAATCAGGGTTCATCGGTCTCGTCAAGTGGGCCGTAAATAACAAGAGAATATTTAAATTGGATGTATGAGACTGAAATGATTGTGACGGATTTAGACTGGCTTTTTTGCATGGAAGCTTTTTTAAGTTGGAACGTCCAGGAATAATTTTGACTTTTACGAAGTGACTGAAATAGCCTGTTTTTTATTAGCAGTTTGGTCTTTCACCTTGGTGATTTTGGGATTCTTAGTATTGCTACTCAACTTGCTTTCGAAGTCAACAAAGTTGTTTATGTGATTTTCGTGTGTGGACAAAATGATATGGGTTTATGTGACATTCTGGTGATTTTGTGTGAAGTTTTTTTGTCATTAAACTGGCATATTTCGGATCGATAAAATTAGTTTGTTTTGTAGTTGAAGATATTATTTAACTGTTATTTTAGGATGCAAAACACGTCAAATCTTATTTTATATCAGACCAGACCTGCTGCATAACCTATTTTATGGGCGGTTGGCATCAAAGATTTTATTATGTCGACGACATATATTTGAAAACAGACCGAAATGGAAATATAGTATATAAAACCACGATCGCCTTTGAGTTATACGACTTACAGTGCTTCAGTGTAAAACGAGGAAGTCGACCAATTCCATAGGCAAGTACAGATAGACACAAATACGTCTACACATTGTTAACAGTGATCTGGATAAACAAAACATGTACATTCGAGAAGAATTATTGCAACAGCATACAAAAATCCCGAAGGCCGGTGTCTTTCCGCGGCGTTGGGTATTTATAGCGGCGACGAGCGTTCCCCCTTTCACTCCGACGCCGCTCTAGGGCTGCCACATCCGGATATATTTAATGGAGGAAAGACAAAATTCAACAACCCTTTTTCACTCCCCTACGGTTTCCTTCCCGTCGTTTATTCAGTTTTGCTTACTTCCATTTTGTGAAAGTTGTTTTCATATCATACAATCTTTTCGTAATTTTTTTCTAAAGCTGTAATCTTCTCAAACGTTGTATGTTATTATTTGGGGATACCTACATTAGTAGGGTGTGTAATTGTAACTATTGTTATTGTTAGATCTTAAATTTACATACTTTCTTTTATTTGTTTAAATAGGGTTTATTATAGAGATATTTCAGGATCACACGCAATGGTTCCAGCGCCCTAAAGTCTTGAAGTCGTAGGTTTGACAATCTGAAAAAGGAAAAATGTTCAGCAAACTTTAATCTTTTATGAGATGATTCCCAGACTACAACTTCTACTACTATGGTTTCTTGTTTCATAGTATTCCTTACCATTATGGTAGTAATATGGACTGTTATGTGAAGGCTCGTGGTCTGGTAGCCCTACAGTATTGTTGCATTCCGGCCCTCAGCTCGAATATGTAAGGCGGGGTGATCGATAGTTTTTGTTGTGCCGCGTTATCAATATTCCAAGAGGTTGTCGCGATATTTCGCTGACTCCGTTCTCATAAATACTCTGCTATAGGCATTAGGAGCACGGGAATATATTATGTAGAAGCTTTATTGTACGTTGCAACTTCTGTGGTTGTAAGAGTTTTAGCTCCGGTGATCCCGTTTAGATAGACGTTTGTTTACAAGGGGCTTGTATGTTTTTTTTGTACATTACACCCATGTTTCGCAAGGGCGAGGGCGAGGCTATCGACATATCGGGCACAAATTCCTGACTCCGGGCTAATAGGAATAATAATATCCAATATATAGCTTTGCCAGATCCACAGTATTTATAATTAATCAATAAATAAATTAAATTCAATTTAAATAGTATTGGGCTTATTGCTACTCTGAAAATTAAAAGATGAGCGCTGGACCGTATGCCAGCACATGTACATAACATATTTACAAAACACATAAATAAATCAAAAGAACACAGCAATAAAATGATTAAAACATCTGAGTAATAACACAATATTACGGTATATGTGAAATCGTCTCAGTGTTATTATATATCATTTATCATGTCTCCGCAAAAATCTCCTTCGAGTGGTCATCTCATAGGATCATTTGTCTGGGAATGTCCAGATTTATCTTGCATTCATCTTGAATAATTGGATAAAACAAGTATAATTGAATAGGCCCTTGTCACTACAGTACACCACAAAGGTGATGGAACCATTATTCTAATTGATACTAAAGATCCTAACTCAACTTGATAACGGTAGAAGAAAGTGGTTTCGAATTCAATCATAAAGGCTAGCAAATTCATAATATTATCTCCCGCTTTACTACAGAGGGACGTTGATAATACATAATTCATTTTCAATAACCATTCATTTTATTATTTCATTACTTTTCTTGAGTATTGAAGACAGCATAGAAATTGCCAAAGACTCGTGGTTCAGGTTTACAGGAGTTACAGGACCGGGTGTAAGGGCGGAATAGTCTCTTCTCTAAAAGAAGTGTCATTTTCTTATTAAAATGTAAAATGCAATGCCCTAATAAGGCAATTCTCGCTACACCAAACGCTTTATAAATAAGCAGACAATATAAAAAACTCAAAACAAAACGTTGAACAATCTAAACATTTCCGCACTCTAGAACATGTGCCGTGATTAAGGCGTAGATATATTGGATCTGTCGGGACAGTTCTCCTTGGCAATGACACTGTCTCGCAAACGTATCTCGTAAATTAACTGGTTTTTTATATTGCCTACGATTATTCCCGCACGTGATGTCACCGACAGTTCAATGTTTGTAAACCTGTGTAGTCGATGTGTGTCAATTTGATGTTCTATTTTCATCTGGGTTTCTACTCTGAGTATGAGTGAGGTTGCTATGAAGGAAGTAGATTCATGAATGTTAGCGCGTGAACTGTGAACCATACGTTCCATAGTTCAGGTCCTGCTGTTTAGATCGTTTCATTGACATTCAACGTCACTCTTTCGATGCAATATCTTTGCTATATAGATTTTTGTATAGTCAGGGATCCCTGGCTCCAATTAACTGTGGTGGCATTTTCTCAACCGCCTTCTACACATCCCTCGACATAGAAATAGGACAAAAAGTTTTTTTTAGGCCATCACCCCTCGTTCCACATTGTAGAAAAATTAAAAAAGTTCAGCAAACTTTGATCTTTTATGAGTTTTGATTCCCAGACGTCTAACAGCAATTGTCACTGCGGCAGAAGTCCAATAAGCAACTTTTTATATTATTCCAGTATTATTTAAATGTATGAAATTGAATTTTATTCAAACTGTGACCATTTTTCTGTATTGGTTTGGCATCTGTACTACATCTGAGTCTATGTGACGTTCTCCGGACTAAAGATCAGGGTGCCATCGTGGTGATCATTGATGCGCCATACAATAGCCACTATACAATGTAGAATTGTAAAAATATACATATTCAAGTTTTAATAAAGGACGGTAATTAAATGAAGAAAGGTAGAAATGTCGTAGAAAAAGAAAATACATAATTGTCTCCAAATCCTGGTCCAATTTAGAAAATAAACAGAGCCCATTAGTTTCTAGTAATTCCTAGCAAGTTAATAGATTCCAAAACACTTGTGTTTCGTACAGTGACGTTATAATAATAAAGAAATATTATGAAAACTGTTAGAATTTACTCGTCGCGAGAGCTGGATCCATCGGTAACAGTTCTCCTGTTGTGTTGTATTGTTTTCAAAGCTAAATGCTACGTTAAGCGAAGCGTTAAGAAGCAATTAGGTAGTCATTATTATGGCGAGGCTTGAGAGGTGTTCACACTTTCTGTGGTCGACATATTCTTAAGACCGCTTTCTTTGCTACAATTTTATATGCGGGCTATGGTCTTAGCGTGAATAAGGAAACGGCTTATTTAATGAATGATGATGTGGGTCCTTCACGATGACTTATATTTGTACATTCCTAGGTTTTATTGAGCCTCCAGCAATTTTAGTGTCAATACAACATGGATGGCCAAAGCATGCAGTGGTACAAATGAATGATATTGGTAGAAATGAATCATATACGCTGTTTTCATCGATATTCGGTTTGCCACTTATAAATTTACCTTGAAGCACATTGTTTTTTTTTGTGTCATTTGGCATCTTTAACTTGCGCTTGTTTCAACAAGAATTCTGGGATGGTTTTCGTTTTTCGTTCGATTTTTTCTAGAATAAGATAGTTTATTATGATCCAGTTAAAAAGTTAATTCATAGTTTTTATGGCTCTATTAAAAACCAAACCGACAATTTCGTGTCATCAAAACACATGAATTTTATTCCTCTCATTCGAGATCATAAATATCGGTTCAAATGCCACTAGTATTTATAGAGTTCTTAGGGACTCGGCTATGCATGATGTAACGTAATGTCTCGGGATTGACGTATCATAACTGCGGATTACGCAACACTGCGGCGCTTTCGCTAAGATTGTTTTTTGACTGAAGTTCTGATGCCTCGGTTATTATTCTGGATGTACGTGGGAGATAATTATTTTATATTGCAAGAGGGTTTTCCGATCTGTTGGGCGGCAGCCAGAATGTTTAATTGTGTTTGGTGGTGGCGGGGACTGTTTCTATCGTCTTCTTTGGGGATCGTTGTTTGGATGGTGACACATCTAGTATATAACTGGTATGAGATGTGTTCGATGTCATATTTGAAAGTAAAATTTGCTTATAAAAAGCTTGAGTATTCCCAGTCGTCGAGGTAAGTAAGGTAAGGTAATCTACCATTTGGCAAATGATTGTTAAGCCGCATTAGGTAGTAAATTAAGTGTAATGATAGACTATCAAATCATTCGCGTAAGCTAGATTGATGAGAGCCCTCACCCTTTTTATGATATGGTTGAGGTTTTGTGTTTTACAGATGATAACTGATAATGTAAGAATGTATTCTTTGTTGTACGCAATATTATAGAAACTAATCTTAGTTGCTTTCATAATATATAGAGCAATGGTTTTGACTATGCATACGTCAATAAGCCAGATGAAGTAACTTACCGTGGAATCAACGACTACTCAAAGAATAGCCAAGTACTTTACAACCTCTGTGAGTAAGACTAAGTATTGCTGTAAGGTCATCGTTCTAAAGCATTTTATTGCCCATCTCTCGAATACTAAGGCATTTGGATTGAATCGGTCCTCGCAATTCCAAGTCATTGACTCCACCACTTTAGTATTCCGGACGACATCGCGTCGCATTGTTGTATAATCACTGATATTCGTGTTTAGGTGATGTCCGTTTTAAATCGCTTCAGTGTTACTTTTTAACGGCCGGCAAAGCGCCGATGATTTCTCTGATGTTGTGGGTGTACATGGGCGGCGATGATCTCGTCTATCAGATGAACCTTTTACTCGTTTGTTTCCTATTCCATAAAACAAGCTGAGTTGGAACTTGGCATTGATTTTTGTAAAAAAATACTGTCTTTTAATACACATTACACCCCTATGGTATTTTGGCCGAAAATTGGCATTAAACTGGAAATATTTTATGCGGATTAGTAATATTTACGACAACGTGGGATCAGCACACATTTCCATGTTAAAGTATTAGCTAATTGGTTTTACGACCAACGTGACGTCATCCACTGACCATGGGAGCACTAAACGAATTAAAATTCCCGAAAATTGATAATGCACCAGACCAACCCGACGGCAGTAAATTATCACGAGTGCACACTAGTCCAATTCTAGTTCAGAATGTAAGGCCGGCTACACATTAACATTTTCGAGATTCAACTGCTGATTGTGTTGAAAATTGGTCGTATTGTGTTTAGTTACGTGCTTAGTTGTGGACACATTAGTTAAAATATAATGATTGTGGTGAGGTGTTGGCGTGCGCCTGGATAGCGATCATCGTGCAACGGTGTTAAGCCGTCCCACTGATCAAAGGTAGTGTGTGTTAATCCAGTTTCGACTAGTATCGCACTATCGTTTTCATTAAATAAAAAAAGGATGGTAGTTTATTTATAGGCAATACAAGGTTATCTTTGATACACTGAACTGACAAAAGCTGAAATACGTCGTGAACTTGCGTGAGTGACTATGACGGATTTTCCATGGTTTAGTCCCAGTAGTTCCATTCAGAGTTCCTTTAATTTTTCTGAAGGATCTAACAAGACTGAAAAGTCTACACTAATTTTTCTTCCTCAATACTACTTATTTACTATTTTTATCGACACACACGCTCACGTCGGCGTGGCTGAAGGGGTAGGTAGAGGTGGTATCAGTGCCATCCAAAGTTCGTCCAACTTTTATTTGTGTTCCTAACTGAACTGAACCTTTTCCTCCATGGTGTATCTAGGTTGATACGAATATCTACTAGCACGTGTATACCCATCATAAAATGTATTACGTCAAATAATAAATCTACGTTTGGCATGGCACCAACTGTGCGTGTGCCCGTAGCCTTTATATTTGGTTTTACGGAATAATATATAAATCATACATCTCTCGGATAACAAGGATATCCGTTTGCAGACGCGGTGTCTGCGGCGATTCCTCTTGTTTGTCTTGATAAAGCGGAGATTGTACTGGTATAAGCTATGTTTTATGTAGAAAGGGAATGAAAAATTTTTAGCTTCAGAAAATTTCGGATTCTTTGATATGAAATACCCGATGTTTAAAAATTGCTGTAGTGGTTTTTCGATCAATGTCTTTACGATCTTACTGGATAATAATCCCGATGGTACATATTTTCTGTCTACTTATACAGTCTGCGTAACATGACTTTATTTTTCCATGTTGCAGAATAATTGGATGATATCGACCCTTTCGAGAATGGGTCATTTGGTTTATCACAGTGGCCTTGTTTCGAGTCCGCGTGTTTGTGAGACCGCAAGTCTCGTAATTTCTGATAACTATGACAAAACTAGCATGTTAGTTGGGGATCAGGACCATGTGTACTAGGTGTATTCATTTATTTTTTTTATTGATGTATCAGCCCAGAATTGTCCACTGCACGCTGCTGTACATCCAAATTTGATAGATTTTGGCCACATACCACCACGCTGGCCTTGTGCGGGTTTGCGGACCTCACATACAGAAATCATGTATACAATTTACACCATATCATTTGCATTATAAAGTTAAATGAGTAACACTTGTTCGGGTGTATTCTCGCTATCTCGCTAGTGGCTCCCTTGCGCCCGCCGCGCCCTTGACCTTCATTGATCGCGCAACCTTCGCCCTGACCTAGGGAACGCGAGGATCGTTACTTCTCCCGCCTCCGGGACCACCTCGTACCGCGATCATGGCCTAAAAATATACATATAAACAAGGGTTTGATGCGTTTTAGTGGTGTGTTTTATAGGTTTTATAATTAGGACATATTTTTTTAAATGTAGGTGTTAATAATTAAAATCTGGTGAGTTAAAGTCGTCTTAGGAAGTCGCTGGATGCAGGCTGCTTCCAACAGGTGTATGTAATCTATGGGGTAGGCCTATGTTCAGCAACGGAGTTCCTGTGCCTGAAGAGAGAGAGTTAAAGCCCCCCAAAGGGCCTAACGGCTAACCCCTCTTAATCGTAAGTACTCTCGATTGTAGAGGAGGCTTGTGCCCTGCATTACGTATGTATATGGATTGAAACAGAGGCAGCAGCAGCGGAGTTAGAGTAATGAGTAACGTATGCTAGACCAGCTTGGTAGAATAAAGCCTAACTCACTCTAAAGTGTAGGGGTGCTGTGGTAATCATGGGACGTAAATGGGGCTTTACAATAAATATCATTATATTAAGTATGAGAAACAATGCATAGCTCAAATCTATAAGTTTAGGTAGAGATAATTATTATTTAAACGTAGATCAATACTAACTGCCTTACTCAGAGACATTTATTGTCAATTAAATCATTACTTAGTGTAGATTTTACAAAGAAAATCTATAGTAAGGAATGATTTAACTGACATTAAAAGTCTGTGAGTACGGCCGTAAGAAACAACTGTAAAAATTATAGCTCCTAAAACATGAATTGTTGGCTATGATGACTTATTTATATAGCTTATATTAAAAGAAGAAGCTTTTAATCTTTTCTGTCTGAAAAGATCGCAAGAACGCTGTAAGATAATTTTAGTAAACATGTCTCGCTTTTGATTATGCCGTTTCGGGAGTAAACGAGTTTAATCAGCGGTAAACAAATTACGCTGATAAAAATATTAGACCGAGTTTTTTAGTACTTACTTTTTTGTGTTGCCTTTAAGCGTAATTTTTAATACTTAGGCTTATGAAGTCAATACATTGTCTTTGGGCTGTCAAATTTGAGATCACAGGTTTAATTCCCAGGTCAGCCAACACGTTTTATATGCAATTTTTTGTTAAAAGATATCATTAAATGAGATATTTGAGACATAAAATTCGTGCCCATCATATTGGTTCGCCTCCAATCATATCTTGGGACTTTAAGCTCAGCAAATTATGGCACCATGGTAACTCTCTCTACCCCTTCAGGATACATAGGCGTGAACTTATTTATGTATGCAGTTTCTTGCTTAGGTCTACATAGTATAATTGGGCTATACATAAGTGTAGACCAGCGTCGACTTACTAAAGAGCTTTTACGGCATAGTTCACCACCGACACAATGCGGCTTCCGCAACAATAGCAGCGGTTTCTCTTCACAAAACCATTATAGTGATATTTTTAACGATACTGCTCTACATATTCGTCCTTTAAGATTGTTATTCATTCTGTAGTAAAAACTATAAGAGTATAACGTATGAATATTATAAAATTAAATCTTCTGGCACAAGACTTAGACCTAATCGACGGACAGCGTACGCAGAACAAACAGAATTTATAAAGCAAGTGTCAATGATTAATTTTGTTATTATTCAGTGACTAACACGAACCAGAGAACGCACTAGAAAATCGCGCATACTTAAAGTGTTAAATCAGTGCGATTATAATTTTATTATTGAAACACTTTGAACACAAGTTTCTCGTCGTAATATAAATCAGACGCTTTAACAACTTGTCTCAGCTCCATTACTACGGGTCGTTGGTAATTTATAGCTCGCCGGGTTTCATTAGTCGTGGATGCATTTTTTTATTATACCATTAAACAGTTCACTACATTTTAGTTGATTTGTGCGGATATTTCGTGTCGAGGTGATAGTTGTAAAATTTGACCTACGAGGATTATTTACGGCTGTGTCAAAAATTACCTGGTTTAGTGACCTTTGCATGAAAAACATAAGTGTCACGAAGTGCCGCTAGATGTCGCCTTTCCGAAGTTAATAAAATCGGGTTATTTCTTTTGGTATTTTAATGGTACCTTTAATATTTAATATCGGTTAAAGCATAGGTTTTTAAATCGACTAACACTTGCGTCGTTGACTAGGGTAATTCAGCATTGTGTTGGATGACCAAACATCACTCTAAATACTATAAGCTAAAAGAATAAAACAATTTTTATTCAATTTACATAATTTCAAACGGTGTTTTTTTAGCAAAAACTTCAAAAATATCACCAGGAACAACGTTGCGGTGGGTAACAAACTAGTTATAAGCGAGTTCGTGCAGTTTCGGAACAAATGTAGAAATGCGTCGGTGGTGCAGTCCGGAACAGTGCCGTGCATCGAAAATACTCGGTTAGCCCAATTCCCGCAAGGTTAGACGCTTTTATTTTCGCTGCGAATATATTGTGTGGAAAAATGTTCACGTAACCGGGGACTGGCAGACACAACTTGTAACTGCATATTTATTGTGTGATTGGGAAGAAAATAATATTTTTTATTCTTTGACACTAAACAGTTTCATTGTTGCGTTGGCTGCGTATCTGGGCTGTGGACCGACGAGATTCTAGGCTCAGAACTTTGGTCGAGCTCTCTAATTTATGCTCGTTTTTCGGGTCCGAAATAATTTATATGGGTTGCCTAGGACTGTAATTTGTGATAAAGTCGTTCCTGATTATATTTTGCCACAGAAATAAGGTCAGCAAAATGTAAGTTCCCATAGTGGCTCCACTGTAAATCCTCTTGGTATGGATCGGTAATTGTAGCATCTCCATTTAGGGCCGACTGTTCATCCACTATTATTCACAGCTGAAAGTAATTTACTGCCTCGGTGGCGTAGTTGTATTACGGTACGGTTACAAAGCTGAGGTCTCGGGTTCGAGTCCCAGGTCGGGCAAAGTTATATTGGATGTTTCAATTCATTATCAGCCCGGAGTCAGGAATTTGTGCCCGATATGGCGATAGGCTCGCCCCCTATCACATCGTGGGACGGAACATGCAAGGCGAAATGTGGGTGTCCTGGTGGCGCCTCTGCCTACCCCATCTGGGATAAAGGCGTGAGTTTATGTATGTATGTATGAGTGAATATAATTTAATTTGTTCCATTGTAATCCAAAGCTGAAATTTAAATGAATTTTATTAATTTAATGCAAGTTCCTGCGGATTTACAACGAGGAGCTGACAGCGCGGCTCAAAGGCTCGCCGTATCTGCACGCGCCACCGGACTAACTGTGCTTAAAGTATTAGCCATTCGTGGAACCTTGGAAATTTGTTTGCGCCGAAGTATATTTCGGAGTTGTACGTGTGAGGTGATGATTGATTAATTTATTGGTGCTTGAATAAGCTTTACAATTACTGTCGGAAAGGATTCTTGTTACAATTATTGATCTCATACTTATACGTCGCAAGTCTCAGAAGGCAAGGATGAACGTCTGAACGTCTGTTTTAAAGGTCCCAAAGAAAGAAATATAATAAGAAGAATAAGTAATAAATAGATATACATACCCCGCAATCACATACATAGTCAATTAAGTCTTGTATCGTGGGTATCAGAAGCAATCTCTCATTTTACAGCCGGCGTCTAACCGATGCGCCACGGAGGCTGTAAGAGCCTCTTAAGTACATCTTTTCGTCAGTCTTTGGTACGAAAAGTGATTGATTACAGCAGAACATGTATAAGTTTGCCCTAACAAAAATCATCATCAACCTGTTTATTTCGTACTTTTCTCATTAGTTACTGCACAACATCACACTCTATTATAATTGGCCTTCCTCACATAAACACCCACACAGGAACCGTTGAAGTTGTGGATGGAAGGATAGAGTAACTGATTATATTCCTTGCAATCTCACTGTCCAAGAGAAACGCAACAACAAAGCTATTATTTCACGTCGGTTTTCTGTGAAACGACGATAGCGCCTCGGTCAAGCCGGCTCAATGCTGTTGACAAAACTGTCTGCAGCGTGGCTCTACCACTTAATAATAAGAGGTTTAGAATTATATTTGTAGTGCTCTGCAAATAAAGAAAGAAACTGATAACGAGTTTCTAGATGGATCAAATCTGTTTACAGGATTTAGGATGACTTCCTACATTCTAACCGTAGTATTATTCTTTTAAATTTTCTATCGCCTCATTAGAATAGTGGCAACTGATATAAGCTGTGAACTGTGAGTTCCTGGGTCCGATTCTCCGTTCGCGTAATCCAGCTTGTGTGATTTTTTCACTGCCTATTACTTCGGGAATAAAGGCATAAGCTTCTGTAGGTATTGGTACGGTTTTTAACTATAAATGAGATGGAGGTCGACTGGGACTGTAGTCTAGTATCACATTAAATTTCAAAATTACAAAGTACAGATGTACTACTTGCTCTTGCCTTTGCGGTATATTGTTTCAAAATCATTCCCCGTAACCGAATGTCATCTTCATTTAGACGATTCGGCATATGAGTTCCCCGAAGTGTTGTTTTTGGCGGCGACACCATGTCGAACGCAGAACTAGGCCGCTATACGTCTGGACTAATCATTTCTGATGGCTACGACTGTCGGCTTGACAGCTGCTAATTTAACCGACGCGACGACGCATCCACACGCACACGAGCTTCTTAATAGCCGGTTATAAGTGAATCAGACTGTTAGTGCTGGTGGCCGTCGGAATTGAGTTATACGCACTACAAATGCTTTGTGAATTGAGTGATCATTCACTTAATTCACAAAGCATTTGTACTGCGTATGACACATTTAAGTATTGCTATATATTTTGTTAAGCAAACATATATACACAGGTTTATTTGCAAGTTTTTGGGACTTTTGAAAACAGCTCGTGTCTGTAGTAACACAACGTACTGTGCGTAAATGTTAAGGGATTGTACACAAAACTGCGAATCGGCGCGATGCGAATTCGTAACGCAGAAACTGCGACATGAACTGCTGCGATGCAATTTCGAGCGGCAAGGTGTCTTCTTTCTACGATTCGGGTGACGCTTGTTGCTAAAGAGGTACAGGAAAAACAAACAAAAAAGCAGGAATGTGCGATGCGAATCAATTTGGAAGTTCTTGCGATGCGTCGTGGGAGCTCGTAGATTTTTACGATGTGACGTCGCATCGCAGTTTTGTGTACGAGCGCTAAGGCCTGATTCTTACGGTACCATTTTAATATACATTAGTAGACGTTTAAATTTTACAACTCTAAACTCTAGTTGCTATCGCAATATGTATTTTGTTTGCGTCTGTTTCTGGCTTTATTTTTAAACTAGGTAGGTACTCAAGGAGTGTCTGGCGCAGTTTAAAGAAACCGACGTCAACCGAAACCAAAAATTTTACATGCCAACACGAAAACGCTGGACATTTTAGTCACAAAAGTTCTTTCCATAATTGCGATCGATATCGCTTCAAGCCCGTCGTATAGTCAAAATGCAAGGTATCATCATTTTAATTAACAAGCTATTTATACCGGTTGCTCGCAATGCAAATGTGTGCGAGTACAAACATTGTGACGTCGTTTATAGCACGCTCACTGTACTACACGGATCAGTGTTGCTTGACAACCGGCTGTTATGACTCCTTACGACCTGCCTCAATAGCGATCGAGTAGTATGAGCTGTTTTGTGTTGGCGATGTGACTGATGCTGTTGGTGAATGTTCTGTTTAGATAGAACATGATTGGGTGAAAGACGATTGTCTTTTGGTGATAGATATACAATATAAATTGATATGCGTATGTTTGATAATTCGTGGCGCAGGTGGTAAGCTGGCTTTGATACGAGAGCCAGTGAGTTCGATCTTCACAACGGGTTTTGATGATCTGTTGAGTGTGACATTTTAATCTACTTGACTCTTTTTGATGCTGAGAATGTTATCGTCGTTGTTTTTTTATGCACCTGAGCTTTTAGAAATCTCGAGCCAAATCAGTTTATTTCTACTGAGGACGGGATTGCGTATGTGATTATCCATTCCAACGACGGATGAAAGCCCAATATTTTAATACGCAATATTAATTATGTTGTTTTTTCGTAAACTCGCGGAGTGCGGTCCGGCGGCGACCTTGTGCCGGCCTGCAGTTTATTTTAACTTGCGATTAACCCGACGTCGGCGCAGTGCGTATAAATAAGTGTTCGCTTTGAGAGCTTGTTTCTCGCAGGCATGCGTTTATTTTGAACTTCTTGCATTTACTTTGACTTAGTAACAGTAAACACAAGTTGAATGAATAGTAATTGAATAGCCTTTCTAGATACTTTCCTGCCCACACACTCACCACTGCAACACCTGTCAGCCAGGATCAACAGTGGCACGCAAAAAATTGGTGCCGAGCTCCGGAGCTCAGCGAGGCTCTTAGGGATACTAGATTGTCTTTAATCCGCATCGAAATTAATCAGTAAGAATAAACAAATAGGAGTTGGAAACAAAAATTTCCCTCCGCAACAAAGCGGGAAACAAAATATTGAGCTGAGAGGTATTATCCTCCGATATAAAGCTATACAACTGAAGAAGCCAGATGTCAAGCACCACGGGATAAACAATTACATGGGTCCTATGGTGTGAGCTGCTAAATTTGGGTCCAATCATTTATACGTATCGAATAGACTTGCGTTTTCCACCGCGATGTTTTGGTTTCTACAAACTGGAGTTAAATTGGGAAAATTACTACCCAAAACTATTCTTCACCAATGTTACAGTTAATAAAAGTAAAGAAATACTTCAAAGATATTGTAGAATCTAGGGACATATAACATATTACATAATCTGTAAATTGTAATCACACTTCGAATCGAAAAATTTATCGATACATTCAGTTCTCCATTAGATTCCATACATTTGATGAAATTATGTAGTTGCCCAAAGGAGAAGATTAGTAGACAAGCCATAACCTATCCTTTTAACACGCATAAACAAAACTCGGGTATGACCAGTAACAGTGAATGAAATAAAGGTAGATCCAAACACGAATTCTGGGTTTACTATTCTGGAAGCACTACAATTAGTTTTCGGTGAAATGGCTACCGTTTTGTTGGCAAAAGTAATCCGATATGCGCCAGTCAACACCGAAACAAAATGAATTTCTTTGTTTTGAGTTTTAAACGGTGTGTTTTGTCTGAGTGTTGTTATTGTAACACCAATTTCCATTAGCTATTTGTTATTTTTGGTTGGTCTACTTCGCACAGTCCAGTTTAACTTAGTTGGTTATGGTTTATATGTTGTGCAAAAGGTCTTGTTGTGTGTTATTATCAATGCGATTTTTACGCGGGTCGAAAGTGTTTGCAATACCAGGGTATCGTTACATAATGCTTTGATAACGTGAAGACAATGCACCTAGCGGTGAGTGCAGTGAAATTCAAATGGGTTATTCAAGATATTCATATAATTAACACAGGAAGTTATTGGTACCAAGGAACCCATTAGCTACTACAGCATTGCCTATTAGAGAGAGATAGGTTGCATCAGCACAACATACAGGTAAACTACAGCCCTCTATAACGCTATATACAGGATGTCCAAGGAAAAGGCCCACCTGCTTATATAAGCAGCATAAGTGAATATGCACTTTATTATACCGAGAATTCAGATTTAAGCCCCCTTTCACTCTAATTACGCTAGATATATACTATGTACACACATATGTTATAAGTACGATAGACGTAAGTCACTAACGAGCTCTTGTAACTGTATTAGAAACTACGCAAGCTTTGACATTGACTGCAGTAATTTGGGAAGCGTTTTTATCCTGTGACGTCACTAGTCTAGAAGAGCTTGCGTTTAGCTATACAAACATATTACGCGTGAATGTGTAGAATTAGTTCTAGCCGGACGGATAGGTTTAAAAGTAAATAAGTTTCTATATAAAAAGTAGCTTTATAATGCCCGTGTCCATAGTCAATGCTCATTAAAGAAATATATAGAGATGAAAATCACGTTGATATTTTAATTTTTATTGCTTTGATATTCCAGTTATATCGATAAACGACTGATTTATGTAAATTTTGTGCAAATGCATGTTTATATTTGGAAATTTAAACCTGTTTTGTTTTTCTTGTATGCTATAAAATAAATTATGTTCAGAGATAAAATACGTTTTCGATTCGCGTTTTTTAAACTGAATGTTAATTAAGCTGCTTCTCTAGTCGCCGTGGCTGAGAAGCGGACTACGTAACTAGAGGACGCGGTTAAGCTACGGAACCCAAAAGTCATTTTTCTGTGTTAATAATAATTTTCTATCTTCATCATCATATCATTTCACCACTGGAAATCATATCTTTCCTGTTTGATTAACAAATATTTGTTTCGGGGCTGTTTCTGTGACTGAAGAATACAGTCGTATTTTTTGATACCTTTGTGTCGAACCACGTATCTTAGTTTGAAATGACTCGTGGATTTATTTATTTGTTGTATTGAGAGAGCAACAAACCTTTCGCTTGTCACGTTCTGTTACAAACAAGTGCTCACTTATTTTGTTAAATTGTAGTTCTTATTGCTTTTTGTACTCGTATAGTTGTTACGTCTTATAATTCAACGAAGTCTTGTCTATTTTAAACGACGCGACGCTACTTGTATTAACTCGGTTTGATGGAAAATAAGAATAAAAACATGAAAAATGAGTTGAAACGGATAGGATCACTTTGCTCGCTTCCGTTGAAATTTCACGTTAATCTTACCTCCGGCGGATTTCTTTGATTTCAGTTTTGTCGTCAATTTTGTACTGAATTTTGACTGATGTATTATTTCAATTAAATGAACGGTAATCTTATCTATAAACGCCCAACGAAGTTGCCGTGGCATGCGTTTGAAATAACAGCTCAGAAAATAATAATTATTATTTCATTTGTAAGTTTTCATTCATTTTGTTCTTCGCAATCATTATTACGTATTTTCATTTGTTTCTGCTATCGCACTAATTACTCTTTGGAATTGAATGGATTGCGTGTGAAGTAATTAACTAGGTGTGAATTGTGCTATTTGTACCAAGATATTATAATGATGCTGCTCAATTAACATTTAACATGTTTTAATTGTTTTTTTTATAAAAGAAGTAGTCGTTAATCGCATTAAGTATCTGATGACACGACTTTGAAAAATTCAAATTAAATTTTCTTACAAATTCAAACGTTAGAGTAAGTGCTCTATATTTTTGCTGAGTATCAAAACGTTCCTGGAGGCAAAATTTCGTTCAGAGGATAGATTTATGAATTTTTTTAACCGCATCATCGGATCGTTTGTAATGTCTTCGCGTTATGAATGTTCGCGGGGAGGTACTTTTAACATTATTCACTTTTATTACCGAACTATTTCTTGCTGGGGACTGGGGCGCACAATTGATATATTGTGTTTAAAGTGTTCTGTTATAACTTACGTATTTGTTTGTTGTTGTGATTCTTTGGGAAATAAAACGTTTCGTTTAGAGTCGATTAATTATGATTATTGCAGTTGAAGATTCTAATTCTTATGTACCTACATGTACTTATGAATCAATTTTGCATTCGAATGCCAGGACCATTTATATTTTCTTTATCTTTACTGCCAACAGCTTTAGAAACAGCTTAATAGCTGGAAACGCCTCATCTTTTGTTAATTGATATCTGTCCCCCATTAGACGCACATTACCTAGCTATTCTCTTTATCGTTAAAAACATTCTTTACCCCTTTCAATTTTATAGCAGCCAAGTGGTGTCAAGAGCCCAAGGTCTCGTGTCAGTGGCCTACTAACGCCAATGACACAGTGGGAGTTATTTTAGCAGCTCTTTGTGGGCCGTGGTGGCGTGGGCGACCACACAATCTCTTTGCGGGTAATTAGGAAAACGCCTGCACCGATCTGATCCATCAACGCTGGGTGTAATTGTACTGGCGATGGATATGAAATGTATTTCATCCTGTCGACAGAAGCTTGGGCCTTGAAACAAAGGAAAGAGGATTCTTTTGTTGTCTTTGAAGTTGTAAAGTGATGGTACAAAGGATTTGATAGCATGTTACTGTCAGATTTATTTAAGAGATAGCTGTTATAGGGATGACTGCCTACGTGGCGCAGTTGTACTACGGTACGATTACAACGCTGAGGTCTCGGGTACGAATCCCGGGTCGGGCAAAGTAATATTGGATTTTTCTATACATTATCAGCCCGGGTCAGGAATTTGTGCCCGATCTGGCGATAGGCTCGCCTCCTATCACATCATGGGACGGAACACACTAGGCGAAATGTGGGTGTCCTGGTGGCGCCTCTGCCTACCCCTTCTGGGACAAAGGCGTGAGTTTATGTATGTATGTTTTTCACAAATGTCTGCTACATAGGCTTTAAAAAGAGCTATATAAAACCAACTTTTATATTAAATTTTGTTTAAAATTTTCATAAACGACCCGTATTTATATTCAATTTACATAGAAAAAATCTAACTTACACGAGTCAAAGCAGGTCAGACGTACATATTACGTGGTGATTTATTAGTGAGTGCACATGACGGCTGGCGGAAATTACTGCTGCATGCGACATATATACATGTATACTATGTATATCTCTATGTAGGTAATTACCGTGCGGGTTACATGGTTAACTGAAACGACGAGGTAAATTAATAACTTATTTACGTTTTTCCTTTGGGATGTAGACTGGACGTGAAATTATGTTACTAAAAGTGTTCATAATTTTAACTGACACACTACTAAAGCTAACATTAATTTAGATGGTATACGCTCGTTATTTAGAATAGTTAAACTTACCAGGATCGAGCAATGCTCAGATCCATAGTCTGAAAAATTGTGTTAGATTTTTTTCTCTGAATATCGACCATCATACAACATGGTGAAAACCCTTAATAATTAATGACTAACGCAATCATGCCGCGTTTTGGGTTCTACCTACAGATGACCAATCTGAACCTGAAGATCGGTCTTTTACAACCTGATCTTCGATTTCCGCCAATGCGGCTTTGACCCGTCAACCTATAGAGATACCCTGTTTCGACCAAGCCGGCCCAATAGTGCCTCTATTCAGATTGCGCTGCATTTACCGTCAGACACCCGTAGTCTTTGTCTTGCCAATACATTAAAAGTCACTTCACAAAACATAAGTCTCCATTATGCGAGTGGACACAAAGAAGCACTCGTATAAATAGAAGGCCGTATTAAAGCAAATAAACTGGAAATGCCTAATTTATGTAGTGGGTCAACGTTCAGGCGACTCGTTCTCTGCTTTGTTTAATATATTAACGTCTGTCGTTTCTTTTTACAATGTCCAGGGATAATACAGGATAAAGTGGACGTTTGATTGTCGTTTGAGCTTCGGTTCATGTCCTTTTTGTGGCATTTTGAAAGAAGACATGAAGTGAATTTATACCTAAAACGTGGGCAAACTTAGATGTGATGTGCGTATTCGGCAAGTTTTGTGGTTGGTTAAAACGTGGGCTGTGATGTGACAGGTCGTTGGTTCGATGCCGACATGGATCCAAATGTTTGTGTGGTCAAGAAATATTTGTGCAAGACCGTAAATATTCTCGTAGTCAGTTACTCACAAGTCACTTTATAAGGCTTGAGCCAAATGAATTATAAATATAAGATTAAGTATATTAAGATTGCTAGAACCCATATACCTCTGTACTTATAATTTGTAGTCTTCCAAAACTTGCATTTAAGATTTACTAGGTGTCGTATTTAAATGAGCTGCTACACTAACTGATAATACCTATTATGCTTCTATAAAAATATATATTATCAAAATGGAATGAAAATGTTACAACGATAATCATGACACGATAACCCACGCAAATATGTCAAAAGAAACATAAAAAATAATTTATTATTAATTCTACGTCGCAATAATATAAAGTATACAATATAATATTATATCACAATGATACATTGTTAGATATTATAAATTGAATACACAAACTTGTCCCATCACGTGTTATAAAAAAAATATTGTATTTATAGATATACTCGTAAAGACGATTTTTCCGATGGGAGGAAAACTGTAACTGCTAGTTTTTATATCTGCTATTCAGAATTTCCTTATGTTAATACATACATACATAAACTCACGCCTTTATCCCCGAAGGGGTAGGCAGAGGCGCCACCAGGACACCCACATTTTGCCTTGTATGTTCCGTCCCACGATGTGATAGGGTGCGAGCCTATCGCCATATCGGGCACAAATTCCTGACTCCGGGCTGATAATGTATAGAAAAATCCAATATTACTTTGCCCGACCCGGGACTCGAACCCGAGACCTCAGTGTTGTAACCGTACCGTAATACAACTACGCCACCGAGGCAGTCTTATTTTAATGTTATAATAATTATTAGTAAATCCACAAGTTTTTGATAAATTTTAAGTAACGCGGATGTAGTAGCTCGGTCCTACACTTAACTAGTGCCAATAAATAAGGTTTTAAAGGTTCCACACAGAAAATATTTTTCACTCTTGATAACATTGCGAGACTGAGGGGCAGTCTTATATATTTTCGTATAAATTAAATTAAATTGTAAACAAATTATTTTAGTTAACAAAAAACTGAATGTATCTAAGATTTAACTCTATACGTATGTTCTACTATAGTATCTCCCATAGATATTGGATACAGACCAATAAAGCGATCACTATACCTAAATGAGTCTATTAATGGAGAGTTATTGCTCATGCCGTTTCCGCAGTATCAAGGAGCTGTTATCTCACAACATGTATAAAACGTGATCATGTCGTATTTCGTATTTATAAACTACGCATCCACTTGACGTCAATGTGATAAAATATTAAACCATCTCGCATCCTAGCTTATTAATTTTCTACGAAATGTTTCGCTCAAATTATTGACACTTGTAGTAAATATAAACGTTGTTTATTGCGTTTCCACGCGGCGAACATTAATCGCGCTGGATCTAGTTTCAGATTTTGGCTGTAGATAGAGGTAATATTTTCAAACCGTAGTTTAGGATTTAGTGAAATATGGCGTAAATTATAATAAGCAATGGACTTTAGGGCCGTTAATTCAAATTTTATGTACAATAATAACGTGTTTCGGCGTTACAGTGGTAGCTGTATTTTGTTCTTTATTTTGGTGGTTATGTGTATGTTTTTAATTTTATTCATCTCTTCCTATTGCCATAAAACCCTCAAATTTATAATGCAAATATTTATAACATTGTACCGTCATAAGACTACTTTATGTGCCGTGCAAGTGGTTGTAAGTGGCCATAAACGATAACTGTTTATCATCACGGTCGTCTGCCCGTTTGCCATTTTAATTTACATAAAAAATGTGCCTTGGTTTAAAGGGAAAGGAAATACTTAAATAAGGTAACCACAATACGACCTCCCGGGATCCGTCCTTGATTAATGTCGTTTACCTCGATACGGAACGTGCTGAGTGTAGTTGAGCCCCTGAATAAAAAGTTGGAGCAATGCGCTCGGGAGTACGTTGCCATTAGGTTTTCGCCAGGCGTTTATGTTTAAATTAATACGATTAATGGAGCGTAAGGAAATTGTATGAGTGACTTACTTTTTTTATTTAGTGCCTTTTCTACATTAATGGTCGTTTTGTGGGATTATAATTATTAGGAATATTATAATTCATATGTTATTCATTCACTGACGGTATTTGAGATTAGGCATTTAGTTGTCTGTTGCGTAGTTTTTGATAATAAATATCCGACCATGTGTATTTAATATTTTGCGTGTTTAACAATTTGTTTGTGTTTGTTCCAGGTAAGCCCTGTCATTTCTCGGAATCACTTTGACGAAGTTGGCGCTTGTTTTCGTAAGGAGTTTCATCTAATTTATTTGCTGAATATTTAAATATGTTTATCTGTCTGGAGATCAATAGCCCTTCTATAATACTTTTCATTTATATTCATTTGGTATCATTAAATATGAATGGGTATTTCGTCTCATTGGAAGGGCGGCCAGAATTAATTTTATTTATATGAACCATGAAATCGGAATATCTTATCATTCAATCGACCCTCTTATCATTCATGTCAACGTTTACATAATCAATCTATGGACATGTTTTTAACCTTTCTGTTCCATTCATTAACACTCATTCTGAATACATTATTAGTTGTTACATATGAAAATGTTCGTTTGAAAGTGCGTGGTGGTCTGTTGGTGATGGACCAGAAGCGGCCGTCAACATGTTTACGGTGGTTGCGGGTTCAAATCCCAGGGCACACCTCTGACTGGTCGGAGTCATGTGTGTATTGATAGTCAATCACCACGCACTATAACGGTGAAGGAAACATCGTGAGGAAACCTGTTCATCATAGATTTTCTATGGTATGTAGATGTACGCCAACCCGCACTAGGCCGGCGTGTTGGACTATACGGCCTAACCCCTTTCAATCGTTCTCTCGATTGTTGTGGAGGTCCGTGCCCAGCAGTTGAACGTATGTGGGCTGATACAAATACTACATAGTAACACTATGTTTACATGCATTTCATGCTACACAACGTGGCCTGACTAAGACAAATCATAATCTTTTAAGCTGTTATAAATATACGTAAAACCGAGTACGCCTTTTATCGTTTACGCTGATCTCATCAGTGACCAATTTTGAGCGTAATTTAATGCAAATTAACTGGAATTTGGAATGAATGGCGACAATACAATCGCAATTAAGCAGGTGTAGTTAATAGGCCGTAATAAATGCTGCGTTGGCGAGGCGGCTAACCGCTGCAGATGCGCACCGAGCTCTCTCTCTCCCTTTCTCTCTCTCTCTCTCTGTGTGTGTTTGTGTGAGCAAATTATTATACACATTATCAGTTAAATTACAATGTAGCTGAAATAGGGTTGAAATGGCGCTTGATTGAATCGTTACCGTCATGTTCTATTTGAGAAAGATTACAGCTCATGATAAGTCTTTCTGAAAGATGTCCACGGTCTACGTCCAGCGACTCCTTCAGATTACATCATGTCGTGTGTTACCTAGCGCGGAGAGACCAAAAATATTCGAGTGGAAAAACAAAGTCGGTCGGCCACCTACATTATGGTAGGACAAGCTAATAAAAGTAAAATAAATAATAAATAAATACATCCAACAGTCACATACATAGTCCTGACCCCACACTAAGATCGAGTCTTGTGTCGAGGGTATCAGAACACCCAGACCCGAAACAAATACCTGTGGATCACACAAATATTTGTTTTGGTGCGGGTCGAACCCGCGGCCTCTCGTTGCACAGCCGGCGTCTAACCAACTGCGCCACGGAGGCTGGCAAAGTGGCAGGAAATCGCTGGATGTAGGGCACTTCGAGCAGGTGGCTATGGAAATCCATCTGGCAGACCCATGTTCAGTAGGCTTCTTTACGGATGAGTATGTAAGTCTTGCGTTTATTCATGCGTCAAGTAAACATAGTCCAACGACCTTACAGATAGTGAGTATCGCTGCGATTGTGACCACAATCAGCGTGGCGGTTATGGTCGGTAACTGGGACGAGCCTCGGGCCACAAAAGGTTCAGTAGCATCTGTAACAAGAGCCGTGTTGTGAAGTGCTGCTCGTGATAGGCTTTATCAGTTTATGAGTTTACGTGATTTGTATTTAGGTTTATTACGTGTACAGTGCATGGATTTACTGTATAAAGACATGTTTACTGGGTGGTAACCGCAGTGTTTATAGCAAAGTTATTGGTGTCCTAGGACTGGCGAATTTGTCAAATAACAGAAGTAACCCTTAACTGAAGGGTCCCGCGTAGACACAAAGGAGGTCCCATTGCATCTCAGTCCTGACAGCACTCTTGCAGTGCAGTATTTTTTTATCTTCATTGATATTAATTAAGGGTGTGTTAGTGGTAATTTTTTGTTTTTAATTCAACACTATCCTTATTAGAGTAAGTTAGTTTAGCCGAGATTTTCAGTTAACAACCAACCTGCATTCCATAGCGATCTATACAAGAATTTCTATGGTTTGTGACGCCCGCTACTCCGCAGGAAGAAGTAGCAGGGAAAACCGTTCTCGCTATAGGAAGGTGTCAATTATTTTTTAAATAATTCTACCTCACCTTACGAAAATCTGTGCTGCCATCTCCGCCCACAGTAAATACTGAATAAATATTTCTCCATCAAAATGACCGCGGTGGGCGAGTGTTGTAAATAGAATTGTACAATGATAATAGGATTGCGATCGGATTGAGCCGTTCACGCAAATGCGATCGATTGAACGCACGGACAGAAGACGCGGTACGCGCAGATATGTCACGTACTAGCTATTTTCATTTGAATTGTGAAACTGACTTGAGTGCGTAAAACATTAAAATTATAATCACATACAATAGCTTAATAATTAAAATTACCTAAAAATAATGTATTGGGAGTTGATACCGATACCGCATGCATACGTAATGTTGTTACTTTTTTCCGCACTAATATTAAATAGAAGACAACCGTTTTCTTTTTTTCCTTCTCACTTTATTTCTAGCGGGGAAGAATTCTGTTGAGATCACTAAGAGTTTTGAGATCTTGAATGTTTATATTTCAATTTCAAAGTCTGCTTTAATTGCGTTGAAGCGTATTTTTATACAGAATTTGTAGTGGCAGCATCGAATGAAGTAGAATAATTTATCATCTAATTCATCAAGACGCATCACAAATAGATTACTTTTCCGTTGATATCATCGTTGTTATAGCAACCACAATCAAAATCGAACAAACCCCTCATTCGCAATATATATACAAGTCTTTCGAAGGCTCGTTTCCGCTTTCGGTGATTATGTATTGAGGCGGTTCTAATTTTATTCATTGAAGGCTTCTTTACTTAACACGCGAGGATTTCCACGTGCTGTGACGTAGGAGGGATGATTGGATTAAGAAATTCGTCGTCGTATTTGTCATCTGTCGGTTTTGGGTCTTAACTGGGATTTGAGTCATTTTAGGAATTAGTCAACAGTTTGTTTTTTGAATTGTCAGATCGTTGGTTGGATTCCTGATCAGATTCCTTTTAGATTTAAATAACAGGACGTTTATCTTCTGAATTGAATTAATAATTTTAAGACAGTTTTGATTACCGGTTTTAGACCGTCAAACAATCTTTTTACACAAAAGGATCCTCGTTTTTTTACTCATCACCCAGCCATTCTTTTCTGTACCTTTCTTGCTTCTTTGCAAACCTCTTCAATTTATGACAAGACTAACTGCTTTTCACATTTTCCAGTAAGCACGTTCTTTAACTTATGTACTGAAACTACGTCATCAGACTATTTTTATTGTTAAAATCTTCGCTACTAGTATTTGTTATGTAAATACCATTGTGTTTATTATGTAAATGGCGATGTGGTTGTATTTAGGGAAAGTTGAGCAAGTGGCTGGCGACATTCGTATTCATTCCTTGTTCGTCGTTTACATCGGAAGACAGTTTGTTTGGCAAGTATAAGTGTGTTATGTACCAAAGTTTCTTTGATATGGCTGATTCGGTTGTTAAAAAATACATATCAATAATGTTATTCGTCGTGATTTGGATTTACTGTCGCCAATAACAAACTCTGCATTAGACTATCGATAATATACCTTTTTATATCATGTTGAGGGCTTGAAAACCACCTTGTTATACTTGTTCCACTAAAATTTAGATTGTTACAAACGTTGTATATTACAGACTAAATAGGAAAGACATATTGAATATTTGATAATACAACCCAAGAAAAGTTAAAAGGATAATGTTCAAAAATAGGCTGTAAAGGCTGATAAAGATGATCATGATAAAACAAACCACCTTAATGGATTCTAAAGGCTGAATTAGCTCCTACTTAGCTACTAGACAAAATAACACTAGTCAGTAAGTCACTTACTTAGTACACTAGTCAGTCATTGGAATCGGAATAAGATTTTTAGAGTCCAGGACTCAAACATTTGGTACAAGCTGATCAAGCAAAAGAGAAATTCTTGCCTCCAACCCTATTTAAGAACATAATATTAAGGTCATGCGTATGCATAATGCATACTAAGAATATTATTTTTAGATTCCCAATTAACAGCACACGACGTGTTTATTAAATATTGTGCGAATAAATGAAGACATTAATAGCATTAAGGTCTCAGGTTTCGTTAACTAGATTACCGTTCATAATACTGTGTGGAATACGTATTAATACGATTAATCAGTGTGTGTGTGTGGTACTAATTTATTTAAAACTCCAAATTAAGCGAGGGAGTTAGTTCGTCGGTAGAATTAATTTACATACAGACTATTTTAATAAGGTAGACAAAAACGAAACCTTGTCGGGGTATATAGTGTTTTTCTATGAATTACAAACAATTCTTTGCATAATATTACTGCGCCAGGGATACGTGGGTTGAAATCCACCCTAGGAAATCCCATAACACTCGGTATACGAACCATTGATATAAGATCTCTATGAGACATTAATACTGTCCAGGTCGAACAGGCAAGTTTCTATTGTAGTCAAGAGCACTGCGTGCCACTTCAATTTAAATTAAAATACATATCATGTTTAAAAGTAATAAAATGTTTCCTAAAATAACAATTTTAAACTACAATCTTTTGTGTGCGATAAAAATCTCTTCCGCCTGCGGTTTCCTCTTAAAGGTCAACGTTTTTGTTCAACTTCGTCGGCGAACGCACGCACTTATCTATTTCGATCGCCATCGTTGTTTACATGGACACATGATTTAAATATAAAACGCAATCGAGGCATTAGCGTTTTCTGTGACATTGGTAATTTAGAACTTATTGCAAAAAAATAAATGGGAAGGTCTTTTTGAGTAGCTGACATTGCTGTCTGATATTTGTAAATTGTTATAATGATTATAATCGAAGTCACAGGAAGTTCACTGCTGGACAAAGACTTCGTTCAAGGATTTCAATAGCGACTTATTGGCAGCTAGAACGACCTATTGGCATATCCAGCCACTTTGGGAAGCATTGTTTATCATTGCGATGTAACATGATAGTTTTCTGTTACATATTACAAGTGCTTTCTACTACTTTTTAGAAAGTTTCTTAGTAATCTGAAAATACATCGCGAACTATATAGCCATTATCATCATAATGATCGGTAGCCACAGGAAGTATTCTCCTGGTCGCAAAGTTCTTGACTCGAGGTTTCGCCGGAACGACTGTAGTGTTAAAAGTTCGATCAAGAAGTGGACATACAATTTAGTGAAGGTCGTTGGATGAACGCCACTTCTAACAGATCGCTGAAAATATGTAGACAGCAAGGGTAGTGGGAAGAAGTTCATAGTATACTTTAAAATACAGGTCTGTAAAATATTTTCTGTAAGTAGTTTACCACTATAGAATAATTTCATTTGTAAATGAATTAGCAGATGGCGTGGTCTATATCAATTGTGATCTATGTTATACGCAGGGGAGATTTTGTACAAAATAATTTTATCTACTCTTTTATGTAAATGCGTTGGTGTGGTCAGAGACGTGCAATAAAAAATCTTATTACTCACTATTTTTATCGCCTTCGGTCATAACACCTTTATCTGCGGTTTATTTCACCGATTTCCCACGATGTGCAAGTTCATCGATCCATCTGCATCCGTCTCTGATGCGCCATCGTTTAACAGCCTTCCTCCGTCGGTTGGTGAAACAGCATGCTGTGCCCCGCCCACTCCTGCCACTGAAGCTGTCTATCCGACTAGATGCATGGGGCCAGTGCCCTGCAATAGGACACGTTGATAAACAGTCCGCAACTGCAGTATCCCCATCTCCCTCGGATGTAGGTCACGGGATGTTATCGGTCACCGTTCCGCTGGCAGGCAGTCGCGCGGCGCCGCGGCCCGCTCAGTTCCGTACGAGACGCGGTGGGGCGCGCACGTGTGTGACATGAGCCCGCGCATGCGTACAAACAAACCACAGTGATCAGCTGATCGACGAAGTTTCCCCTGTGATCTCAGTGCTGTGATAACTAACAACCATGGGTCAGGCTTTCGGCACCACAAACTCTCACAACGGCGAGAGGCAGTATACTAGGAAAGAGATCGGTAAGTACTGTGTGTGGCTATTTGTAAATGTTATTTTCGCATCCTTGCACGTTGCGAAACGTATTTATTTTTCCTCGAGGTTGTCTCGCAATTTCTTCATATCCATCTACTTAAGTTCGCTTAGCACCTTATTCGTTTATGTTATTAAGATGTTGCCTTTCGTAGTAATCATTCAATTCGTAATGGCTCCTCTCATTTGGACCCAAAGCGTTCCTTAGTTCATCTTTATGTCGCACTATTCTGTTTGGGTCGATTATCAGCTCAAGTTGCATAAATTGGTGGAGGAGACAAAAATGTAGGTATTTTTGATCTTATAAGATTCGGCTGTAGTTGTAGAAGTATTTACTCAGGTCATTCTACAGACAATCGAATAAACATTAACGGTGGGAGAAATCATGTTGCTCGGTTAATGCGTCTGTTGTCACAATTAATATAGACATCACAAAGACCATGATAGCTCTATAATAGTAGCGAACAATCTGTTATTTTGCAACTATAGTATATACCGGGTATATCAAGACTGCGACCGAAAACGAAGCCAGGTGGTATTATTAGTGACTTCAGACACAACGCAAGTAAAAATTTCGCAAAAAAAATCGACAACTTTTTTTTGTAATTTTTTACTTATCGTCGTATTTGGGTGATAAATACATAGTTTTCCTAAAATAATGATGCAGACCTCTTTATTTTTAAACACTCAATGGCACGTAAGGGTTTAAATCATTATTATCGCAAAAACTAGGTATTTACCACCCAAACAAGACGATTTTTAAAAAATTCTAAAAAAATAGTTGTCGCTGTTTCGGTGAAATTTTTATTTGCATCGTGTCTGTGACCACTAAAACTACCACCTGGTTTCGTTTTCGGTCGCGGTCTTGATATACCCAGTATGTATACACAGATGTTCATCCTTAGATATCATTGTCTTAGTTTTAAATTAAACCGGTTTAATAAGATTTATATCAACATCGTTCATAGTTTAACTACAAGTTTTGCATGAATCTCTTGCTTTACAAATACTGATATTATCCTGAGAATTCATCTAAATATTGTTTTAAAATGATTGAGATAAATTAGGATGTGCTGCTATTATTAAAATGCTCACAGAATAGAGAATATACAACATTGACAATCAGTGAGATTTCTAAAACATGCTCAAGAGAATTAGTGACTAAATTGAATATTGAATTGCATAAACCCGGTGCAGGTATCACTGGGGCGTTCACTTTCTCCAGCGTACATACAGCTCACGCTTATGTACCGTTACGTCACTCCCTGCTTTCGGCTGAATTATAACATCCTGTATTAAAAGTTAAGACAGTTTGTGTACTGTTGGAGGAATTAAAATTGCGTTGTAAAACGAGTAAAGTAAATAGGATGTTTTGAGTGCGGTGTCTGATTGTTCGATAATATTTTGAAAATCATTGATTGTATTTTACTGTGGTTTTTATTAAATGATAAAAATACTTTGTTGGGGTGTAATGCATATTAAATTATCAAAAATGTTATAACAGAAGAGCAGGAGTAAAAAATATAAAAATTGATACATTTTGGTATTAGGAGCAAAATGCACATGTCGTTTATTATGTGTTATTGTAGACCAAGCCTGTAGCCGCCAGACTTTCGTCAATTTATAAAATCTTAAATGTTGTCTGCGCATGCCTCTGACATAGACATCACTCGATCAGCTATTATGAAGTTCCGATCGGGGTGGCTTTGGAAGTTATCAGTTTTAATGTGTCTAGCAAGATGAAAGAACCATCAAAAGGATACCAAGGACACATATTTTGATAGTTGCCTTAACAGCGTATATAAAATTCAGCTTGAATGATGTCTGGCGGCCACTGCTCTTGCTCTATTGTTTTTCATCTATAGTGAATTAATATGCAGGTTTCGGCATGCCTTTATTTCTTCAATACGATGAAACTATTCGCACACAAGGAGAAACAACAACAACCGTCTATATTTACTCGGAATGCCCTTATCAGTGCAATTACTTTCGCCGTGACGTCACATGTTATTCTTTTTTGGATTGTTTACCGCGATGATAGCTTATCACACTCTTATTCTACGTTCATCTAGAAGTAAGTTATCTGTAGAAATTTCCGCTTGTATGGTAATCTTTTAATGCGGGTTTTACCTATCTATATCTATATCAGCTCATATACGTCCCACTGCAGGGCACGGGCCTACTCTACAATCGAGAGAATCGATTGAGAGTGGTTAGGCCATATAGTCCACCACGCTGGCCTAGTGCGGGTTGGCGGACTTACATACCGTAGAAATTCTTTAAAATCGCTACGGTATGCAGGTTTCCTCACGATGTTTTCCTTCACCGTTATAGTGCGTGGTGATTGACTATCAATACACACATAACTCCGAAAAGTCAGAGTTTCCGAAAAGGGTTTTACCTACATACACGTAATTTAACATTCTGCTTCAATTCCCGTCAAGATTGCTAGAGGAGCTGCTAGTTACTTTTATACCATTTTCAGTTTAAAATATTTTTGTCCCGAGTAATAATACTGTGACTATCGTCTTACTGGGCATGGTTGAGATTTTCAAATCGATAAACTCACACAAAGTGGATTGTTCAAAGTGTGTGTCGAACCTGAGATCGCACCGTTTATAAACACTGATTCTAAACCACAGATATCGGTACGAGTTGTTCGTATTGTGCCTGAAATTGTTATTATACCTTTATTATTATGTCGTAAAATGGCACTTATGATTATGTTTTTCTATTGTTAGTTTAAAGATAAGATAGGATTACAATGTTTTGCAGTGATAACCATTCATTACAAAATACGGATTATTGTTAGTAATAGTTCGTGATGCGGAATTGAATTTCTTTAATTACCGCACTGAATAAAACATGATTATTGCAGTCAATTATAAAATATTAAGGGGCAAAACTTTGCATAATATAAGACAGCTTTAATTTACGACGTATTTTTACGTCACGTGTTATACATTATACTTTAGGGCAACAAAACATATTTTTAAGCGAATTTCTACTGTGTAATTATGACACAAGTGTTGTAGTCATTATTACATTGTATTAGTACATATTTTCAATATTATGTCATATATCTTGAATAATAATTTGTACGATATAATTATCCATTATTCTGTTTTTCCTCAATGATGTCAGATGTATTATCTCAGTATGGATATTTATTTGCTGTTTAATTTCGGTATTAAAGAAAAGCATTGGAATTCATCAGTTTATTCGAAAAAATACATATGTAATAGACTCTTAATGTTTCTAGAATGACTCAGTAATTTTGTTAGTTTATTTTTACGCTGTTATTTTTACCCATTGAAACATAATTTTGAGGGTCTCTGGCTTTTGTAACGAAGCATATCATGACCACGATATAAAAATATATCAGGATAAATATGTTATTTATTAGGCAATCGTAAGAAAAGGCGATCTAAAAATAGTTTTCAATACAATAAATCTAATTAGCAAGTTGAAACGATTGTCACTAAAGCTGTTAATATGTGACGTATAAGAGCGTCATTAGCGGTATCATTCATTCTTGGACGGTAGATTCCGTCATTTGATTTAATTACCACTTGCTGGAAGTTTTTTTTTTGTAATCTATACATGTATTTATAATAAAACATGTCATTGACACGATCATATTTGGATAATAATCAATATTGTATGGAAACAGTGGTGACGTGTTTATACGATTCTATTAACATCTGACATTAATATCCGTCGGGCATTGTTAATATATTAATTATTGTTAATTGATTGTTATTCGGCTTCCTGCTTCATGTAGGTATTTAAACCCGAGTAATTACGGTTTTCATTTGGAATTGTATACATATATTAGGTACTAATTTTCACCAAAGAGAAATAAATTCAAATTGAAAAATAAAGTAACAGCTTTGAGTCCCTTGTCCTTCACTATTAGAACATGATATTTATATACATTTTGGATTGCGCAAATATACTTAGATATGACAGTAAACAGTTCTCAAGATTACTCAAGGATGCAGCGTTACTGATACCGGATTGAACATATACCAAGACAATCTTATTGAGACTATATACTTAGTCGGTTAGAAAAGCTCAAACCAAGATCTTTTTAAATCAATCCCGGATCTTTTTAAACCCGACATATACCAAGATTCCACGCAAATATGCACGTCCGTTTCGTTCTCAAAGTGTGAACAATGTGCACAGCGGTGCAGTCAGCACTCGACGGCGTAATCTGCGGCGTCCATCATTCTAAATATACGCGCTGTTTACCTACTGCAGCGGTGTAGGCAGAATGCATGCCGTGACGTCAGCGGGTTAGGCCGCGGGTAGAACAGGTGATAGGATTGGGTTGGGTAAAGATTAGGTAAGTCCGGAGTTCTGATATTCTTAGAACCTAGTAGTTTATCAGGCCTTTTAATTTACGAAATAGCATTTTTAGTTAAAAGTGTGTGGTGATCTGTCACTAATAAACTGGATATGTATTGTCGAGACAGTAAGCGCGGATTCGAATTCCTGAGCATCTTTGACTTTTCGGAATCATGTGTGCACTGTTAGTCAATATACCGGTGATGGTAAACATCGCGAGGAAATTGACATACCACAGAGTTCTTACCCGAATGTCAATGCTATGTCAAGTCCGCCAATTTACTATAGACCAAATTGGTGGACTGTTGCCTGAGCCCTCTCAATCCAGGAATGAAATACATTTAATACCAAGAAGACAGTAAAGATGTCTGCAATAAATAGCTCTTCTCACCTCTGCGGCTGTTTACAAATAGCGCCAGAATGAGCCGGTGCATTCCGCACGTTGTACGCAATGCCTTAGACAGATATTGAACAGATGTCTGCTGAATAACCGGGCTTGCGGTCAGGAGAATTCTGATCGCCTCTCACCATGCATGTTTTGCGTGCCTAACGCTATTGAGATGTATCAATGCTTTTGGTGTAATGTGCTGGATTAAATGTCAATATATTTGGAGCGGGAGCAAAAGTGCAAAATGCTGAATTTTTGGCAGTTTTTGTAGGTCATGGTATCCTATTAAATGATGAAGTAGAATGGTATCAATGATGGAAAATCCTACAATTTATGGTTTAATGCTTTTTGACTATTGCAACAAATACCAATAAGGGACATTCACACTTTTCCATGTCTTCAGAAAGACGGAAATTGGTTATTTCCGATGTTACATTGCACGGCCCAAGTTTCTCTTCAATCAGTCAGACTAAGATGACATATTTTCATCACTTTAACAAGTAGTGGAATCAACTAGTCACGAGTGTACTGTACCTGTTACTTATTGTACCGCATTTTTTGTGATTTCACTGATTCATTCTTATATCGTTCACCCATAAAATACCTACATTTCTTGGCTTGAAATAAAAAGTATACAAAAATCTGTTTGTGCTAAAAATAATTATTTAAAGTTTTTATTTCGTTCAAGTACATTGAGTCATCGTGTTAATAGAATGGAAACATTTGTATTCTGAATTCGTGTGTATTCTATAAATAATATCAACAAACACGTAATATTCTGGTTGTTCTCTGCTGTTGAATATTGTATGTCTGCCTCCAATGAAATCATGATGTACTGTTTTACTTATAGAATATCTGGTAATAGTCAATTTGATGAGACTAAATATAAGTACATATATAGTTACATACATTGAAATGGTAAATTTTCGCCTAACTCTGTAGTGTATCGGTAGTGCAACACTGAAAGAAGGGGAGGAATAGGACGGTGGTTTTGTTGCCAAAAGAAACGTGACTGAAAATCTATTACTTCACATCAGTATTCTGCTCCACCACTTAGTTCGAGACGACTACGTTTGGATCGATACTACAGCATGGCTCTGTTTATTCGAAACTATAACTTGGATAAAAAATTGTCATCAGAAGGCAATGTCGAATCCTTTGTGCTTACTACGCAGTTCGTCCATCCTTCATTTGTAATAATCTTGTTAAAATCATGAGAATATCACGGAAAATAAAAAACGTGTTTAGCATCCCGTCTCTCGAACAAGGAAAATAAACAGAACATAACGGGTCAACGTTCTAATAGCGAACGCACGAGGTATTTGCACATGTACCCACATGTGCCCTGAGCAAATGATAAACGGACACCAGTCGATGTCGATGACGATAGATTGCCTTTATTTTTAGCACGATACCAACGACATTGATAATGTGATAAGAACGCAAAATATTTACAAGATGTCACAGCGGGTGACGAATAAGCTCGGTGCATGAAGTAGCATAAAAAAATTGCGACTTGTGAGACAATCTGTTTGTTTACTAATTTGTGGTTAGACTCACTCATTTCTTAAAAATGATTGACTTCATTTCTTTGTTTATAACCACAATAAAAATAATTGACACAATACGAGACGGTATACCTACATGATAAAATAATTTCTAGTCAAAGCAGTCGGTAATTTCCAAGACAAAATTGTGTCTGAAACTTTACCATTGTTACAAGAATGGCATCAATATGCAGATACATTTTATTTGCAGAATTTTCTTACCCATATAACCATATTGTACATTCCGCCTTACTTGATGTAAAGAAACTGATTTTTAAAAGTTGGCGACAAACAAACATTTCCTCTAACATAGATGATATTAAACGTAGATGATCTTAAATCAGGAGAGCTGATTGTTTGCATATGTTTGCGTTCATTGGTACAGTGTTGAACCAACATACGCAGACATCGTATTTACAATCTAGTTACATGTATTAGACTCAACAGCGTACTTAATCTTACGTAGCCATTGATAATACCCGATAACAATAGATTGATTTATCAAATACAACTCTATGAATAGATGACAGCCTCCGTGGCGCAGTTGGTTAGACGCCGCCTGTGAAACGAGAGGCCGCGGGTTCGATCCCCGCACCGAAACAAATATTTGTGTGATCCACAGGTATTTGTTTCGGGTCTGGGTGTTAGTGAGACCGAAAAGTCTCTCGTAGTTTCTGATACCCACGACACAAGACTCGATCTTAGTGTGGGGTCAGGACTATGTATGTGACTGTTGGGTGTATTTATTTATTATTTATTTATTTATTTAAAAAAAAAAAAGAATATATATGTATTATAAATATCTCTCTTGCCTGAATAATAGACGTTTGTTTAAAAGCTGTTGGAAATATTCGAGATAATCTAAAGTGCATTAGAAACTACGGGTTATAGATTTTATACCAAAGAGTGTATTGACGAACTGATATCACTTATAATCAATTGGTTTGTATGTGTTCTCTGTCCTAGTTCGACTCTTAGCCTTTAAGATTTGGGCTGCCTTTATTGCTTTGGAGAAGTATCCGATAGATAGCATGATCAGAAACAAGGGACATTTGCAAATCTCATTGGTGATTAAAAGTATAACAATAAAAAGTAAATAGTTACTCGATGGAAGAAGTAAAGTAGCAATCGCTAAATGAACTACAATTTATCGATTATTATCGTTAAGTCGTAAAATATTACGTAATGTTTCAATACATAATATTTCGATTAGATCTTCATGTTTATGTACCTATGTTTTGTTATTTGGAAGAATTTGATCAGATCCAGTTTTGAAATGTCTGTTTTTATCGTCGCCTCGTAAACTTTACGATGTTTCTAAACAATTGACCATCGCAACAAAATCATAATGCATTGTTGTTGAAACAATTAACAATTTGTGCGCATCTGTGGAGTGTGTGCGAGGAAGCAGGTTGGAAAACTGTTCTTTGTTGATCACAACGTGCAGCGAGAAGTTGCTCCCTTTGTTTGTTATCGTTCCTTCACCTGTGGACGGACACTTGCCGAATGACGCTTGTGGGTTCGCGACTTTGAGCTCAGAATTTTAAGTTAAGAAGTTTTAGAGTCGATAAAGAAATGTTTATGGGCATAATACCAATTACGCTAGATTAGTTCTCGTGGAGGTATTGATAGGTTTTTGTCAATTACAGTTAAAATGGATTATTAGGATACGTTCTAATAGAATAGATGATAGTATATGTCAAATGAATTTAATTATGTTTTAACATCAATTAGACGTGACTTAATTAAGAGCAAGATACGAAGTGATTACATTGGATGTCATAAACATTACAGATAACCAATTATCATTACACGGATACAAGTAAACTCTCGATCAATATCAAAAGAACCAGTGCGCACATACAAGAAGTGCGAAAAGTTGACAAACACAGATAAGTGTGGTGAATTGGCGCCGGGAACCGGTCCGCGGCCGCAGTCCGTTTTGTAAGGACTAGTTTGTGTCGCCGACCCAACCGGTCTTACTTCAACGCCTCTCGTTCTCGACCAGCTAGGCTTTCTTCACTACTTACTGTACGCACCAATTGTGAAATTACATTTATAAATGATACGAACTGTATCCCAAAAGGTAAGCAACAGTACCAAACATAGTTCTTAGAGTTTCTTTTGTTCTTACATCTTAGAATATCGGAAATGCCGAACCGCATAAGATTTGTGCAATATAAAACGATTGTAATGTTATAGATCGCGCCTACTTTGCAGCTATTATCTATGGTACGTAGATAAAGGGTTAGTTAATTAGCATTGAGACATCTTTGACCGTAATTGCAACCTTCCTGCGACATTGGCTCCGCGGAGACGCGATGATAAATAAACTGATTATATTTTTCTTGATAGATTTTTGCGTTGTACTTACTCTATTATTAATTTGATATTATTTGAACTGGTTATTTTAAGATAGAAGAATTGGTTTTATTTCGATGACTTAGAACTTATTTCGAGATGTTTTTCTCAAAGGCTAGATCACGTAGAAACAAATGCTAATTATAATTGCCAACACGAAACAGACATTCCATCAGAAAATAAAGATATCAATGGCATGTTTTCAATTACATAGTGATGTTTTGCAAAAAGTTTATAGCCATGTGACAAGCGTGGAATAATTCATTGCGTGCAAAATCAAAGATCACACAAAAGCGTTGACGGAGGCTCGTGGGCGGAATAGTAATTGGCAAGCGTTATCTGTTATACGCGACAATAACTTGCGTGTCATGCCGGCATCACAATGGCGAGGAATCGCTCCTATTCTGTTTCTTGTTAAGGTCCTTTGTTGTGTTTGTCATCGTTGTTTATGGTGTTAATGGACTACTGGATCTCCTTATCCAATATTGTTAGATGAAGTATCAATGCTGCTGTTTCACGGATTGTTACTAAGGCATAACACTTACAGGTCCCTTTGTTATCGTATATACGTTGATTCTATACCCATCATTACTAAATCTAACACCATAGAACCGTACGTCTTCAAAACTATCAAAAATTAAAACGTAAAAAAATTAAAAAGGAAGTGTCAGTAACTTCGAAACAAAGTAGTCAAATGAAGTGCATGATTTCTTACCTCTTGAATTTTGCAAATTAACTATTCTCTCGCATCAAAATATGAATTCACGCCCGTAGTTCTGGCTCCAACAGGAAATATTCTTTTTATTCTGTCGAAACAGAATTGAAAGCGCGGTCGTAAAACCGCGCAGCTGTAAAATGCATTCACAGCCAACACCCACAATCGATTCGGAAAAATAAACAATTATCAAAAGTAATCAATTAACGCGGTTACCGGTTCATTTCCAAACGTTTGTTTTTCACGGAAATGAGTCGAAAATATGTTTTTGATAAGCGTTTTACTATCTCCGCGAAGAATATACGATTCAGTGATTTCCTTTAAACGCAACACCAAGTAATTTTCTGATTTGATAGGTTTCGAATATCTGCCCCATCTTATCGTTCACCGATATTTGCTATAGATAGGATATTCGATATTTATTTTCCGCAACGATTTTGTTTGTCTTGTTTTCGGGAAATCACCTCTTCCTTATTCGACGTTTTGGAGGACCAAATTCCAAATACCAATCATATAATTTAGGTTTTGCTCGCCTTTCGGGTCACTATTTCGCGATCTTTATCGTGTGCTGTATTGTTATTTTTTTGTGTATAAAAAGAGATCCGTGTTCTATAACAATTCTAAAACTAATGATTATTTTTCCCTGGAAGTAATTAAAAGATGTTCAGAAATTTCACAGCTAGCATAACAATTTTGACAATAGACGTATTATCATGAATGCTTATTCCATTCTGTAACAATTTACATTGACTACGCATGCCTAAGTAGCATGCTTAAAATCTTACTAAGAGCGTGTAATCTTCCCAATTGGCTATAGAAAAGCAGTAGTAGAATTATTTCGATCACTAGGTTACTAATATGATGTAACACACTATTCAATCGCAATAGCGTTATCGCGGAAATCTCGATGTAATCGCTTGATTGTCCCGATATGATAGTGCAGCTCTGATCGCACCATTGCATCGTTTAGCCAATAAAAACGTATTTAAGTATTTTGTTTTAATGTGTGCACTGGAAATACGCTTTCAAATTGCGTAGTTTAAATTATGATTGTACGAAAATTATTCGAATGTAGTACCTATCCGAATTACTAAGATTCGTATTGATAGATTTATCTAGCTTTCGGTATTTACTATGCTCTTAATAACCATCTGATATCAACTTTAAAGGTTTGCACTACTACTTATTATTGTGTAACCGGTAAGTGCTTTCGGGTATAGTTTGGTAGATAATTCGACTGTGACGTCACCTTGTTTGGGAATTTCCTGCTGTAGCTCCTTAGTCATTAGTTAATTGAATGGAGTATTTTCCCCGCGGTGGTGAAAAACCTAATCGTTTTTTACGTTGACAGGTCTGCGTGCACTGCTATTACGTCTTTTTTATGTTTCTTTAAATTCATCAAATTCAGAGTTTGTGAAATCACAAACACATTTTCGAAAAATAGTTTTAATCTGTAATTTTTAATGATTTTATAATAGTATAATAACTAATAAAGCGTTTAATCGGCTCAGTGCGTTTTTGCGACGGCCGGGCCCCGTAGGGATATACATAATAAAATTATTTGCTGATTTGTACAAACGATTCCGCCCTGTATATAAAGTAATAAACTCGGAACGCAGTGTATTTATGACGACGTATATCAGGTCGCGTACTACTTATCAAACAATTTTATAGCACAGTATAAGGCGTGAATCAGTCATTACTTGTAATCTCATAAACTACGCGTTACCCCAAGTCATCTTCTGCGGCGTACGCAGGCAGAAAAATGAAAGACATTTTTATATTATAATTAAAGTTATTCTTCCCTAATGCGAGTAGGGCCTCATAACAAGTAGTACTTGTAACCGGTGATGGTATAATTGCTGGGGATGGTTTTATTAATGACAGCTAAGGAAGCGAAAGAATTATGTTTGGATTGCAGTACTTGACGCTTTATAGTCTTCATCATAGATTAACTGTGAAAATACTTCGAAATACCTCAATTATCAAGGTATTTACAATGTGAAATAATATTACCTATTCCGTTTGAAAGTAGAATCACAATTGAATGAGTCAATTTGTATGATGACACACTAAGAATGGTTCAAGACTTTTGTGACAAAAGTGGATAATCATGAAATTAGACAGAGTATTAAGTATGCGCTGTTTCCGGATGTGATAATGCACAAGATATTCGCACGAAAACAGTGATTCATAAAGAAATAAACAAAAATGACTTAAGAATAAATAACGCGGTAGATTATAAAGATAATGGGACAGGTCATATATCAAACGTTATTGATTATAGAGTGATATAATTGATGATTTAGTGTTTCTACCCATTAACAGTTATGACGTAACCATGACCGTGCTATGAAGGAATCAAGTAAATTATACTCTTGACATCTCTCTCTTCAGTCATAGAAGCCTACCCATGAATATAGGTCTCCCTAAGGATATCCATTTTTGGTATGAATTACTAGAAATACTATAAAACGCTATCCACTTGAAAAGGTTCACAACACGAATATATTATGCTACTTCATAACGAGCTAAGATTATCGATGTTATTTTGGACATGTAGAATATCTATATAAATTGAGGTAATATAACCTATTCAAGATAGATTATTTTGATATTTTTAATGATCGTAATGTAATGAGTAGCTAAAATAAAACTTTGGGATGTTGATTTCATTCATAGACCTTTGTTAATTTTAATTATTGATGTATTTGATTTGACTGTTGGTGTATACGCAAACTATATTTTGACTTTCAACTTTAAATTACCATAATTTCACCTCATAACCGAATTATTTAAAATTGTAATTCTTTACCAACTCTGTATTTTTTTTGTTACAGGTATGTATCATTGATTGTCATCAGAGCTCTGTACTGTGCCACGAAGCGCGGCAACAAATTGTAAGAGTTTTTTTTAAATTACATTCCTAACCGTTGCATTGAAGTCTAGTCTTATTCATATTAGGTAACAGATTTATACGTCATAGTATTGAATATGAAATTTATTAGCCAATAAATGATGTTCTTCATCTACGTATATATGGTTCCTATCACACCGGTGTTAGAACATGTATTAATGGTCATAGTCTTCCAAACCTACACATAACATACATAAACTCACGTCCACCATGTGATAGGGGTGAGCTTATCGCCATATCGGGCACAAATTCCTAACTCCTTATTATGAATAGAAAAATTCAATTTGAGACCTTAGCGTTGTAACCGTACCGGAGTACAACTACGCCACCGAGGCAGTCAAACCTATACAATGATATATCCATCATATGACATGAAGGGTCAGAGCCGGCCCATATTATTCTCGTATATTTTGATGTGTCGTGTTTATCCCTGCCTACACCTCGCTAACGTCTGCAGACAGGTCAATAGTGGATAAATTGTCTTTCTAGATATATTTTCTTTCTTAATAAATCTTGGAATGTAAATTCTGTTGCTGAAGAGCGAGTGCTTTTGATTGTCTTTTGTGGTTTCTTTCTGTTATGTACACGCTAGTGTGTTTTATTTATATGTTTTTCAAAGTATAACTTAGTATTCTGTGGTATAACGAATGAACTTTATTTATCTACTGAATGATAAAATGTATCAAATTAAATGCGACGCTACATAGACCATTTACGTTGAATTTTAAGCAAGTCATGAAGTAGAATTAACCGAACGGAATAATTTATTTCGCTTTACGTTTATTTATGCTAATATTTTAATGGCAATTCAACGCAAGGTCTTCAGATAAAGGGTAATGGTTAATTAAACGATTTAATTGATTGACAGGAAAATCATTAGCATTGGTTGAAAACATGCCATAATATTGCAATGAGTTGCGATTTATGCGCTCATAAATATTTTTAAAGTTTACAGAACTATTTTACCACTTAATCAAAATGGGGCAGAATCATTTTATCATTATGCATCCTTAGGTTTTCTTTTTTTTATTTAACCTGAACATTTTTTGGCCGTTTATTCATTTGTACCAGCTTGAGCATGAAACTTACTGAAAAAGATATACGTATGAACTTGTGAATTGGAAAATATGCCGCCATATCTATACGCTGTGGTCTCATTGAGACAAGCGTGTCTGTTCAGTAGTTTTGGGAGATAAATTTAATCGTATCAATCTGGATATTTGTACATTCATAACGAGCTGTTCACTTGCCTGTGAATGTGCGATGTCTTTGTCCGTGTGTGATTCACGCGCCGCGCCGGATGCTGCGTCCAGCCGTGATCGCTCATCGCGTCATATACCTCGCATACCTCATGTACCGGCTCCGCATTCAAGGCTATTGTTTATATTGATACCAATAATGCCTGGGCAATTTAATATTTGATTCATTATTTATTATCAACCTGGAGTCAGGAATTTGTGCCCGATATGGCGATGGGCTCGCCCGCTATCATATCGCGGGACGGAATACACGAGGCGAAATGTCAGGGCTCGGTAGCACCTCTGCCTACACCTTCTGGGAAATAGGCGTGATGTTTATGTATGGATATCAATAACCACTTCAACCGATTAAATATAAACTTTATTTGTTTCGGGTTTGTATGTTATAACACCAGAAATTCTCCCATAGTTTCTAATATTCGCCAAACAAATTTACTTGGAATAGTATTGTGTGGTCCGGAATTTCGCATCTTACTGTAATGGCTCTGAATTTTATTTGTTCGATTTGCTACTGTATCAGCAATATCTTGATAAATTTTTCACAGTTATCAATAAAACATCATGCCAAACCACTGGATCTCCTTATTAACCCTTCCGGTGTTCAAGAAGCTCATATTAGGCTCCCTGACAAGATTTATGTGACGTTCTCCATTGTTCTCCAATTGTTCTCCATTGTGTAGATCTGTCAAAAGTCTATTGTCTATACATGGACACCTGAAGTGTTAACCACCCAAAACAAATGACAGTACATTAAGTGCAAAAACGCAGCGCAAATGTCCGTTAAGAGCTGTGTCCGGCGCGGGCGGTTCGCCTTGAGCCTCGGAGTGACGACCTCTGCCTACACGCAGCCGGCTCATGACAACCGAGCTCCGATCAAGGAATAGCCGGGATGTTGGATAATAACATTATTATCGGTTTAGTTATATAATCATGGTTTTTTATTGGTTTTTAATGCGTTTTTTTGCGATTTAGTCAAGACAACACCAGCACCAGTACTCGTGTAGGCATTTATAGGTTTTATTTTGCGTTTTTTTTTGCCAACTGTTTCTAGACTATGGATGATATCACAGCCAGGGTCAAGTCATTCATAAAATTTGAGAGAAAATAAAGACAATCGAGTATAAAATAGGCGGCAAATAGTTGTTTTTTTATGAAAAAGTCATATCAATAGTCCCGATATTGAGAGAATAAAAGACAAATGATTAAGATTGAATAAATAAATAAATAATACACCCAAAAGTCTCATACATAGTCCTGATCCCACACTAAGATCGAGTCTTGTGTCGTGGGTATCAGAAACTACGAGAGACTTTTCGGTCTCACAAACACCCAGACCCGAAATAAATAAATATGATTTACACAAACATTTGTCTCGGTGCGGGGATCGAACCCGCGGCCTCTCGTTTCACAGGCGGCGTCCAACCAACTGCGCCACGGAGGCTGTCATGGTACATAATATACGAATATAACTGATGTTGCAGACGCCTATAGGCTACAGTAACTGCTTACCATCAGGCGATCTGTATACTTGTTTGCCTCCTTTGTAGTATAAAAAAAATTGCACCTCACAGTAAATTTGTTTTTCTATCCCCAAATACACAAATTGGCTTGAATATTTTCTACATTATCTTCAGGCTACAACCTTATTGTGACAAGCGCATTACGCCAAAAACATAAAGATGACCGTCCGACAATACTGTAGGTTAAACAAAAACTCGCTAATCTCATGATCCGATTTTTATGGCGCGTGATGAATATGATGCTCGAAAGGGGGTGGAAGGGGGCGACGGGGGGGGGGTGAAAACGGACAGGAGGGGTGTCACCTTCGCCTTGACTTCGGAAGCCGTATCGTCGCGTAATTCCGACCTTTGTTATCTTTTCGTACACGTGCCGATGATATGCTTCTATCCTTATTATATTGATATAATTTGCTGGTTCAGGAAAAATTACGGTTGGGAAAATTATATCGTGCAACAATCAATAAGTCTCATGATAGCATACATAGAAGGAACTGTGAGGTTGATAGGCATATTCTTAGGCCGTAAAAATTGGATTAGGAGAGACAGTTATTACATTCAAAACTTTATTTGGATTCCACTGCACTCACCACTACTTGCATCATTGTCGTGCAAGTGAAAAAAACATTGTTATATTATTTAAAGACAATCTTTTTTCTCGGTTGTATTTGTTGTACAAATATTAAATATATTTATTTAGTCTAGAGCCCGAGAAACACAATTACTTCCGACCTGCATTCGCGTAAACGAAGGCCGCGCGATCCAGACCGAACAAAACAACGCGTCACACACAAATTGTCATTGTCGATAAATGAACTTGACAATGGAAACTTTACTATGTAGTTCATTTCCAGTAATGATCTTGAATTGTTTGTTATAGTATGTATTTTTATTGTACAATATGAATATGGTTTAGAAAGTCAACGCTTAGGTGAAAACACGTTTGACTTAAAAAAAACTGTGCCGTGAGTCCTAATATTTAATATAATGTAGTTATAAATCTAACACTATTGAACGTAGGACCCTCTCGATATATGCTATTTCATTTGTTCCTAATTCTTCAGCTACTTTTTACTATAACTGCTATTTTCCTAGAAGCGGTAGAGCCTGTAGCTTTTGTAATCAAAAGTACTGACGATTTTGTAGTAATTCGTATTAATGACTTTATGTTTAATGGCATTAAACTTCTCGTAATTTGTAAATATTGCACTAAGATTGTACTTCTCTACAAAGCCTATATCAAGAGAAAGAGTACATTCGCAAAAACTATGTCGCAATCTATTCGCAAAGTCAACCCACGTCGCACAATGATAAGAGCAACAACGAAAGACAGACAACAAATAGGTTCAACAACACAAATATGGCACAATAACATTGTGTTTTTATTTACTTATCTGCTTATCACTTATCAGCGTCGACGTCACGCTCTTTGTTGCGGCTTGATAATGGCGTCACAAGGCCGCAAGGATGGTAGGAAGTGCGATGTTTCTTTCTATATTAGTTAGGCAATTGTAGGTAGGTAGTACGTGTTGGTAGATAGTAGGGGGGAGAATAGATCTGAGTTTTCGGTGTCGTGTGTTTTGATAGTGAATTGAATTATTTTTGACAGCCTCCGTGGTTAGACTCCGCCTGTGAAACGAGAGGCCGCTGGTTCGATCCCCGCACTGAAACAAATATTTGTGTGATCCACAGGTATTTGTTTTGGGTCTGGGTTTTAGTGAGACTGAAAAGTCTCTTGTAGTTTCTGACACCCACGACACAAGACTCGATCTTAGTGTGGCGTCAGGACTATGTATGTGACTGTTGGGTGTATTTATTTATTTTACATTTCAACGATGAACATTTCTTGAGTCAACCCACACGCCAAACGGAGTTACAAGAATTTCTATGGTTGCTATTCGTTTTTGCTTCAATTACGTTCATTCCCACTCACTATATTAGTAAAATTCGTGAATTACCGCAATACCTAAATAACCACATTCATTCCTAGAATTCAATTTGTTTTCGATTTCGTGTTGGTATCTCAAAGTCAATGACACACTTGATCTAGCGCGCATTAATTCTACTAGGTATCTCACTGAGTGTCGGTTTATCTAAATAGCATTGAATATGAGTAGGTACATAATAAATAACGCCGCAGATACGAGGGTTCGTTGGTCGTGAAATGGCACATATACTTACGCCTATATGTATAATATTTCCTATTATTTATTCTCTACATTTGTACCCTTATTATTTATTTTTACGGAATGCTCAATGTTTGAATTTTTTACAATTTTTAAATACAAAAAGATTACTAATTTTGTGGTATGGGTATCTGAAACTACGGGTTAATTTTCAGTTTCACAACACAGAACCGAAATAAATACTTATGAATCTTTTTTTTATTGGTTTCGGTACGAGATCGAACTTACGGCATCTTTTTCATGCTGGCGCGGCGTCTCAATACACTGTGCCTCGGAAAAATAAAACAAATTTCTCAAAAGGCATTTTTTATCACTTGTTTAAAACCGAAAGCTACCTTTCACATTAGTCTTATTTTATTTGCATTCTCCTTCAAAATATTTTAATAAGCGTAAAAAATAATATGTACGTAAAAAAAAAATGTTTATTTTATGAGTGAAAGTGTCGAATGCAAAAAATGGCCTGTGACATTTGATGAAAGTGGACAATCGATGAGAAGCTTCGTGTCTGCTTTCCATTGTAAATAAGATAATAAACTTGAAATTGTGCAAACGAATTTCACATTTAGTTTAGTAAATATAAATATTCTAACGAAAGGGTTCTAAACATCACAGGAAAGCCGTGGTTTCACGTCAGTGGCTTTTCTGAGAAATAATAGCGGTACTCCGTTCAAGCCAGCTCATACTGCAAGCAAGACTAGCTCTACACACTGCTTTGTTCTGTCCTAAATGTGTTGTTGACACTTAACAAGTAGCAGAATATTCCTATTCTAATGAATTTGTGTTTGTTTTAGAGAGCCTTTGAGGGATCGTTTTAGAGTAAATATACAGTGTTGAAGTAAGGGGTTTAATTAATTTCTCTAACAATTTGTAAGAACAAATTAACAGGATGCCTTGTTTTCTCATTAACTTGATATTGTTCTTCAGTTTGATGTTTTATTCGGATTATTAGTTTGTTGTGTTTAATTGTGTACGTTAAATTATATTTAAAAATGACTATTTCTTTAAACAAATTTATTTTTGTCCCATTTGAAGCTAGCGAATCAAGTTATTGAATAAATGAGCTGTAAAGTAGAGTAGAGAGCATACTATAGAGAGCTGTAAATATTCAGTAAGATTCGCGATCTCTAAAATTCCTTGATAATTTTTTAATTCTATTTTTTTGATTGCCATGAATGGCGAGACGAGCATGCCATTCGCCTGATAGTAAGCGATACGATCGCTCATCGACAGTAGCAAAATCAAACAACACCATGAATAACAAAGCCATGCTTGGCTTTCCACTGCGCTCGCCATCCTGAGACATAAGATGTTATGTCCAGTAGTTACTCTGGCTACAATGTCTTTCAAACCGAAACACGTCAGTGCATTTACACTGCTGTTTGGCGGGGGAAAAAGACATTGCTGTGGTCCCTACCCAGGACATTAGTGTCCAAACAGTTTTATTTACAATTAGATTAATGGTGGGAAATTAAATAATCTTTCCATCAATATTTTCAGTAGAACTGCGTAGAGAGCTTTCGGGCAAATAAGTACCAATATAAAGAACTATACGAGAACTGGCCGTCGAGCGCTATAATTATTTCGCCCTTGAATACTCATTCTGGACTGTATTACACTTGCCATCAGTATAAATAAAACTTTCTTAACGCATCTCTAAATACATATGATGAATAACAAGACGCCATTGTGATTTTATTAGCGGTCGACGATCCTGTCCAGCGTCTATAAGTGGACATGACGTATGTCACGGATAAATATATGCAACGGAAGTTTTGCGTAATTCCTCAAAGTAGCTGCATACCGCATGTAATGCATTCACGCCGTCTTAGCACTACATCATTATTATGTTTTTGTATGCAGTATAATAAGAAAGCGTCCTAATAAGATTTTTTGCCTTCTATTACTATTAAATACATGAATATTTTTTTGTACATTTTGGATATGAATATAAATGATATACAGCCATTAGTAAACATGAAAGTTAAACAAAATATGATCATCGGTATAACATAAATTGTATTTTTTCCCAACGGAAAACCCTTCTCAATTCAGCTGGCCATTCGTCTGCTAATCCACGAATTTCAACTTGCTGCTCCCAAAAGTTCCGTTTCCTAGCATCAATTGAAGCAGCCAACAGTCGGCCACCATTAGTCATGTCGTCCAAAGCACCGTCATTGGCGAATCTCAATGCAATTCTCCTGTATTAATGGATTTCTCGTTTTTCTTTTCACTTGATGCCGCAGTCTTTATCCTCTGAAGGTGCAATTAGCCTAGTTTTTTATTTTTCTTACGCGGTGGGCGCCATTAGCCGGCTTGTTCGGTGACGTCATAAAGTTTGAAATTGTATGCCGGTGGTTTGTAAAGGCTAGACAACGTGCATTTACTATTGTCCATATATTAATTATTGGTATAGCAGTCGCGTATTATGACAGTTTTTTACTGTTTGAACAAAGTTTGACTTTGGTTCATAAGGCAATTCCTCTCGGTCAGAGTATCTGTCTCAGAGTTTAATTTGGTTTCCCTGACTTCGCATTGACAAAACAATTGAACGCATTATTTCCGTCTTAAATTACCAATCATGTACTAACAATACTCTGAATTTGAAAACAGACATTTCGGGAAAACTCTGAATTTATTATTCTACTTCTAATTGCCACATCTTAGTGAGTACGTTTATTCGTTTTGCCAAATTTATAAGTTAATATCGGACATTTTTTTCAAGCCTATATAATTTCACAGTTACACGATGATATTTACTCTAGGCTGATGTCATTCTACAGTTATTCGATGCGAGTAGTGTATCGGAGACCGATGACAGGTGATTTATTAAATATAGGCCAGTCGAGTGTCAAGATATAACTATACGGATTATTTTTAGAGATATATGTGTTATCAACTTTAATGGAATGTGTTTTTGGGTTGCTCAGCCACGCTCGAAATTGGATGAATGACGCAGATTTCCAAACTACTTATAAGCGTTTTGTTACACTGTCTTCTATGATACTTCATCAAATAATTTACTAGTCGTGGACGCAAATGATAGACCTAAAATGATGAAGTTATGCACACAATATTCTTATATTTTAACAGGACCTTTTAAAGATTTTATTTAAAATAGTTATTAGCCATAGTTACACAGGTTTCTTACTTTATAAAATCATAGTAATTACATAACAATTCTCATGTAATCACAATAATGCACGTCTACAAGTAAACGTACCTGATATCATAATGACATCACCGGGTCACGCCGTGACTGACCGGCGATCATTCGTCATTTCGCTGCGTAATCATTTGTTTCAATTATAAAAATGCTTTATAATGCAGTGTACTGACGCTTATATAACGTATAATGATTTTATTTAATAGCTATAGGAGACAGGCAGGCTTTTCTATTGGTGGTAAGCATTGCCCCGACTCTTAAACGGAACCGATATACCTCAGAACTTAGTATTAAACATTGGATGGTATTGAAATCTTCAATGCATGTCCTCCAAGATATTAGGTGTTAAGTCTATTTAATCGCCCAGTTATTTCGCTAATACAAAATCGCTGAAACGAAGAATATACGTGGCATCATTTGTCTCTTTTTAATCGCAACGAAACGTGGCGAAATAATTGGATATTGTAAGAAAATCATGTTATATTTTTTGAATTATACTCTTTATACTACTAATGAAACGAAATGTTATTATATTGAATCGATCCCACGTTAGGGCGCGATATGACTAGAAACTTGTACTCTGAACCATTTATTTTGATTTCATTCTATAAGTGTCGATATTTTTATTAAACTACTTTCACCCAAGCATTATAAAATACCTTCTAGAGTAATTAGTTTTTTAAAACGGCTGTTATTTGTGCGATACTACATAAGGAATCTGGTTGAAAGGTAATAAACCTTTTCCAACGACTCTGCAGTAAAAACCTTCATTACTCTTGGCACAGGCTATCGATTGCAGTCTAGGTAATCCGTTTAAGTACTAGCTCGTTAGTATCATACACTTATATACTAACACCATTGTCTAATTATTAAAATGTAGTTGGTTTTTAATGAGATACCTAGTATTATTCTTTTTGTTATAAAATGTAATAAAATGCACATTGTTTTGTTAAAAATTGCAACTTTAAAGTTTCTGAGAAGGTAATGTTATTGCAATATTAAGGCATTGCAGAATCATTTAAATTTTCGATGGAACATTTTTGGAGTCAACCCTTTAGCAATATCATTTAAAATATCATGTTTTCTATATTTACAAAATTACACAAAGTGAATTGTATGAGCTGGGAATCGAACCCACATTACAATGGTATAACCAATTTGTGACTAGACCGTTGAGATAGTAATGAGGCATAATTATCCTCCTGAGTGATATAATGAAATAGTTGCTAGTACTAATCGTTTCATATGAGTTGTTGATTTCTAAGAGGTGACATGTTCTTCCCCTTCATATAAGTGGATAAGTGATTGTTATACGTACTAAAAATTTATGATGCAATATTGTGTAGAATTTATCCATAAGACTAATGACCGGAAATATGTTAGGTGAGTTCTAAAAATAAGTTAGTGATATAAAAATATCAGCAAACGTGCCGACCTGGAAGGGCAGGAAACTAGCACATCCCTTCTATCTTCTCTCAGAGTACCGAAGGGGAGCTTAACAGATTTCCTACCGTCTAATAAAGATAAATATTAATTGTTTCTAACGGTTAGAAGATTTTTGCGAACTAAATAGATACACTATTTGAATAGCACGTTTAATCATCAGATCAACGCAGTCTCTATATAGCTTACAGACGTCTTCATTCTATTCCAGTCAAACAGACAAACAATAAATTACTTACCCGATAACATTTATATAAAATCCACGCGAGCGTAAAACAAAATTGCACATGTCAATATAAGTTAAACTCTAACGTTCCGTGTTATCCTGGTTTAGAAGCGCAAGTTTTTTGCCGGCCAGCGGAGCAATTATTGGAAACTTGAGTGTTCGATAGTTGGACGGTGGTTTATCGGTCACTTTCTCGCAATCTCTCGCAGGGGCGCGGATCACCTCTGCGTTGACGTATTAGTGAGGACAATGAAGTCGATTAAAAGTTGCTGGATTTTTTGTCCGTAGTGAATGCAGTGTGACTAGCGTTTTTATCACAGGTTTTTACAAAGATATTTTTTGCCTGACAAAGTGACTGCAATATTTTTATCTGATGGTGGTTTTGCTGATTGGTTCAATTATGTTTACCTGCTTGAAATCCGATGTAAACAAGCTAAGCCCGAAACGTGAATTGTAAGAAAATACGAGGTAAAATTATGGGGTTGGGTTTTGTGTCCGGCATAGCGGTAGGCTCGTCTTGTGCGTGATACCAGTGGCAAATCTGCTTACCCGTTGGGAGATACAGATGTGAGGTGATGTACGCGCATAACATACGTATTAAATCTCTCTTTCTCCTTCTCTTAAATCCATCCCATGGTTGTCTGTAAGACATTGCTTTATGCGATAAGACCGCCATTTGTACTGTTTTTTTGTTCTGTTTCTGTATGTTATTTTACTGTGTACAATAAAGATTTAAATAAAATAAATGAATAAATAATAAAATATTAAACACTTAATAGTGTCTAAAGACAATTAAATAGCACAGTGCAAATAGGGTAATCAGCCTGATTTATTTTCGTACTAAACAAGTGACGTCATTTTTTTAGCACCACGCCGCCTGCATGCAAAAGCTCCCCTGCTGTGTGTCAAATTATTTGTTCAGTTAATTAAGGGGCGTGTCGACCCATGTGCGAATTTCCATTTGGCTTTCAGCTCGGTCGATGGTTTAGCTGCTAATTTTGCAAATTGCTGTTTGAATGTTTGTAATTCGATCACGCGTTTCATCGGAATTGCTAATTTAGTGCATGGGGGATTTGTACGAATTCACTATTGACGTTTTTCTACTGGAAAAACTATTTGTGTAAAATGCTGTTAAAATAATTGTTTTAATTACGTAAATACGTATGCGACATTATTGTTGTTTTTTTGTAAACGAATGGTGACTTAAAACAAAATAACCAAACTAGAATTATCTAGTTTCCTCTACAGTTTCTTTCGCTCCTGAGTAGGTTTTCCACTTTACTCACCATATGTAGTCGCTTACTTTGCGTTCTATCTCTGAATTAATTAAGACATAAAAGATGGAAAATTCACGCTTGACGGATGAACTAGCGACAATAGTTATTTAATAAATCAGCGTTGCCTGAAAAAATCGTCGCGGTCTGATGCTGCCGGGTTAGCTATCAAGGTGAGACGCAATTTGATGACTCTTTTCGAATGCTCCATTATGTTGGTTTAAAGAGGACTTGTGGGTTAAAAAAAGGAAGACATATTTAGACAGTAAGGAGAGTAATGGTCCAAACTTCTAGAGTCAAATATAGTATTTTTTACATTTTTTAATGGCACGTAGACATAAACCTATGTGAATTTAAAGTCAATTCGATGAAATGTCTGTCTTGAAAAACATAAAAACATTATTTTTATGCACTAAATAACTATAAAGCTTATTAGCACCTCTTTTAGTATTCAAACTAACTGAACTAAAGCAATGCATCTCTGAGTGCTCATATTCAAACACAGATTTTTTGAATTACTTTAGGCTTTTCAAGTTGATTTTTGACCATGGATACGCGTTAATTCTCTAAGTTTCTTACCTTACCCATGTACATAAATTCCAATGAAATAATAATAACAATGGTTGTCATTGTCATGGTAATCAGTATTGACCCGGCCGGCGTTTGGTATTTAAATGATGCGCATACTTGACACTGGGCGTGTGGACTTATACATTCTACGCACGTCGTCACCTTTCATACTAATTCTCCACATGTTTGTTTTAGTTCCGTGTCTTTGGGTTGATGGCGTGGTATAGTGGTCTTCATAATTCACTTTCGTATTTTCACGGTACTTCAAGAAAAGCTACAAAAAGCCTTTACTCTTTTCTTGAGGAGCAGTCTATTTAAAGAAAGCATAGAAGCATAAATTTTGATCCTCTTGGGGTGGCAACATCTGTAGCTTATGCATTGTTTAATACTTAATGTTACATACTCAGGAATGACCCAATTTGTTTTGGGTATAAAGACCCATTTTATATAATAGTGATTATTTTCAAAAGAGTTCTAACGAAATTTTTAAAATAGTGCCTAAAAACTGTAACAATAGAACCGCTAACCTTAATTCACGTTAGTAATTATTCAAATGAGGCCCGGTTCTCACAGTACTTGCTACATAGCCAGATGATCTGATAAGAATAATTGAAATTTATGAAAAAAAAAACAATAAAATAAACATATTGCCAAGTATTTCGTTTAAGGGTAAGAAACCGCAATAGAAACTAGAGGTCTACCACTGCCACCAAATATTTACTTTAAGGTTCTTGGTAACCCTCTCAACACATAAAATGAACTATAATAATAAGAGATCATGAAAATAATTTGGCCTGTTTTAGTAACGGCTGGCTGCATTACAACCCTTTCTTGAGTAAATTAAAGCGTAGTCGAAAATCTCTGAAACTCTTCATACAGATCGCCGTGGAGTTACAAGGGGACGGCCTTATTTCAGCAATAGACTTTGTATGGCTGAAGAACAAAACATTAAAAAGTAATATTAAATAAGCTAATATTTAATTCAGTAAAACACGTAAACAACATAAAAATGAATGCCTTTTGCTATTTGCCAGCTGTTAAAGCGTTGTTAGTTATATACACAGTGCAATAGTGTGCAGTAATGTCTGACCTCGTTAGGGAAACATAATTGTAACTTCGTCGCACGACCGTTCTAATTAATTTAGTGACGTTAAGTATTATGTAGATAGTTAGCTATTTTATAAAACATAGGTTAATTTCAGGATAAATATTAAGTTTTGTAGCAACGAGACAATTACTATAGCAATCTGCTGGAATTTGGAGAATACCTGCGTCTAGTAACTACTTAAGGCCGACCTGCATTAGGCCAGCGTGGTGGACGGCCTAACCCCTCTAATTCGTTTGGCTTTTGAGTTGTTATGGCTGACCTAGTTGTCTTGACCTTTAACAACTAAGGAATATAGCTCAATACATTTTCGGATAAAACGAATCACAATAGTAAAGAAAACACTCTACGTTGATATTCTATAATATAATGGTACCGCTCCGGTAGAGATGATCCATTTATGAAGTAGTCGATATTCCACCGTTAATCTAATACTTATAAAAAACATTCAACTTATTCACAAATTACTGTTTGCTGTAAGTTCAATAAACTTTCAATGATTGCTATGGTTTTTAATACAACTGTTGCTGTAATAAAAATACTTCATCATTGTTTTTTTTTATTTCAAAACATAACTATATGGTTTTGTAATACCATGGATTTTCCGTTCCAGGGTAATAAATTATTTTTATTACCTTTACCTTTTAATTTATTAGGCTTGTAAGACATAATATAATATAATTCAATATACACCATTAACCATAGAAAATCCACTGCTAAAAGTTAGCGTGTTCAAAATATTTCCACAGCGACAAGCTACAAGTGATTTAACCATAAAATAAATTACAACCTGACTGATTATAAAAGTAACACAATTAGACTACCTTATTAATACATAATTATTATTTATTATTTATTGATCATACTTTATTGTGGATCAAAACACAGAAAAATACACAACAAAACACTTAACCTATATTAATTTAATTATCTTAAGTCATTTTTTATATGATTACATTTTATATGATATTTAAATAATTGGCCCCAGATGTAATAATAGGGAGTAAGTAATAACAGGAGCCCATTCTATATTCCACAAATGAATAGTAATATTGTCGATTGCATTTACTCGAATTCTCACTTCACTAAACATTATGTATGTTATCTGGGAACGGCCTTCAGCTTGTACGTGTAGTCTAAGAAATATAAGTAACTGCGTAATATTGTGTAATTGGAACTATTTATATTTTCTCACTGCAATAGGTATTTTTGTAAACAAAACTAATATATTGACCAGTTGACTTTTTGCGTCGTACTTATGTAGTATAGGGTTCTAGTACTGTTAGCTAACTTGATTTATAATTATCTGTTGAATTATTAATATAGTTATAATTTTCTGGAGTAAGCATATGAATCCTTTTGTGGCGATTGGTTCTATCTACATAGCGTAATGAGATGAATAAGGTTTCGAAATATGGTTGTAATTTTTTGATTACAACCCATTCTCTGTGTTACATATGTGGTAAGCTTACATACTTGAGCTAATCATATTGTATTATAATAAAATTTAATGTAAGGTCTTGTAAAAAGCGTTGTTAACCTACTACTTGTCCAAGTTATTTTCTACAATCATGTCTCGAGAGATTTTATCGTTATAGTACTTTTTTATCAAATAAACCGAATTCTTATAAAAGTATAACTCGACTTTTTAACAATCGCACTACATTGTTACACAAATCTTAGAGCTAACCGAACGTTCAAGCAGACAGTTAGACAAACGGTAACCATGTGTGAAGGTGAACCATTGTCTGCGCACTCAATACTACCGTTTGCAGTTTAAATACAATACATTTGGAAAACTCGAAAGTAATATATTTCAAGTACATTGTTGCTATGGATATGGGCCAGGAGATAATATTAGTTATCGTTTGTATGAAGTTTAAAATGGATTAAAGAAATACAACGTATTTTTTTATTGTGCAATAGATGAACTAGCTTGACCGAATCGTTTCAGTTGGTAATAATTGGTATGTCGATGTATGAGGTCACATTGTTCGAGTCTAGATATTGAGTAAGTAAAACATGTGTTCATAAAACAGTTACACCCACAAAACCAGCCTAATCAGAGGGGCTCGAGGTTTGAAAAAAAGAATTATTCAAATAGAAAAGAGTAAAGACTCTTTATATTTTAAATAACAACAAACCTACACAGCAGATACATTTAATTAGGCAAAAGTAATTCAAATGAACATTTCAGTTGACAACAAAAGAACTATTTAATTGTATTATCAAATTCTACATTGCATTTAAAACTTAATGAATGTTCGAGAACATTTTAATTGCTTTATACTGTTATTGGTTATACCGTGTGAATAGTTAATTCATTGATTTAATTTTAGCAACAATTAATATTATTGGTTTTTGTTTCAGGTATGTTAGCTGTTAATTTGAATTTACGTTCATCGTAAGTACGTAATTATACAGAGCACTTGAAAAATATAATATTATATTATACTATCTGAAATTATAAACTTCGTAGTAATTATATTTTGTACGAGTATATGACGAAAAAGGACACCACTTAAGGAAATACATTTAATTACCATAATTCGTCGTGAATATTTAAATACTGATTAATGTAGACGAAACAAAAGAAGGAAACATCGCTAGATATTATCATTTAATCAGAATAACTAAAACTTTTAAAATACATTAACTCTTTTCACCTTGCCTATTGTTTTTCTTTAATGCGGTGAATGGCGAGACGAGCTTGCCATTCGCCTGATGGTAAGCTATACGACCACTCATGGACAGTAGTAAAACCAAACATCATTAATTCAAAGCAATGCTTGGCATTCCACTGCGCTCGCCATCTTAATCATCTTTTATTATGTTCAGTAGTTACAGTGCTGTAGTAAAGAATGAGAATTTTAATTTAAAAATATCAGCATTTTAAAAAGAAAGCCTACAATATTCCCACTAAATACTTTATCAATAAACCCGAATAAAATTTACCAGTACTGGTCTGAAGAAGATCCTGCGTTCGTACTGTTTTATTATGCGTGGAGATAAAAGGTCGTGGGATTATCTGGCCGGTCCCTCGTAATCTCGTTAACGCCCCCCACTTAGGACTCAGACCTTTACGTGTGTATAAATAATGCTTAATTTGCAGGGAACTTGCGTAATATAGTATTTTTTTAAATTGGTTCGACGAAGAAACGAGCAAGCGACTGATCTTATGGTGATTACCTTCGCCGATAAACATCTACGATAATTAAATTGTATATTACATCACTGTTACTAATTTCATGAAGGTTTGTTTATAAATAATACAGACAATTGCTCGAATTTCAATTTGAATGAACTCAATAGTTCACTCATAAATATGATCAAGATTAACACACAGTTTTTCGCTGCTCTAAAATGTAACACATTTGGCGTAAAAAAACTGTTTTAAGAAGCCTATTTTGACTATGCATAGGTCCTAAATCTTTCTCTCAACTCCCAACGTATATTTGTACACAATTAGACCTAAGATGTCCTATAAGATGTATAGACGGTCTGTCTGCATTTTGTAATAACTAATAGCCTTATCATTTCACATAATGACGACTAATTGATACGTTAATAAAGTAAATTATCTGTTATGAACAACAATTTGAATCAATGGAAACGCTTGTTGTTTCCGCCACGTTAGTGCCTCACGTCAACTCATCAATCCTGATATTACGACTTGTCATGTGACACGTCAAATGAATTTTTTAATGCTAAAAAATATCATCATTATCACCATCACCAGCTTCAGTTGCAAGGACATATTCGTAAAAATAGTTTAATATTTGGGGTAATATTTTAAAGTTTCCAAGACAATATGTAAGGCCTAAATCTACGGGATATTTTAAGTTCCTAAATATTTACTATTTCGTACATTGGCAGTGGGTCGCTAACATAATTATTACACGTGCCTTGTTAATACTGATTAGCAAAATAATGAAAAAAATAACCGCATTTATAAAAATTCCAAGCGAGGCCAAAAGATCTCCCACGATTATCGCAAACGTTTTATTTTGTATGTTCGTACCTCAATCCAAACATAACTTTAAATATTCTTTCATAATTACAAAAATATAACCTCGTAGAAACATCCAGTAATGCTATAGAAGGACAGAAAATATCCAGTTATCCAGTAATTCCAGATCCGTTTGAGGGGTTTATTTCTGTTGGTAGCGAGGCAGCTCATCAATCTGTTAATTAATCCAGCCAGCGGTACTTTTTGCATTATTTTTAAACTTCTTTGTCTCTGTTTTGCTGTTAATTACACTATTAAAGAGATTGCTTTTTGTGGATGTAGCGCTGTTGTTACTCATAGTATATATAGATCAGCGCGGTGGACTATATAGCCTAACCACTCACAATCGTCCAATTATAGAGTAGTCTCGTGGCCTGCAGTGGGACAAATATGAGCCGATACAGTACAATACAATAGGAGATTAATGTGACTAAAAAAATTAAGATTTAATTTTGAAATGGATAAGTACGCACTTTAATAACTTAAAACGCAAGCACAAACATTGCAACTGCTAAAAGATTCGACGAAACATTAACTATAGTTTCAAAACAAACAGAACTATTAGAAATTTGTCGATATATTAAAAACCATTCGATTCCACCGCAGCGGTCCAAAAGTTGTGCTAATAAAAATCAATTTGCCGTCAGTTTTGAGGAACAAAGCGGTTTGCATAGCGCTCCTTTGTCAGCGACACCGGCGGCTGCGATTAATTGTACCGATTAGATCGTATTGATGTAATCGAATCGAACGGAGCGCCACACCGAGCTCCGCGTCGAGCCTCGAACCGAACAAAGCTCGCAACAGAACGCTAGATCATGATTTTAATCCTGTTATTATAAACCGGGATTGTCCGGAATTCCTACAACTTGAATTGATTGGCGACGTTGCTTCCTATTAATAATCTTTTGCCGGGATTCCTCTATCAATACGCATTGATGAATACAAAAAATTGAAGCATCATTCTTGTTGCAATACTAGAATTATCGGTTTGATATTTATGATGTTTCAAGGATTATCACCCTATTTGTTGTCTACATTTTAAGGCGACTGTAAGTCTTGTGATAGCTTTGATAAATTGCGCACTGCTCCGAGGTAGACAGTACTTTAATCTCGTCTCGGAACTAACGTCAATCCAGCGAGTAGTCACACACTTCGCGTGTTACTAATTGAGCGTCGACCCTCCTCTATCATCATCTAATTTCTTCAATATCAACGTAATGGGCGAGTATCACGGACGGCGCTCGTGTTTTCAACAATGCCTGAATTAAATCTGGCGAAAGTAAGATTTTTTCGGTTGCTTGTGTTGTGAATGTGCTGCTGCAATTTGCTTATTACATTTGATTAGTTTGAATTGTTTCTTATTTCTGGTGTTTAGTCGCTTTAAAGCTGTATGTTTGATTATTTAGTATATAATAAGACTTTCGACTATCCATTTCGAATTTAGTGTGTTGGACAGTTATGTAGAGTTAATAAGTTTCATACTAAAATGTGTCGAAACTAACATTATATGAACTCGACTACGTATGAAAAGTAGGTACTCGTGGCCTTTGACACGTATGAATCAAAGTAGGTCACGTTTTTTAATTGTTTATCCTAAATCGTATTGATAACATTTTTGCGTACATTTTCTTTACCCAGTGGGGTACGAGTCATTACTCCCGGCATTAGGCCGAGGATCACCAGCGGCGCCGGCCGCCCCAAAACAAATGGGTGTAATGACCCGATGACGTCTGTTTGCTTGTGCGATGAACTGTGAATCTACACACTTTTGTGGTCTTTACGCAGATTACTCTACTGATTTTTTCTTGCCAAACACCTAAAATAGAAAACATAATACAGAATTAGCTGTATGCGTGTCGGACGTTGACCCTAATAGAATTTGATACTGTTTTCAAACTTGTCATTTCTAGTTTTTAACTTGATACAATGATGTATCCAATGATGAGAGTAAGAGTTATCGTTGTTATGAAATTTAAGGTCTTTTTATAGACCATTATGCTGGTTGGTAATTATTATTAATATCCATCCATTGCGAGAGTGAAATAAAAACAAGTAATCAACTGGGTCAAAGGCGGTCGTGTTATCTGGCTAGAAAGTGATAAGAGAAAGCTGTAACTTGTGAAGTAAATGATAGACTGTTTCGTATTCTCCTTCATAAAATGTACGTAAGATATTGCTGTAGTATTATGGTTAAAAAGAACAAGGATGTTGGTGCAAAAATGACAGAAGGTTGAAGATAGATCATTGAAAGGTGGTACCATTGTTCTATGCATCAGTATAGAATAAACGAAAGAACAATTGAGTAATGGCAATCTCATAGATCAAATGAAAGGTAACAGCCAAGCTGCTACATCACATAGGTTTACACACGGCAAGATAGACCGATCTTAGTTTTTTAAATGCCCACAGGTCGGCTGTTTGCCGGATCTATGCAATAAAAAAACACTGACCCGTGTATGCTTTAGTTAAGACTTTAATACATAGCCAACAATGTATAACAACAGAACTACATTAACATTTCTCGTCCATAAACACTATCGCAGATCGGCAGTTCATAGTTCTGCGCAGCCCAATCGTTTGTCTTCCCTAGTTTACCTTTTACATCGCACACAAAACCCATTAGTAGGATCGTCGGGAATTATGTCGGGAACTGAACATTGAACACGCCAACTGTGGATAACTATTGCATAAGCGCCGTTAACGCTGAAACAGTAGGGATGAGTTGAGGTTTTGGGCTGGTTTATCTAGGTTTGAAATGGCATAGGAGGCACGAATTATAAGTCTTAGTATTTATTGTGTCTCACTGTGGTTTCCGATAGTTCATTTGGTCTCAATTTATTTGATTTTTGTGGTATTTCGTGGAAGTGTTAGTAGTAGTTAGTAGTAGTCAGTAGTTTTACTGGTGGTAGGTCTCTCATATGTGAGAGGCCGCCTGGGTAGGTACCACCGCAATGTCTATTTCTCCCGCCAAACAGCAGTGTAAATGCGCTGTTGTGTTCCGGTTTGAAGGACATTGTAGCCAGAGTAACTACTGGACATATTGAGACTTAACATCTTATGTCTCAGGATGGCGAGCGCAGTGGAATTCCAAGCATTGCCTTGTAATTCATGGTGTTGTTTGGTTTTGCTACTGTCCATGAGCGGTCGTATCGCTTACCATCAGGCGAATGGCATGCTCGACTCGCCATTCATTGCAATAAAAAAAAAAAAAAAAAAAGTGTAGCGCTGTAGCGTCTTTTTTATTTCCACGTTGCAAATAGATTTATGGATGACTGCCTATCATCAATCCTTCTGGGGAATATCTGTACGTGATGTCTGTGCTTTAAAAGATTTTGCAGTCTGTAAATCTTGTCCAGGAATCAAACCCAGGATCCTACAGCTGCCCAACTTACTGAGCTTGAACAAACCCAATGGCGGATAGCGACGAGATCAATTTCTATGAGGCGCGGTAATTTTTTTATTAATATCACTTTGAGTAGAGTGGATCCGGTATTTGTGTACATAACAGCATTTTAAATGAATCTCCTCTATATTTATGCTATTCGTTTGGAAATTTGCTAATTCAGTTATTGCTTTTTGGTGTATTTCCAAAGATCGACCCACGCTAGAGTTCAATGTCCCGGTTATAACACAAAACACTTTGGATATTAAGTTTTTTATTGGAAACATCTTTTCTCAATGTACTTGCATTTTAAATTAGCATTTATTGTTTGTTCCGTATTTTATATATAATTTTATTTGCTTAATTTGACCATGTACCTTTAGGTGGTAGATATTAAAGCTATAAGTTGCATTCTACGATACCTAGTTTATTAAAACGTGATAAACTCATACGGAATTTTCTGCTCGATAAATTTGATTTACACGGTGTACATTATGGTTATGAAACTTCGACAACATGGGATTCCCCACGTGAGAGTTGCATCTTAGTGACCCCCCTGGTCAGGCTTTTGACTGTTGAGTGTAGTTATATAATCATCTACTTGGTTTATTCTACGTAAATAAAGTATGAAAATATAGGCTGTTATTTGTAAGAACGTTCATGTCAGGATATTAATAGCGTGTATGTGACGATAGTTTTCCTGTTATTTATGGAATTGGTGTGTTTACTTGCATAGTATAGGTACTATTTATAGGTCTAACCACATTTGAAGTTCGATAAGAAATCGATAAAATCCACTAAATAAAGTGTAAGCTAAAATGTATTTAAGTATATCACTATTACTTATTACACATTAAAAAGTCTTAACAAGTAGTCATATATTTGCTCCCGACAAATGCGGGTAGTCAGCAATATGTCCGTACGGCAGGCGCCTCCGGTGCAAACACTTCCGGCGTCGCGCCGTATCGATCGCGGCCGACGCCAGGTGAATCTCTTGTATGCGTCGCCGGCTAGCGGAGCTTTGTTTTGTTTTCCACTACTACCCACTACTTAGTATACGGGTGTGTTTTGTGCCTGGAAGTTATGGGTTTTATGAAAGTCTGGTATTGGTGGGGAATATTCGTTAGTAAAGAACGAAAAAATTGAATTTGCAAGCTACGTAGTTTGGTCAGGTATTCTCTAGTTTCAGTAAGTCTAGTCCACGAGTTAATTAATAATGAATATTTCGGATCAATGAGTGTAGGGAACTGCATGTAAATTTCTATGAAATTTTATATTATTTAGTTAATGATATTGCATGTTAAGTGTTTCAAAATATTTATGTAATTTACATACATATTCGGGTATGTCTGATTCACTATTCACAAAATTATTCAGGTAATCCGTAGCTACTAAATAATGAATGTAAGCAACATTCCAGAAATAATTCAACGTTAATCTAGAGGAAAACATTAAAAATTAGTTACATACATTTCAAGCTAAAAATAAAACTTACAAGCTGCCAGTACTCGTATGTAATATGTGGTATATAATCTGCTCGTTAAGCTTACATACCCTCAGTAAAAACGCAGCGTCTTGCGAAATGCTCAAGTCGGCGGCACTAGTTGACGAGAGCACTAAAACTATATCCTTGTGCACTCGACGGTACGTAAGTAGATATAACGCGCAGACTGCAGTGCCGGCCGAGAAAACTAGCCGACAAATATCTAGGAATATTTATTTAATTTAAGGAGAATATTCGCTAGATTATTATTATTTAATAAGAGTATTACGACATTAGGCTTTAGTAGGTAGCGTGGATGATATTAACGCAAGAATGAGAACAGTGGTGTGATAAAGAAAATGCCTATGTGTACGTGTTTAAAGTGCTGTGATAAAGAATAAAGTTATGTATGTAATATAACTAAGAATAGTGAGATTGCAGTCAAGCTTACGGTAGCTAAATTAAATTGGACATTTTTAGGAACTAGATTATAATAAAGGCGAAATGAACGAAATCAATTATGCATATTGAGAATTTAAATCCAATTTATGAGATTTATGGAATGGTTTTATATAAATTACGAACTAAAATAAACAAATAAGAAATTTTAGCACTATGTTTGAATGATAAACGATGTGGCGCCCGGATGTTGTCTGTGGTCAATAAACCTTTATATCGTACATTAGCATTTACGCTACCAAAATAAAACTAATATAAACAAAAATATAAGCATTTATTAAAAATCAATTTGTTGAAATAATTGATTTGATAAATATCCACAACCAAAGAATTTCTGAACATTGTGTATATTGGAACAAAGTTGCTTTAGTCCAAAAATAAATTAAACTAGGCAATAGCCTTGTATTCATTAGCTATCCACATTGCACAAAAAAATCCACTGGATAATCCCTAAACAAAATTTCAAGAGCTTTACCATATTTTTACGTAACGTTAGTTGCTAACCGGGCAGGTTCATTACCTCTAAGCATTTAGCAAGACATTTGCAAGTTTGTGGCCCGAATAAAATAGCACCATTAAAATTGATAAGATAAAACAGATGAGCGTCGAAAAAGCGGGCACGGATCCACACAAACAGGCGGCTGTTAACACGTTTAAAAGAGACTTTGGCTGCTTACATTGTAATTGAGTGTCTTTACTCTTTACTCCGCGGAAGGTCGACCACCTCCCGTATTAACTTCATAATTGACGTAAAAACAAAATAATGAATTTATGCGCGGTGTGTTGACACGACACGTTTTTATCATCTATTTTGGTCGTTGAAGGCTGTCATCTCGAAAATGTTGAAATTCCTCATCTTTGTTTTTTTGCATAGTACAAAAATGATTTTCTCCGACGATAAATTAATTGTGCCGATGTCAGTGAATTTACTTCTTTTCCGTTGTCCTGTCGAGGCCGTCTGGGTTTTTATCCGCTTATTATAATGGATACTAAATTGCGAGCTACGGCATGCCTCGAGTCCTGATGTAATGTATTTTAATTAATCTTTTCTCTGTAGACGTATTTTGATAGTATTCTTATTTATTAACGTCTGTATTTGTTTTATTCTGATATGACTGAATGACTACTTAGCGACTTATTAGGCTACGAAACGAATACGTTGTAAGTTGTACTCCATTGTAATTATTATCGCGTATACCAATATTCTACCAAAACAGGGGAAAAACATCTAATTAGGTAAGTTTCATGTCAAGGCACCAAAAGTACTTTATTCAGACCAACTGATTTTTTACCTCACTGTAAATGCTCGAAATACACAAGCAGGCAGTATAATGATTCATCATCTCACAACGCACATGCAAGGAACACTCAGCAAAGTAAATATAATTTATTTACTCAAGTGGTCGGTGTTGCTGGCCCGACATGTACCGATGCACCGACGTTACAGACACTTGCTCCCGGGTTCCCTTCCTTTAAATTTATTCCTTATACGAACACAAATGTTATGGGGGATGATTTAATAATGTTGTTGCCTCCGAGTGGCGAAATGCAAGGCTTGTAATAAATAAATAGATTGAGACTTCATGTAGCCATTCTTGTTGTGGAAATGTTTGTTTATGTGAAGATTAGTGTGTGTTTCGTATTGAATTGTAATGGATAATGAATTGGATGGATGTTTTTTTGTTTGGCACGAATTAATGTTATGAATTTTGCTACAAGTAGCTTTAGTTAAACCTATTGGTAACCTCTTCAAGTTCAATGTAACAGGCTAAATAATAATGACGTGTGGTATTTATTGCATACTAGTTGTGGTGCAAATTAAAAATAAAAAAATAATAAAATGAAACAGTATGTGTTTTGTATAAATTACATACTGTGTTATTAAATAAACATTTCAATCAATGTTTTTAATATTATAATTTTCACCTATAAAATCGGTCAAAATTCACAAGATAACCACACCAAATAAATACCTCCAACTTACATAAATTAATCCAACAATGGTTTAGCACCACTTCTCAACCTACGTCATCCGTATCCAAGTGCACATCTTCACTCGCAGCGCATTACATCTCACAAGCCCCCGTATTTTTAGCTCAACGTTTCAACGGCTGTATGCATCGCCTTCACAACTGCTGATGGTAATGACCATAATGCAGTTTGGCAATGGTTTGCAGTCAAAGATTTGGATTTTCACAGCGTTTGTGGAGATGTTAAGAGGCATCTGAAATGAGAAGCATTGGACTGGGTATCTTTACTAAAGCAAATATTTATGTGATAAATATTTGTTTTGTCTGGACATACAATGTAGTGAGATCGAGAAATCTCCAGTACTTTTTGATATCTATGGCACAAAACTTATATCTTAATATCAGTACCGGTTCTATAGGTAGGGTGTATTTATTATTATTATTATATGACGCTAAGGCCCAAGCAGCTGTCCTAAAAATAATAATACGTAAATATATCTCTAGTCAAATTAATTCAAAATTTAGGGTTAAAGAGCGTGAAATAATCGCAACTAGTCGGACTGAGCCACAAGTATGAAATATGAACGAATTTCAATGCAAGAATATCGTTTCACAAATGGGTGTGTGTGTGTTTGGCTGTACAAGAAAGCGAATGTAGTTACGGGACTCCGGGGATAAGTCTGGAACGGTATCAGACGTCCTGTTACGTCAGCTTCACTGCCTCCCGGCCATCCCGTAGGATATACAGGAGTACACAAATTGATGCAGTTTTTAATTACTTGAAATATACTGCGATATTTTGGGTAAAGTGTGTATGTAGCTAGATTTATTCAGACTTACTTTAGGCAAGTTAAAAAAATAGTATTCTAGTAGGTTCAATTCAGTTTCGCGTAACAATTTATGCTAGTAAGTCATTTTTAGTCCGACGTAACCAAATTTTCCGCATTGTATAATTTAAAGAAACCTTTGTTTGAGTCAATAAAGTAATTATTTCTCTGTATTCCGGTATTTGGGTTGGAGATAACGGAACTATCTCAGTAGGAAGATTCGACAGTACACAGTAATAAGGATAGCGGTTATCATAAAATAAATATTTACTTTTCTCAGAATTAATTTTATGGCCGTCAAATTCCCTGTCATCGTAATAGTTATTTGAAATATTTTATAATTGTTCAAATATTTGATTTTTACCATCTCGCCCACAACGCCTTGGTAGGAGTGTAGTAGTCTGGGCACCTATGAATTACAGGTGAAATTAGAACCTTATAAATAATACTACATTCCCATGCGCTGATTTTATTAGAGTTTAAATTCTTTAGTTCCCACACAAAGAACTTGAGGACGTTGGAACATTATCTTCACACTAGAAATCTCTGTAATAAAGTTGGAGTGCACCTAAAAACTCCGATAAGTTTCTCATTCGACGTTCTCAAGAGATACGACGTATCTGGAACGGCTGCTTGTGACACAAGGCTTCCCTGTTCTTTGAAATTTCCCACAGGTTTTCTTGAAAATTAAAATATCTCAGAACTTTTGTAACTTAAATAGACGTACATAGATGATAAAATGAATATTGATCACTGCATCGGGAAAGTATCTAATGTGAGCACCTTGCATTTCTGCTTGTCAGGCTGTTAGGACATTGAAAAGTTTCTCCTAAAGTTGTAATATTTACCACTCAAAAAATGGTTGTAGGATCACTATGTCTGTCCGTTGGGAGTATTTCTTAATATTTTTTTCATCCGTATCAAATCCAAGAAATCGAATAATTGTATTCACATGGGAATGATAATTGATAATCATATAACATCTGCACCAGTCCTACATACTTACATACATACATACATCAACTCACGCCTTTATCCCAGAAGGGGTAGGCAGAAGCGCCACCAGGACACCCACATTTCGCCTTGTATGTTCCGTCCCATGATGTGATAGGGGGCGAGCTTATCGCCATATCGGGCACAAATTCCTGGCTCCGGGCTGATAATAAATAGAAAAACCCAATATCACTTTTCCCGACCCGGGATTTGAACCCGAGACCTCAGCTTTGTAGTCGTACCGTAGTACAACTACGCCACCGACGCAGTCACAAGTCCTACAGCTCCAGCTAAATTTAGTTCCCGTAATAGGTGCACCAAAACCTCCAAAAACAGTTTTTTTCGTAAATAAACTACAGCACAGAACGTGCCGTAAGTTTTTGTGCAAGTGACGTAACGAAGTGGCGCGGCTAACAGTACTCGCACACCCACCGCACCACTTGCATTCGAAGTATACCTCGAATACGGTAGTATTAAGTATACGTTTTATAGTGTAGTTTAACTCAGTGCTTTGCGCTTGTATTTCTGCCAGGGATATGGATGGTGGTAAAAACAGTGCTCTCTAACAACACGTTACGTAACAGGGCATCGGATTTTAACAGAATTTTACGTATGAAACGGTATTGCATTTTATATGCTGCACTGTGATATGCCTTATCCGTTTAGAATGGTTTGAAAAATAGTAGTTTTTAATATAGGAATTACATTTTTGATGATAGTGCTATGGTCGGGGTTGAGAGAAATCCGCAGGTTCTATGGCGAAGTAGAAGTGAAAACGGTTGTGAACACAGAACTGGTTCAACCCATGTACAACAATATGCCACCAACATATATACTGGCTCGGTGGCGTAGATGTACTACGGCACCATTGCAAAGCTGAGGTTTCGTGTTCGTATCCTGGGTCGGGCAAAGTGATATTGGATATTTCTGTTCATTATCAGGATTTTGTACCCGATATGGTGACAGGCTCGCCCACTTTCACATCTTGGGACGGAACATACAAGGCGAAACGTGGGTGTCCTGGTGGCGCCTCTGCTTACCCCTTCTGAAAAAAAAGGCGAGAATTTATGTTTATATATCAGGTATAAATATTGTGGAGCTAAAATCTCTCATAGTTTCTGATACCAACCACACAAATACATACATATTTTACTATGCGTTTGGCTGCTGGGTTGATAAATTCATCGTCATCTTCACCTACTATAAGTTCACTGTTGACGTATACCTCTTCCATGAGAAACCTTCAAGGTTGCTAAGAACACTTAGGAAATCAATGGTGTACAAGGCTCTATAGTTCGTCCTCGTTCGTTTCATAAAACAAATAAAACGCGATACATAGAGCCTGCCGCGCCATTAAGCTGCGCCAACAGCTTGCCGGCTCATGTGTTCTTTATGCACTGGATATTAGATCGCTAAGTGCTTTATGGACTAAAAATGCATATTTTATACCTTCCTTATGTACCTGCCCTTGTATAAGGTATTTAAGTATATAGATAGGATGTTTATGGATATTTATCCAAACCGATCGGAGGAAAATCAAGCTTCCCAAGAATCTTGTAATTTTATTTTCCAATTTGCCATGTTTACACATTACTACATAATATGAGCAATGGGTATCTGGTTTTTGTAACGTCGGTCTGTTTAATGAATAAGAGGCTGTCATGACAGCGGTTATTGCTGCTCTTCTATTTATACGATAGTTGTTAAAGGTCGTAAATGGTTTGCCTGCTTTAAAAATGGATCTTCTCCCAATTTCAAGTTTGGCAAAGGCTACCTATCTACCTATACAGCGAAATACGAGTAAAAATATTGGGCTGCCAGCTATATTATTTATGATACCCCTATCTAGCTAACCATTCATATTTCAAGCCTGCCTTAAATACCAATATTATCTAATTTCTGTCTCTAAACATTCATATAGTACCACAGGTGTTATTCCACCAAATGAAAGTTAATACCCTAACAGAAGTAAAAGGCCAGGCGCACAGGTACTTGTGTACGTAATATCGGGTATCGGCCGGCTGAACAAACGATAGCGGTTTGATGGATCACCGGCTACGGACAGACAGCGACACTGATCCCAGAGCGGTGACACTTAACAATGATCCAGTATTAAATGTTGGATTTATATCGGCAGTTGGCAAGTGTGGAGTTGAGCGTCCATAAGGTGAAGAGACAACTAAGGAACGTTTTGTTCGATTTAGGTTGCTTCGACGTTGGTCTTTGTAGCGAAGAGGTGACTTATGTATGTGGTGACTGAGTGTTGGATTCAAACTGCTTTTGACATGTTAGTAATGTTTAATGGGGCCTATGTGTAACAGTTGTTCCGAGAGCTGAAGTTAAATACATTTAAAAGCTAAACACATAATTCAGACAGATTTTAGGTTTTAAAATACTTTGGTCTGCTTTGCTGGTTTATAAATATTTGTCTCTGTTCGAGGAACGGACCCGCGGTTTCTAATTTGTAAGCCGGATTCTTGCCCACTGTATTATAGTGGATGTCAATGTCTAAATACAATTTTCCTTGTATTCATGTACTCATAAGTGTTATTCTTGTTACAGGTAAGAGGCGTTTTTCTACATAAAACTACTCGTAAGAAACTACGTGAGACATGACACACTAAATATCTGAATGATTCATCTAGAATAAGTGGGTAAGTGGAAACCAATCGTACGGAATACCTCAAGGTTTGACTTCTTTTTGTTTATCACCTACGTAAGCAGACGTGTTAGCGACATCCCTGATGGTACACCACCGACGCGTACGGACTTTGGACATGCAAGAAGCACATTCTGGCCTGCCATGTAGTCAATTCTTTGTTTAAGCTTTGCTCGGGGAACATTACAGAGATTTTGTTTTGGACATTGTAAATGTAGTAGAAAGGATTGCTGGACATTTACCATACGGGATGGGATGTTTTCAGATGCAAAGAAAGAGTCCTATTGCCATGGCAGCTGATGAAATAGTATCTTAAGACGTGAGGCTTTGGTTAATTTCGAATATCTAAAGTTGTACGTTCATCCAAGCCAGTATAAGTTGTGTAGGAGTTGAGGAGTTACAATTGCAATACAAACGGTGCTAACTGCGTGCGCTCCAAGGCGGTCGTAATTGCAACGCGCCGGACACAACTGGCGACCGACCTCGCTCTTACAAATACCTTTGAATTGGAAGGATTTATATCATTAATCACTGGTGGTTATGTAGACGATAAGCATATAAGAGTTGCTGTCCAATATAGTATAAACAATGAAATTATCAGGGAAAACATTTTTGTCTGATATGTTCATTGTACGATGTATCTTGCATTGTAGAACAAAAATTGTAGAACAAGAACCCTAAGAATATAATACAACAGACATCCGTCAAATCCACCTACAAGTTGTGTAGGCAACCTGTCAAAGTTTGCAGGGAGAAGCTGGCTGCGGCCTATATTTAGTATTAACCGATGAATAAAGATGATGAACACAAAAATCGGCAAGAATGGTCGAATAATGTGTCCTTTACGGAATAAAAGATCAATTAAATTCGTATCCGAATTGTGCTAAATATAGTTGACATGTAGGATATTACGTGTATAGGATTACAATTCACAATGATGTATGCAAAAATATTCTAAGCGGTACATAGTACATCCTCTCGAAACAGTTTCCAACGACTTCCCATCAATAGTAGAACAGGAAAACGTTACAAAAATAATAATATTGTATTGTATCAGCCCATATACTTCCCACTGCTGGGCACGGGCCTACTCTACAATCGAGAGAATCAGTTGAGAGTGGTTAGGCCATATAGTCCACCACGCTGGCCTAGTGCGGGCTGGCGGACTAATATAATATACCGCCCCGTGACCACGAAAGCTGAAAAGCAAACGAAACGTCGGGAAGTTAAAAAATGTAAAAATTAAACCAAATCGCGATAAAATCCGTAAAAATAGTTTTATTTCAATAATATACTTATTTAATATTTTTTAAATATAACGTTGCTTATAAAGTTGGCAACACCAGGACCAGCCGTGATACTAACCATAAGCACTAGTTCGTCGGGGGTATCGAACCAGTTTGGCAGTGTTGCCAGACGGCTTGGCATCCCGCCTGGCACATTCGCCAGAGCGCCGCCAGTCACTGCAGTCTGCTTTCCACCGTGAGATATAATAAAATTTTAAATTTGTTTCGTGGCTTGAGATTAACGACCATTAGTTCCGCGCCATACTGAGTCTCTGCTGAGTGTGTACGTTCTATATGTTGGGGTACACTCGGATATTAATTCGGAAGTGCAGATTTACTCTCGTAGGGGTGATATTGAACTGGGAAGGGTAAAATCTGGAAATGAGAGCTGGAAGTCTGAATGGTGTCTGGCTCTTCTTTTAGTATTTTGTCAAATGATTAAGGAAGAGCGTATGAGTAAGTTGGCCGAGGAGTTCGTAAGTTCTCCTTTTTGCCTATCCTTTTTATTATTAATGAACAAAAACCAATCCTGCATCTAAAAATTCTGCAGTGTTAAGTGTCTACGTATTTGAAATTTTAACGCCTGTATTTCATAGGCGTAGTAGCGTACTACGAATCTCCAGTCGCTTTCCTTACACGTCTCTTTGGCATCATCCACCTTCATCAATCTTCAATAAATATACATAGGTTACTGAAATCACTGTAAAGTTAAGTCCATCTAAAACAAATCTGGAACGTAGCAACCCCGCGAGACAGAAACTTGTAAGATTATTGAATAACGTTATCCGCGCGACAGACTCCGCCACTCCACTACGAAATAGTTTCCAGATAACATCCATGTTTTATTAAAGTTGCCCACTTTTCTGTCGCTCTTTGCTGCACGAAAAACAGAGATCTTTTATTTTTCCTTTAACCTTCATTGTCCCACCTATTGGGCAAAGGCCTCTCTAAATCTTTCAATTTTATGAACATAAGACTGGCTACATAAAGCTCAGTTAAAGGTGTAGAAGCATGAAATCTTGAGCTGTTATCGTGAAATAGTGTGTGCGACACCTGGGTTGGGTGATTTATTCCGTGTGAGTGTTTTGGGTGTAGGCTCTCGATCTGATAACATCTGGGGCGAATAATTTGAATAGAGTGTTTACTATCAGTTGAACCTCTACCTCCAGAGCCTGTCTCTGATGGATACGTGAGCATTTATTTTAGTACAACATGTAACATAATAGACACAATTATGTCGGCCTTGTAATTAGATACACACTAGGCGATTCTAAAGTTCCACAAACTTGCGTAACTACAACGGGTTTTACATTTGTACCATCCCTGTAATTGTACAGCTCAACTATCCTTCTACCCTCATATCAGCAACACCAATACAACTAGCGTTAATATTCCACCACACGCGCTAATGACTGGTCTGTTCGCGACGCACCCGTGACGTCACAGTACACCCCTCCGCACAGGGCGCGCACTGTATAAGCACAACCATTAACATTCTACACGATTGGCAAACACGATGCGAACTGTGTGGACGTCGGTACCGATTCTGTTTGTTCAAACCTTAATACAGTTGCAGTGTTAGTTGAGGGGGTGAGAGGGGTAAGGGGATGAAAGGGGTTACGTTGCAATTGTGCTCCATATAACACAGTTGTTGCCTGTTGGATAATGTTAAACGTAAATATTGTTGCAGTTCAGGCATGACACAGAATGCGATGGACAAAACATTGTGCAATTAGCTAGACAAATAAAGATAGGATTTTAAATTAATAATATTATCTGGACTTGTTATGTTATCTATAATAATATTTTAAAGTAAAAATAAGATAAAAATGCCGGGATGAACGTAATGCACTCAAATTTGGGCCAGGTTCACATTCTGTGCCAATTATATTTTTTTAAGTAAATAGTGATTGCAAACAAATATCTGCGAGCTGTTTAATCAACTCAAACACATCGTGCTGTCTTCAAGTAGAGTGCAGTTTCGTACGATTTCATCTTTATCCATCTCATACATTTGTAATTACTACATCAAATTAAAAGTATCTCTTGAATGACAAATCTTTATAAACAGTTTCCTGTCTTAATAAAACCATCACACGTTTCTCAGCCAATGCCCACTTCCACTAGTCTAGAGTCTAGACCAATAAAACCTTCCGTACGAACTATATAATAGTAACATAAATGCTGCATCAGCAGAGTGACCCTAAACTCCGGCGTAGTTCCTAACTCGCCGATTGTCGGCATTTAGCTCTGCATAGGAAAGCTGCACCAAGTAAACCGATTGAAAGGACGCTACTCAATGTAGACCAGTTTTCTACTGGCGAGGGTATTTTTGTTTTTTGTAATGTTTGGTTTTTATTCGTAAAAATATTATCAATTTATTCCTTATAAAAGATTAGCTTAGAAAATCTATTGGTAGCTTTAAGAAGGCTATACTGTTTAATAAATGCATAGTACGCAAAAATAGTCTATTTTAACCAGTTGCGGGTAGGTAGCAGACATTTTGAATTGGCGAGTCGTAGACGAACTAGTTTCAAAACGTCTAAAAAAACCCAACGTCCAAAATTACAAGGACCAGCGCAAAGCGGCTTACAGTCCCGCTCACTGTAAAATTTATAAAACACTTCTTTGCAAGTGTACTTTATTTTATTCGTGTAAGCTTGTTCAAACGAAATGATGTTGTTGCCAGCCCTAATTTTTAGCTACAGACATAATAATATATTAACAATGAATTATTACTGGTGGTAGATCTCTCATATATCAGAGGCCGCCTGGATAGTTACCACCGCAATGTCTATTTCTCCCTCCAAACAGTAGTTTAAATGCAATGTTCTATTTCGGCTTGAAGGATATTGTAGCCAGAGTAACTATTAGACATAATGAGACTTAACATCTTATGTCTTAGGATGGCGAGGGCAGAGGAATGCCAAGCATTGCTTTGTAATTCATGGTGTTGTTTGGTTTTGCTACTGTCAATGAGCGGTCGTATCGGTTACCATCAGACGAACGGCATGCTCGTCTCGCCAATTACAATAAAAAAAAGAGCGCAAACTCAAACATTCACGGCTTTACCATTGTACTGAATGAATGAATTATTCATTGCATTATTTATGTCTCCATTTTTGAAACGGCAAAGCTTATGTGTTAGACGGATTTTTTAAAGATCGAAGACAACATCAATTATTATGCGAGTTGACATTCCCCGCCGTCCTCTATTTGTTCTATAATCTACAACGGGTATAGACGAAACAAACATCGATAAAAGTTCACCGCAACTCGTCCGTCCTCGCGATATCCTGCACCGAAGGATCATTTGCATTCTGAGTTCGTTATTTCAAAGTTCGCCGTTTAAACCACCTTTGTCCAGGCTTAGTGATTTTATAATGGCCGTTCTATTTGCACATGATATTTCCTGGCGGTTTTTCCTCGAGTTTTTCGATCCCGACCCCCCTTGCGTCAGTCGCCGGCCGGCGTCCGTCGGGGGCGGTCGTGCGGTCGCGCGCTCCTCGCTCGAATAGTTCACCACAGTACACGAGAGATGGCGTGTCGCGTATTCTGAATCGTGCTGTCGATGTGTGTTTGAATACAATGTGCATTCGTGTCCACATATTGACATTTACTACGTTCCCTGGCCGCCGGAACGCCGTTAAATTATAAGTATAGGTGTAAAACTGTATACTCTGTTGTTTTATCACCTAGCCGGTGTAAAATTTACGCTTAATCAAGGTATTGGTCGTTAATGAAATGTGGTAATGTTTGTGAAGTCGTAAATCATTAATAACGCTCATATCGTGTGTACAATGTACACAGTTGTATGAGGGCGAACGTTTCGTTATAAATAGCAATTCCTGTCCAAAAGTAATGTAATGAAAGTCGTGTTTTTTCATGAGTATTACGTTTACTTTCCTTCTGGCCTGATGTCTGGGTAATTCTTGGACCTTTTATATAAACTCTACGCAATAACGTGCAATATTTGACGGTACAGACGTCGTATTAATCATTCTCATATTTTATGTAAAAAGATGTTTTTATTTCTATATTTGAGTTCATAAATACATACATCTTTTATTACAATGTTCCAAAGTTTTCTCGTTTATAGCTTTTACAGTTTGAAAGATAAACGACCATGTTTCGTAACATCTACCGGTTGTAAAACAAATAGCTAATTAACTTTTTAATTAAAACTGAAAACTTTGTAAAAACTTATTATTGCGGCAAAATATAGGCAAGATTTTTTCCAAATTCTCCTACGGTCTATTTAAAAATTAATTGAAGAAATGTTATTCCAATGTCACCCAAGTTTTCTCAAGTACGAATATTTAATTATCCGCAATTTTTGTTTTGCCGTTTAACTTCACTTTATAGGCGATTTTGAATTCTCCACCGGCGGCACTTGAGTTTTCTCATTGGAAATTATTAACTGCGCGTATTTGCATCGCTAACGTTTATTCCAGTGGAATGTTTATGGAATTCTTTTCATATTTCAATGTGAAATGGTCGTGAAAGCGAATGGTAATGCGTGTATGTAGTTTAATTTTTTGAGGAACATGTTTGAATGTTTCTTGTCGAAGTGTTTAAATTATTTGGTCAATGTAATAAAGGCTTTTTAAGAAGAAGAAACATAATCTAGAATGTTAAAGATTCAATAATCTAGATTATGTTTCTAGCCACTACACTAATAGATCAGTCTACGAACGTTTATTGGACTTGATGGTTTAGACAAGGGCCTAATCTTTTAGCACAATGTTAGAAAAAGCCTGAGCCTTGGGGTAGGATATATATAGGCCGATATTTATTTATTTGAATAGAGATGCACTAGAAATCAATTAAAATCCCGGGTCGGGCAAAGTGATATTGAATTTTTCTATTCATTATCAGCCTGGAGTCAGGAATTTGTGCCCGATATGGCGATAGAATCGCCCCCTATCACATCGTGGTACGGAACATACAAGGCGCAATGTGGGTGTCCTGGTAACACTTCTGCCTACCCCCTCTGGGAAAAAGGTGTGAGTTTTTGTATGTATGTATAAATCAATTTATTTGAAAACGATGCAATACAAATTCACATTATAAGTTAAAATAATTTTGCACCTGCCTACTTTAGTTTTTAACAACATTCATACAGGTGTAACAAAAAATGGAATAAGTAGATCTGATATAAAATATTAATACTGTACTAGACGAACCGAATTTGAAGTGTAATCCTACAAGAAGACGGGTTCATTCACTTATAAAAACTCTGACAACTGTCAGAGTACGTTTAGGCTAAGCCGTTGGAAACATAAATGCTTTTTCAAGAATTTTATAAAGTTAGTCATTTTTAGTGAATTTATAGAAATATGGTATTTGTTTTTACAAGATTTTTTTGTGACAAGTGTGTGAGACAAGTTTTGTGTTCGGGATTTATAAGGTTTATTTACTCTTAAAAATAAATTTATTTTATGGCGTGTAATCTGTTTACAAATATTCAAAAATTACCACCTGAAAGTTTGAAAAAAGCATTTTTAACCAAAACGGTTCGATAAAATTACTTTCCCTAGTCACTAGCGTATAAAACAAAAACTCTTTATTGGCAGTCCAGGCGCGGTGGAAGCCTCTAAACGGCCGTAGGATTTGTTGCACCCACACTCTTTGTTTCTTTAAACTCGATTCGAGTGTAAAGAAATACAATAAATACATCTAACAGATAAATCAGTAAAGAAAAATGTGTTTTGTATTTTTCATGACCGTCTTACCCGAAACATTTTGAAAACTAAAATGACAAAGTTATTCGTACGTGTATTTCGATTAAATATAATTATAAATCAACATCAATATCAATATATCAATATCAATGTCTCCAAATAGTTAATCAACTCGCCGCTCGACAACCTAATGCCAGTTGTTGGTTACAAAGAACATAATATAATTTTTCAAGAAACTCATTTCACAACCAACTTTTTGATTCGCCTAAAGAACTGTGTTTTTATTCAATTTATCTTTATTGAAAATAAAGTCAATCCAGAATTTAGGTAATCTTCATTTGGAAAATTTGAAATACTGATGCGAAATTGACAAAAAACGATAACTGTTAATGTTGTCGTCGTATTTCACAGACCAAAATTTCAAAAGGTATTGTCTTAAAAAAGTACTAAGTTGTAAATATAAAACACGATATTTTATATCCAATTTCGTCAGTCTTTCAGAGATCAACGATATTGTGCCCTCAACACAGATCGTGTTCAACCAACTAACAGCAATGATCTTAAACATCATTCATATGCTAAAGACATTCATAAATTCCCCTAACATTCTCCACAATATTTATATTAATTTCGACTTGAATAAAATTAGCATGAAACACATTTTTCAACAGTAATGTCTATGCTTCGTGATGTTTCTTTAGTATTTATTAAAGACATGTACACTGCATAATGCTGTGAATTGACACGTGGAACAAATTACTATACAAAGAAAATAACAGGGCAATTTTATACAAATGCTGTTCAATAGACTTTGAAGGAAATAAATAGCGCACACTTTTGAAATATGTACATTTTAGTTATGAATATTAAATCAATCGGAAGTTTGCAGGTATGAGTTTAGTACACATCTTTGATTTGACGATGGTGTATTTATGTGTAGTTCATAAGCATATATGTATGTAGTTTAACGGTGTACCTGCTGAGAAACCTGCTTATCACCAGGGTAGATACAAATTGAGTTTCGTATGTATCAATAATCTAAAATGTAGATAATAAACATAAAAAGAACTTACGCTTACATTCCTGAAAGGGTTCACTGGTGGCAGGTCTCTCATATGTGAGAGGCCGCCTGGGTAGGTACCACCGCAATGTCTATTTCTCCCGCCAAACAGCAGTGTAAATGCACTGTTGTGTTCCGGTTTGAAGGACATTGTAGCCAGAGTGCGTGGTGGCCTGTTGGTAACGGACCAGAAGCGGCTGCCCACATGTTCACGGTGGTCGCGGGTTCAAATCCCAGGGCACACCTCTGACTTTTCGGAGTTATGTGTGTATTGATAGTCAATCACCACGCACTTTAACGGTGAAGGAAAACACCGTGAGGAAACCTGCATACCGTAGCGATTTTAAAGAATTTCTACGGTATGTAAGTCCGCCAACCCGCACTAGGCCAGCGTGGTGGACTATATGGCCTAACCACTCTCAATCGATTCCCTCGATTGTAGAGTAGGCCCGTGCCCTGCAGTGGGACGTATATGGGCTGATATAGATATAGTAGCCAGAGTAACTACTGGACATATCGAGACTTAACATCTTATGTCTCAGGATGGCGAGCGCAGTGGAATGCCAAGCATTGCCTTGTAACTCATGGTGTTGTTTGGTTTTCTACTGTCCATGAGCGGTCGTATCGCTTACCATCAGGCGAATGACAGGCTCGTCTCGTCATTCACTGCAAAAAAAAAAAAAAAAAAAAAGGGTAAGCACTGGGGTCACTATTCACCGTCAGAGCACCGAGATTTTCTTCTTGCAACAGTTTTTTTAAAACGGAATCTCACAGTAGGCTTTTGGGCCTATGAAGCACCAAAAGAAAAATCCTATTAAAAAATCGGTTCCCACAGAGCATATTTTATATCAATTAAAATCGAAGCACAATTATTGAGGTGAGCCTGGCATGCATATTGCACTAGGCAGGTCGACGTCCGGTGTCTGGGCGGTTTCCCTCAACAGGGGGTGAGGGGAGAGGAAAGAAGGGGAAGGGGAGGCCTGAGGAGGGGAGGCCTCCCCTTGCCATTATTATGTGGAAAACCGCGGCTTTATTACTATATTGTTTTTACTCTTTATTCCATTCTTTTGTGCTGAATGGCTCCGGGTTTGTATTGTTCTGCGGAAGATTTTTAAATGTTTTAATTTGGGATGCACTGGATGCAGTTTTTTCAAAGAATGTGGAGGTTTTAGGTAATTATGTAGAGTATGAAGTTTTAAATGATAATTTTACTTTTAAAATTTATGTGTCAAATGTTTATTTTTAATGAATACTTCGACTTGAGAATGCTTGATTCGATTTTCTTATAGGTTTACCTATATTAAAATTAATAAATCACTTTCGCGGTTTAATGTTATTCATATTGAATATTTACAATTGAACTTCCTTCAATAATAAATAAATAAATTTCATATAATAAAAGAAAATGATATTTATCGTGACATAAATCTTTTGCACAATGAAATAATAGCCCTGTATATAATGTGTATTTGTACAGTTGTATAATAATTATTATTTTTGTTAGAAGAAACATTATGACGCAACGCGCGACCCAGACACAAATTTTAATGCGAGCATTACGCGGACACATTCGATAGGGTTATTTCATTATTTAATACATAATATTTGGTTCATAAAAGCATCCGTGAGGTTTTCGATTATTTGGGCAGTAGCGACTTCTATCTACATTTATTGGATTGCAGAAATTACTTGATTTTATAGACCGCGGTATTCACAGCTACTTAACAGTACCTAAACAAACATATTAATGTCGTGATGTTCTTGCACCACATTCTTATATTAAAAGCAACTGCGTGTTAATCAATACATTAATAAGGAATCCTCTTCAATCCTAGGGATGTGTGTACTACGTGTACCCAGTATTTTTCTCTCTCCATACATGGAGAATCCTTTATTGAACATAGGCCTCACCTGTTGTAAGCGACTCACATCCCTTGTCGTCTTTAGTATATTCAAATATACATAACATACATAAACATCACGCATTTTTCCCAGAAGGGGTAAGCAGAGGTGATCCCAGGACATCCACGTTTCGCCCTATGTGTACCGTACCCCGTGATAGAAGGCGAGTCTATCGCCATATTGGGCACAAATTCCTGACTTCGGGCCGATTCAAGTATAGCTTGAAATAAACAGAAGCCGTGGTGTGTGGACGCGGATCGATAGTCGGGCTGCGATTACCGATGTTATCAGGATGATACGTGCCTACCCCCCCCCCCCCCCCCCCGTCCTTTAATAAATCTACATACCGCGCGAAATGGCAACGGGTGAATAAGAAACTTTTTATTGATGATTTGTAACAGACGACCATATTGAAGTAATATAAACCAGGAATAATGTCATGAGTGCCCCAGTTTGCTGAAGCTATTCCCGTCCTTAGACGTGATAGAAGCGTATCGCAATTCTAGGCATAAATACTGGCACAGGATAATTCATATTCTGCTAGCAGTAGCATATTCGTATCCGCCAGGATTTCGGGCACCGTGCACAGTGCCTACTATGATGGGTTCAATACCGACCCGCTAAGTCCCAATACACACAAGGAAAACGATATCATTTTGGGAACCGGTCTCTCACCTATAGCCGTCTCTTGTCGGTGGACACTCTATAAACTGCGAACCGAGAGGTGCATAGAAGTAATTGCCGTATCTTTATAAAAACCTCGGAACGTCTATCACATATTACCAATATTATGATGCTATAACCTATCTACACAAGCAAAATTAGTGAAAACACTAGAATTAGGTCGTCGAAGCACCTCGCTGCCAGCCGGGCGCGTCGCTCCGCTCTAGTGATCATGATTAGAATTGATTTTTACTCACCTTCGGCTTTGTGGTGTCCGGTCGATACCTGTCACACTGACGTGTTATACTTTATGTCTAGCTTTAATGTGGATAATAAAATGAAACCTTTGAGTATTTCTTCAGCACAATCCAAGACATGAAGGCCAGAATGAACATCAACTACGAGAGTGTCAACTCTTGCCGCTCCACATGAAAGTAGTCATATGACGGGTTCTTCACCATCGTTTATGGTGGTACCTATCTAGATGGAGAGATTGCACAATGCAATACAATCTCATTCACTCAATGAAACATAATAGTAAAGCAGTCACTCACTTCGTTTCGATTTTTTCACGTTTTTGTGTTCCCTATTGTCTTTTTCAATAAGGATTTTCCTCTAAGGCCAGGGTACGGTAAGTACTCTTGTACTTTAACTTTACCCTAAGTTTAATTACGTGTAAAACAGCGTCCATCTTTCTAAAGATACACAGAAAATCCAAGTTGCTCACCGCTTATTAACTTAACTGGAAACTATAGTAAAACAGTTTATCAGCCGTGCGCTAGTTGAACCGAGGGAAACTTCGACTTTCCAACAATTATTACTTGTAGATAAGGACGAAATAACTGGCCCGAGTTACCCACGCAATTGAATTTCCTAGGGCGCTTTGTTGTTACAGAGCTCTTTGAAAATCAATGCTTTCTTGCTGTGTCATGAATTTGGGTATTCTGATTGATGTTTGAAGTAATGAGAGTTTAATAAAATGTGCAAGATAAATATAACTAGAACATAATTTAGCACTAAGCAGTTCTCATACCTACATAGTATTTGAATTATTAAGCCGATTCCCCGTTAATGGTCTGTAAACTGTAATTGGGCCTTAACTCTAATTGGTCAATGTTAAGGCTGAAGATACAATTCTATGAAGATGAATACAGCGTCGTTATTTAGAGTTTTTCTTTTCTCTCTTAAATACAAGAGCAATTACCACATAATACCACCGACCGAGGTCCAACTAAATCAGGTAGGAAAATGACTCCACTTAAGAATTTTGTTGGTATCTTATTTTACTTGAACAACTAGGTTAATAAGCAAAATCAACAATACATTCGCGAAACTGACATACACAAGTGAATCAAGTAACGAACCCTAATGACAGAACTTGCCGCAGCCACAAACCCAATTACGGTATTACAAGTATAATATCAACACAAGAGCACAAGTGGTTCGTTAGCAACAAGTCGGTGGTCGGCGGCGCATCCTCCTGACGTCACCCGTCATTGTCGAGTGTTTACAGAAACAGCGGAAACAGCGCTTTACCCTCTGATATGAAAGCGATTTATCGCTGGAAGATATTGCGCGCCCGTATTTGCGTGCGGGAGAGTTTAATCTTGGCGGCTGGTTGATTTTGCATTTTGAGGAATAATTTCGATGTTAGAGGTTGGTTTTTCACGAACTTTAGATGATTACTGACAGATTTACAGATCTTTTTGGCGGTTTGGCGGAGGGAGTCATGATTTTAATTAATGTGAGCGTAGTGATTTTTTTACTAAAGGCCAACGAAAATATTGCGGAGAAATGTACATAAGAATTTTAAATTTACGTAACATTCAAAACCCAGTCATAATAAGCATGGTGTAATAAAGCTTAAACCTCACTTATTCCCGTAGAAAGAAAGTCTACCAATATATTATTCGTTTTTTAACGCAATACACCGAAATCTCTTCAAAAGTTTAAAATTTCCGCTTGAACGGTTTTTGTTTTATTGCAAGCTTTATAACAGTTGCAAGAGAGGGATTAACAAGCTTCCCTTTGTGCAATTTTAAAGCGTCTTGCACTCACCAAAGCTAATTGTTCCGCTTCATCCTATTCCTTTATCGTCTCGGTTCCTGTAGAGGGCTTTGTGACCGCTGGAAATTCTGTTTTGAAGTATTCGGAAACTGCAAAATCCTTTACTGCATTAGTTAAACTGTTTATAAATTCAATATATGATGATTTATCAATGGATAGCACGTTAATATATCTGAATATTGATCGGAAATCTCTGGTTTGAAGTTTTGGGCTGAATTTGTTGCTAGGCTTATGAAATCTGTTCGGCCAAGCTGCATTAATCACGTGTTGTGGACTAAGGCCATAATATTCTTAAATAATGTGGCAGATCGATACTTTGTAGTTGGATGTGCAAAGGTAAATGTTGTTTGGCAATGTGTTATAAACTTGCAGATTCCTTATACTCCTCCGATTTATCCAGCAGCAATAGATTTTATCTTCCTAGAGCTTTTTGACAATAATGCATCTATTGGCAAAATTGACTTTGTTACTATCATATTTTGCTTTTCTATTGGCTACAACCACTATAAGAACTCCCTCATATTTCACTATTACTCTAAGTGTATAGCAAGTTCAATTCAGTCTTTGAAAAATATATCTAAATCCTCACACGGCCCCTAGTTACTCATGTAGTCAATTTAATAATTCAGCCAAAATGTATGAAGTGATAACATTTGGTTACAAAATGAAATATGGACGTGTTCTGTTCACAAGGGGTGTCGTTTTGCCAATCCTCGCGTGAAAAATGAACATTTGACGTGTACAAAATGCAAATACCGTCGTCAACCGTCCTGCGCCCCAGCTTCCGCTCCATGCTGAAAAGTTCCCTTTTGATGTTGCAAATCATGTAAATGTGATGAGCGTGAGTTCAGTCGTGGGAGATGCCGGAATGTTGATGTGGGTTTGACTTCCAGTTAGCTAGGGGAAATGTGCTAGTGAATTTTGAATACAAGAATATATTTACTCTCGAACGCGCCTCAGATTCGATCAGTGATTTCATTTGCATCAGATTTAATCTTGATATTATTATGACTCGTTGGTTTGAGCATGGGCAGAAGGCAGACATGCGGCAAACATTGTCTGTGCCTGTTTTCATGATACATGATCATAGTCTGCCCCGTGACCACGAAAGCTGAAAAGCAATCGAAACGTCGGGAAGTTAAAAAATGTAAAAATTAAACCAAATCGCGATAAAATCCGTAAAAATAGTTTTATTTCAATACATGATCAGTTTTGCCTGCTGGGTAAACCACCGAGGGTTTTTGGTGACTAGTTAATAACAGTAAATTCAATTCAAGTTCAGTTACTCAAATTTTATTAGAATGTATCGATTTCTATAACACTGTCTGTTAGATTTAGGGCATTAAACGTGCCCCTACAAAGAAAATTTCGCATCATGTGAGTTACAGAATAAATTGATGTCAAAAATGTCAAAATTACTTCTTGGATATTCCAATAGAAATATCGTTCCTGAAAATATGAAATTGAGATATTATAATTCGATAGTTCACAAAGTAAAAGATAGATATCAAACGATATTTCCATGAACGATCTAAGGCGCATTTGGAAAATCGTGTAGCTTTAGTGCCTCAACAGGACCATCTTTTGCAGTGATAGAGCTGTAGGCAGTTTTGGCATCATCAACGGGCCTAAGTATCATTTTTTCACGAATGATGCCTTTCGTTCAATAACATTATATTTTATATAGTTCTGTATTTCTGTATATATTTTGTATTGAGTTATTGTTACTCCATTTAATTTGTCTTTATGAATCCTTATGGGCCTGTGCTGTGTATAAGACTTCATACGAGTGAGTTTAAGCGGTGTTTCTATCAGACTGAAGCCGTGTGGGTTAATAGAATTCAAATATTTACTTATATTCTTGTGAAAAGTGCTCGTGTGTAGATTTCGTCCCGATATTTTCCTTCATCAATAAAGTAAGTGATAGTTACCTATAAATACACACATTACTTTGAGAACTCCGAACTATGTGCCTCTACCTCCTATATCGTTTAAAATTTCCGTCTCGTCAACCCCTGTTCGAGCCACACGAGTCTCTTCGGTTCGGGCACCACGCGAGGAAATTAATTAAACGGTAGCGACGTCCTCCCGTCTTTGTAACATTCTGCCTGATTTATTGGCTGGAACGGAGGGGTTTGGTTCGGTGTCGTCCTTTTGTTGGATGCTGTTTTACGTTGATTTGTGTAATCAGGGCTTTATATATTGGATGTGAGCTTGTAACGTGTTCTCTGGTTTATTACATGAGAATATTAATTGAATTTTGGTTAAAGATACCTATTCGTAAAGACATGCCACAGCTATAATTATCCACTGTCTGTTTTAAATTTTAACTGACTTAAAAAATAAGTTTCTCAATATTGTATGTGCATTAAATAAAAGATACGTATTTTTGTTCCTTTTCATGTATTTACGGCGAGTTTTAAACGTCTTAAGTTCACAACGAAGGTCGACTGCGGTAACAACTCAGCCGTGTAATGTGAGAAAATATATTAAGTTGCACCAAGAATGGCATCTGCGTTTTTAGATCACTGCCTTGAAAATATCATCAGCATATGCACTAAGGTATTTGTAGCCTGAAAGTTGTGCAAACTGAAAATAGCTACACGCGTAATTCTGTCCATAATGGTAAATATAAGTACATCGTATATGAGCATACCATATCGGTACAAGTTTACTCATAAAGCTACATTTTTCTGTGATCTAATCTATGACTAGATTTTTGACAACCTTAATAATTTTGATATCAGGCATGGACGGTGTCCGTGAAACAGTCGATGCATCCATTAATCTATTGTCTTAAATTCTCAATGATGAAACCAATCAGAATAATGTTGAATGCGATTAACATCAGCAATTGGCAATATCAATATAAAAACTTACAAACGACTTCTCAAATCCATAAAGGCAGGTACAAAAAACTGTCAAGACCTAACAACAATGTTGCTAATCCGCTAACTCCAGAGCATTAGTCCAAGACAAGAAGAAAGAAGTATAAACAGCATCTATAAATCACGCGCATTAAGGACGCTCCAACTCGAATAATACTCCGGTCCACTCTGCTAGATTACTGTAATTGTTGCTAAGTCGCGGCACGCAACAATACAAGAGTTCTTGTAGATTATGTATTTATCGCTGTTTCAGCGAGATTTGGAAAGGTTTCTAAGATTGGAAGGCTTTGCAAATCCGAAGTGAGGTCTCAGTTTAATTGAATATGGTTTGTATAGGATTTGATGGGAAGCTGCAAGCGTTGGTAGTAGGCTGTTGGTTTTTATTATTAATTACTAAATTAATGCATCTGTACTTTATAGGCTGCTTGCCCATACCCGATAATAGAGATATACGCTACTCCTCGACTAGATAGAAAGATGTTCCAAGCAACCATAAAGTTGCTGATATTGCCAAATTTCGTTAGAGATAATGCTACATTTTGTTTAAAAAGGACCTTTCGATAACGGCAATAAATGTTTGATTCAGATACGCCAAAGATATGGAAATCGTAAAGAAGGATAAAACCGTACTTATTTCTGGTTATAATAAAGATCGGGAGTGATGTAGATTGTTGTGATCGAATGGGACATTGCCGGATGAAAAAGACGGTACATTTTAGTTTTGTTATCGATAATTAATTATCTTGTGTTCAAATTAGTAAATCTGACCAATAGTTTGTAAGAAGTGTTTGACGTCCATCCATAAGGTGGACCTGACCTGAGATGACCTGGTAATAGTTGTAGAAAATATTTATCAAAATTACTTCTTGCTGGTTAAATTAAACCATGTCCATAATAAAAGACCAAAACAAAACACGAGTTTAATGCGTATATAAGCGTAATATTTTGCACAACTCGTTCTTGATAGACAAACATGGCTGTGGCCGGACGCGCAAAAAACCGATTAATTGCTTTCGCTAATCCACTCTAAAAGGATATTACAAGTTGTTTTATACGCATTTGATGTGGTAATCACGTTTATAGATTGTTGGTACTTTGTTAGTAATACGCAATTGAGGCTAGTATTAGATGTCACATAGGCAATAAAGGCTATTCCGCTCTCACACCCGCCACTGCTAGTCCTGTTAGCCAAGATAACACACATTTTCATGACACTGAGTCGGATAATAATATTACTGCTTAGAGTACATAAATTCGGAACATGTAAAAGCAGCGAACAATCGAGAAACTCCCAAAGCAGAACGAACTAAACCAACAAATTGGTTACCAAATAAAAAAATCTGTATCTATGGTCTTGAAATAAGACATTAGTGCCCTTAATGTTAGAAATAGAGTGGATAATGAGGACCATTTCATGTCAATGCCATAATTCTTTCCACAATAAGTAAAATACACGAAACACGACGACATGGCGAAACTATATTCTCAGTAGGGTTGTTTGACCGACACCCTCGGATAGTATCGCTACCAATAAGTATTTGTACATCCATACGGGACGTTTATGTGGGCCAAATATTTCGGAATAAGGGTTGACGACCCGTCACCGTTTTGCGAGACCACTCATCTTTGTTACGAATTATTTTCTGAAAATACATTTTCGGACGGTCGAATTCTTGGTAATTTAATGCTTTGTAGGAAATGTGTTTTAGTGTTGTTATATTCTTTTGTAGTCTTTTTCTGACGTGTGATATTATATAGGAATATGGTTACCGTTTAATTCCAGAAGAAGTAGGCAGAAATAACAGTAGTGTCATCCACAATTCAGCGAGCTAATTTCCCTTCCATTTATGACAAATATTGAACTTTTAGCTATCATTATGATCCACCTCAGTCACCAAAAACCATTGCTGAACATAGCGCATTTCTAAAAAAATCCACAGCCTTAACCTTCATCCATGCCGGGCACAAATTCCGAACACAAATCTTTTCATATCAGTATTATGAATCTCTATGTATTTACTACTTAGTCATAAAGACAATGCATTTAATCCTCGTAAAAGATTCCCTACTGCGACCGCACAATGAAAGAGCCGTAGCGAATAGCTCCCGCGAGTCACATTCCGGACTCACATCCAGATGCCTTGTTGGACATAGAATTGTTGCTCCTGAATTTTTGATATCCTGCTCTATTGTTTCTAGAATGCTGTAATTTATTAGTAGGTTTGTGGTATTGTTAGGAATTGAAGTTGTTTGTATTATATATTATACTCGTGAATAGCATCATTTAATTAATGTATAGTGTTGGGGACTATGAGGTTCATTTATATTTAATTCCTATGTAGAGTCTATTCAACGATGCTGTATAATGTTTATCCTGTGTAGGACCGGTATAAGACGGAATGGAACGGACGGAGATGCTGGTGTTAAAAAAATATATAGATTTATTGCAAAAATCCAATTAGTTATATTTTCTGTGAACTATAATTATATCTCGACAGTTTTTAATTACTCGAGTGTTTCAAAGAGAGTTGCCGATACTTCTCTCTCATTGCATATTTCGTTGTTAATTATTAATAAAGTGCTAACGATATCGCGCCAATGGAAATGCACGAATATTAATATTTTAACTGTCGGCAACGAACTGGCATTTACAAAAGCAACAAAAATTGAACTGCAAATAATTGCTCGTGACATAGTGGCCGGCGATGCTTTAAATTTTTAAATATTAACGTTACACCTCCAGCTACTGATTTTTGTACATTTTTAGTTTACTTTTAAAACAATTTATGAAAATATGATGGAATTGTGTATTAATTTTGTCCAATCAACGATGGAATTTAGTCGAACGATAAATCGGGGAAATCAACGAGTTAATGAAATGGAGGAAACATACAGAACACAATATAATACGCCTCTTGATACAGAGAAAAATTACAGTTACTAAATCTGCTAAATCTTACAATTTGCGGCCATATAAGATAAGTAGGTAAAAAATACCGGTGCCTGACTGCGGTGACTGCCTCGGTGGCGTAGTTGTATTACGGTACGGTTACAAAGCTGAGGCCTCGGGTTCGAGTCCCGGGTCGGGCAAAGTGATGTTGGATTTTTCTATTCATTATCAGCCCGGAGTCAGGAATTTGTGCCCGATATGGCGATAGGCTCGCCCCTTATCACATCGTGGGACGGAACATACAAGGCGAAATGTGGGTGTCCTGGTGGCGCCTCTGCCTACCCCTTCGGGGATAAAGGCGTGAGTTTATGTATGTGTATGTATGTAGGTAAAAAATATGAATAGGCTTACTTGAAAATCTAATCACAATCTTATGATTTACTGTCCATTTATGCTACGACATTTCTGCCTCTGTAAAATTCAAACACATAATTCTATTAAAATATTTCGCCCTAGAAGCAGTGTTTTCTACGTATGTATCCCGGGCGGGTGACGGGTCACCACAACACCACTAATGAGGGTTCTCCCGCGGGACAATCACGTACCACTCATTTGTAAACGCTGTGGAATATGTAGGCATAGATTTTTCCTCATGTTTTACGTTTTTTAGGAATGGTAAATGTAGTCAACACGGGCCCTATTTTTATACTGGTACGGGGTATTTCCTCTCTCAATCGTAATCTCGATTGTAGAGGAGGCCCGTGCCATGCACTGGGACGCATATGGGTTGATACAGAATATCAGGGTATGTCTAATATATTCAACATTAGGTCTTATGGTCATTGCAATGAATGCGCAGACAAAGTATCTGGTTCGAAGGATAATACGGGACAGATCAAGTTGATGAAATCGGATGAGAACTAGCCGATCTTGGAATGTAATACACACGGATCTTTATGACCTGTTTTACATCTCGTGTGTTTTATATACGAAGTATAAGAGTAACCAAATATGTATATGGAAAATTGTGATGCATTTTAAACTGTAATGGAAGTTTCCATATTGCAACTCGACAATGTAAGTAAAAGTCGACATGGACGTTTGACTTCACGGAGTACGCTAATAGATGATTCTTATCATTAAGGCTATACTAGGCATATGTATGGAGTATAAACCATTCAAAACTGTACTTCTAAACTCATCAAAACTAACTTAATAATATTCACGACCTCCAAACATCCATTATATCAAGGGGGTAAATTAGTGTTACTGTTGATAGCGCGGCAAGTGTACGAGCTGATTAGACGCACGCACATCGTCGCCTCGCCGACTCTGCGCCTTCCACGTCACTGCATTCGATTACCCAGTTTCAATACAAATACAACCTCTTTGATTCATGTTAAGGTATTTTTGGATATGTTCTGGTTTCGTAGATTGAAGGTATAATGTAATGACGTATTTTTTGGCCCTGGCCTGACTGACGTATTTTTTACAAGGTATATGAGAGTTGCCATCCACATTATGGTTTGGAATATCACTCTGTTTCTTATTGAAGGGCAAACTTCAAGAATTGTCCATGCTAAGGGGTTACTTAAACCATTACTATCAGACATAAGAGGTTAGGTCGTTCACGTTTGAAATAAAAATATTATATTTTATAGCATTCCACAATCTATTTGCTTAGGTGGTAGGTCATGAGATATGAAAACATCGCAGACCCTGCCTCTACAAATATAATTGTAAGTAGGTATATCAAACAAAAAAATCAGTTCATCGGATAAATTTCTCGGGAACTCTTCTCTCCGAAGTCATTGAACTTATCAAAGTTATTGACATGAATATACAGAACATTGATATAAATGGTATTTTTTGCAAATATTCGGAAGAAAAAATATTTGATTCCGCTAGTTAGTTGCGCTGTGGAGAGCCCATTAGTGGTCGGTAGGGCTTTCTGAATAAATCATTAACCTTTCCATCAACCTAACTGAGTTATTTATACATAATGCATGTGGGTTAGTTACACACACACATAAATACATACATACATACATACATACATATATACATACATACATATTATATGTGATAGCTAGCAAGGCGCAGTGTGGTTAACATGCCCATGTTGAAAATAAAGGGTTCAATCTTTACACCGATATGATTGTGTGATTCAATCGTTTTAGATCTGCGTTGTTATAGTAAAAGCTCTCGTAGTTTATGATACTTAAGAAATGGACTTGTCTTCCCATTAGGTTAGGTTATTAAAGTAGAAACAAAATCTTTCTCCCATCGAGCAACAGTGTTCGATGACACAATGCTTGGAATTGTTGATCCTGGTTTATAGGAGTTGATATGACGAGTGTGAGAGTGATAAAGTCTTTTAACAAGAAATATAATATTAAAGATTCGTCTCTATCGGTCCCATAACATACCATGTTTGCCTCGGTGTTTACTCAGGTTCAAATGCGGCGAACATCTTTCCTTCCACCGAACCCACTTGCGCAAACATCATAACGTGCAAGTTTACGGCTCACCAGACAGTTTTTGTTGAGAATACACAAAATACTCCGTATGTGTGTGGTTATTTGCGTCATGCGAACTGTTAACATCGCGCCTCTTCGATAATTAACAGAAATCCGTTCTCAATACGGGCTTCATTAAAACAAAAAACCACGTTCAGTGCCATACTGGCACGTCTGTGTCAAGAAACGTGACATACTGCCGACTGAATACTTAGAATTGCAGTGACGTCACAGCCCATTAGCCTAATAATCTTAATCGACTTAGTATTAAATCGCAGTTTTAGTTTAACACTCGTACTGTTGTGTCTTACATTAAATCCTCTCCATAATGGTTAATTTATACCAAGACATTGGGGCAGGGTGTTGACGCGCGTGTGACGTCACGGCCGGCGTGCCAAGCTTGGTGACCAGGGAGGTCAGTAGCACCATCGTTTGACAGTGAGGCTCGGTGCGCGGCGTCGACAGCACGTTCGGGATTGGTTTGTGTTCGTGAGTGATATGATGTGATGTGTTATGGTGGGACGGCGTGATGGGTATCATCATTGGTACTTGCGTGCCCGACGCCGAGCAGGACGCCGCGGCCTACGGGGTGCAGATGAGGCGCCCGCCGCGAGGGATACTTTACGGTAATTTTGGTGTACACATTTGTTTTCTTATGTGTGATCAAATAATTTATCAGACAAACTTGTGTTAGGGATTACCACATTAAAATTATACATTAATATTTAGTCTATCTTAGGATTGTCTGGAAGAAATCATCAATACCCATTGATTGTGTCTTTTGTTATTGTTTATTATGTAGTATACTATAGAAAAGTATTTCTTTAATTGCCAAGTAATATTTCGTGAGGAAACCTGTATACTATAGATAGAGATCTTTACAAAAAGTGTCCTCTCAATACTTCAGGAGGTCCTGTATGAAATATATATTAAGGGCTAAGTTATTAATTTAATTCTAGACTTGCGACCCTTTGTTATTATATACAAATTCTACAAAAAGTAATATTTATAATTCCACTTTATTGCAGAATTATTCAACAATTTTAAAATTCTAAATATGGTTTCAATGAAATCCGATTCAATTAAATTAAATGTATTTGATATTAATGTTTTTTTATGGCACAAAGCATTCGTAATTATTAATTATTTTGTGATAAAATAAACACATTTAAAATAAAAATAATTCCACTGCCGGTCATCAATTAGCACAGTAAAGTAATTCTTAACGTAAGATAAAAACTAACAAAATCCAGACCAACTTTCCGAGCATGTCTCGACGGTTGACATAATTATGTCGGCCTGCTTAATTGCTTCTTAAAATGAGAACAAAGCTAGAAACGTTAAGTATATAGGAGATGAATAAATGAATCCAATTATAAGGGATCGTAGTTAATTAACATGGGTTCCGAGGGTTATTGAATAAGTTATGCTCATTGGGAGCTCATGACGTGACCTAAATTTTCTTTTCTTAATATCTAAATAAGCATTTTCGTGCAGCATCCATTCTTATTGAGAAAACAAAATGATATGATTATTTCTTCAACAAGAGCGATTTGTGAACGTCATACAGTTATTATTTATTTATACAAAATGAAATTGCTGTTACGCTAATGTTGTGTAATTGAGTGATTCTAATTTAAGCAAGTTACTTCATGTGATAACATCGTAGGCAAGTCAAATTCATGAAAATACATTAAGGAAATTATACGTTTGTTTATTTGACTATAATAGCTTAGTACATTCTGAAGTACTTAAGTAGATATTTTTGATTTCGTATGATGGGAGTTTTTTGTTTATTTATATATATTTTTATTACTGTTTTAGTGGTCATTAATAATATGTGTTATATTATAACTTAAAGTGATTTATTCACCATTACGTATTATTCATATGCGCAAAGAAAAACAAAGCTTAACTTTGTAAAATGTACCAAATACTTTATTTGGTGCATTTCTTTCATACGGGCAGCTGTCATTCCATCGAGTTCTCTGAGACTAAAACCACGCGAAAATTGAAACCACCGTTATCTGTTATCATTTATTTACCGTTAGAAATATGCCTAAATATACGCTAATATCTAAAAAGCCGTCATGCCACGATAACCTTTATTGTGCGATATCAAGCCCGGGTTAAACCAATAGTTCCCCGGGATAAACGCGTTGCAACAAAACAGTTAACTTAATTGAATTGTTGCTTTGTGATAACGGTTATCAGGGTTTGCTGGATGTATTTTGGTGTCGAGGTAGTTAAATGAATAAAAACATCTAGTTGCGTAGTAACTGGAGTAAGAGATACGGTTCTTGCGTCATTTAGTTTTAAAGAACTTAAAAGAAAACATTGCCTTACACAAAGGAAATGATAATAATAAAAAACTACGCATTAAAATCGAAATTATTTATAGCCTACTCGTATCTAACTTGATATGTACAATAAAGGGTATAGATAAATAAAATATGAAAAATAGCGCTCCTCTTACAATTTCTTACAGGTAACCTAAATACGATAGATATAAAAAAGTACAAAGAGAGAGTAGTGTTAGATTTGTTAGTTCAAAGTGCTAATAATAAATACCGCTTACTAATGTTTACGAATTCAGTGAAATGTGAAATGTCAATTATCACGTAAATGACACAGTTGACGGACACGTGTGTGAAGTGCCCGTTTACGGAACATTCAGCTCTTACTTTCTAATGTTTGAAGCCGAGAAGTGGATTTGGAAACAGGACCAAGTGGATAATTAATTTTAATTATTGACATCTAAGGTGCTGTTATTTTGTAGTCCTGGCACAAAAAAACGATTACACTTCATTGTAAGTGTAATCAGTCCAAACGGAGCATCCTCCGCTATGAATTGGGTGATTTTTGGATTGTATTCTCTCGTCAGTCGACACAATTATGTCGACTCGCTCTGTGTTCGAAACCTGATATGAAAAAGTGTGATTTATCGAAAAGGCAACACACACGCAAGCGTGACATTATTACAGGTTTTTTCCCATAGTCTATGTGCGGCGGTGGCTTTATAAAAAGATACGAATATACCATCTCCGGAAGTAGTTTATTTGTTAAGGTTATGGTCTATCCTGCTGAAAATGTTTTCTCAATAGTGGTTTCCAATATAGAGCAACTCACCAGGAATCTCCATTACGTGCGCCCAGACGGGAACCAAATATTTGCCAAGCAGCAATGGAGCCCGTATCTTGGTTTTCCGACCGGCTGTTTCCAGGTCCGGTCGTAAAGGTTTGAAAGGAATGGGGTCGTATTAGCTGTACGTTACTCTAGAATAATTTGGTTAGCCGATTAAGCAGATTACATATGTCTTTTTTGATTTAATTTAGAAGTTTTAAAAAAGAAGTTAGTGCATTAAATATTTTCGTAAATTTAATATGTGTTTTGGAGGGAGGTCTTAGCCCCCCACCCTTCTCTCTCGGTCCATCCCTGGCTGTGTGATGGAGGTCGTCTGTAGATCACTTAGATGCTGTGTTGACACGCATACATTTAAATTCACTTAATTATCTTGCAATAAGTAGCCGTCTTGAAGGAGGTACGTGCCTCAGTTTAATTACTACTTAGGCTCAATATTATTTTAAGTTATTATGTATTTATTCTGTAACATAATTTCAAGTATTCATAAAGAAATGAAATTGTTTTGGTCGCCTCATTACGTTCTCTCACTTTAGTACGGATATTAACAAGACACACTACAGTACATGTAATTTGCTCTTATACTTGGCTTGTGTATTCAAATTCCATTTTAAAAAGCCACAATCTAAAATACCAGTTCTAGTGCCTCAAAGTCGTTCCGTGACCCGGGGCAATTCCATATAAAATGGCCTGTACAGTTGTCGAACAATCTAGCTCGGATAGGTGACCTATCTAGACCGGCGCGTGACCTAGACTAACGAACTGACTTGACGGAGCCGCGGAGCACTTGCGACCAACACTAGTTTCACATTAGTGGTATTGGCAAATGCTGGTTTTATTGATGGAAAAGAAAGTGGGGTTACATGATATAGTGAAGATTATAATACAGTTAGACATAGAGCTGCAGAACCAACACAAACTGTAAAGCCTATTCAGGTCAAATGAATCAGTCACAGTTCATTATTTTGAATATGAGAATTGAACACATAATCTAGTTGTTCGTAGTCTGTATCAAAGAGCTAACACTAATATACATTTTCACTAAGTATTTAAACATCGACTTGATGGTAGATGCCTGCATCCAGCGATTTCCAGCATAAGCTCATCTGTCCCCCGTGTGTCCGACGCTGCGCTTACCAGCGTGTTTATCTACATCCATTGAATTATAGAGGTCTCTTCAGTAAAATCAACCCTCCTAGGGAGGTCGATAAAGGAAAATTCAACAGGTGATCGCGTGCGCCCACACTCTACCACGAGATAACCACCAAAGGAAATTGCCCCCCAGCCTTGACAGGCTACAATCTTTTTGTTGTTTTTATTTCTCAGTTAATAAAGACTAGCTTAAGTTTGGATTGTTTGGAGCTAATCTTTTTGTCGAATGTCGAATATTTATTGCTAATAATCCTTCTGGACATATGTTAAATTAGTCTTGGTCCTACAACTATCAAAATTGAACTTTCGTCTCTTAGTTGGTCCTGTGCGAATTTATTTATATTATCCATCTGAATTACCGATTTAAATGTAGAATTGTTATAAAATAATTAATCGAACTGAATAAAGCCTTCAATGTTCAAAGGTTACTTGGTCAGTACGCGGCTGCTTGATAAATGTCCGCTCCAATTACTGAGTCTGACAGTTTCGTTGCGTTTGGTTAGTGGTCATCAAGTATTGACTACCTTAATTATCAGACCACTTAGACCGTCACTTAGCTAGGTGCTTTGTGCATTATTATTATCGCTTGTTTTCGAACTATCTTTATTTTTTTCTTTAATTCTATTTCATTTATTATAAACTTAAACAAAATTACCATTTGATTCAATTTATATTTTATTTAATAAAAGTCCTGCGTACGTTGAAACAACCATTATTATCATAAATAAAACGAACCAAAAATAAAACGAGAAGGCTCCATTTTTTTATGTTTAGTAGCCACCTGAAAACTTTAACACTTAAATCAACAGTATCAATTATGGCAAGGCGACTGAAGTTAATGTAAATTGCTAGTACATAATGGTTGTAGATTACGTAATCGTGGTGGATGTACAAACAACAGAACGCGCGGTAACAACAACACAATAACAGCTCTTATCAGGAGCTATCGAAAGTTCGAGCCGCGCGCCCGCTGCGGTCAAGGACGCTTTACATCGTATTGTTGTACACAACTTTATTATTGTAAAATGTACTGTAATGTGATATAAATGTAGTCATAAAACCTACCGCTTTCATGGCGAAGAAGACACCTGAACAGAACACGAATCCAAAAATAAAACAATTTCAAGTTCAGAAAGCATTATAAACCTTCGGTCGATATAGACGTATAAAAGGATTAAAAATCAGACAATAGTGTGTTCACTAATCTAATAAAATCCATCCATCTCAGTCGCATTAAGCTAATGTGACAGGCTGCAGCAAAAATCTCCCTTCAATTATGTAAGAATATATCTAAAAGGCTCAAATAGATAGACTAGGTGCTTAGGAAAATGGCCGCTAAAGTAGGACAATGTTAAAGAATTAACTTCTTCATAGAATTTACCGTGTTAGGTTTTAAATTGTACTGACCCTGAGATGAAAAGTACTTTGTAGCTGAGTGGATTGAAATAGAACTAGGTTAGCAAAAAATAATGTCCCCTTGGCACAGCTGGCGTGTAGGATGCTGAGAAAAGACAGGTCAAAGATTCGTTTATTTCTGTTTCAATACAAATACTTAGGTATGCGATAGGCAATCATTATTGTTTTAAAAATCATACTAATGAGTGTCATTGATAGAAAATTAGAGTCTTGGATCTAAACTTTTAAAATGTCTTTATGAGCATGCGAGCAAACCAGATATAATATCAATCGGAAAAATATACCTTCTATCGACACAACTGTAACGGTTTTGTATATGCAGCGTAAATAAAGTGATCCCGAAACCCAACATACTTGCTTGTGTCATTAAGCAGGTTGCAACTTCCTCTACATTGATCGCTAGATACAAATATCCTTCCACTACCAAATATGCAGTAACTACGTCTATAAATGTCAGGTAGTAACCAGGAAGTAATTTAACTAATTCATTCGACGTAGCCAGTTGTACATTAATTGTTTTGAGCTTGCACGTCGCGTTGTAATTAGATTCTTTCAATTCGGCTAATGGCTCTCCCACTCCGACGGCCTCACAAATTAAATACGATTTACGTGATTCTGTGGTAATTGCAGCCGACTATCTGCTAGTTGCCGTTCATTACTTAAAACTTTTTGTTTAATACATTATCTGTTTGTAATTCAGTTGGTTCAACGAATTTTAATTCTTAAGTGTCTGAGTGTGATATGGCTTTGAATACATTTTGTTTCTTATTTTCAACTTTTGATATTGAATTCTAACTTCCAATATACCAATTCATTATCTCTGTGTTATATTGTTCATACATCTTTCACTGATGGTATAAAGGACATAGTCTATTTGTGTTACTTATATCCCACTGTAAAAATCAATGTTAGTTGATAATGTGTGAAGATTGGGTCTAGTTAACCATGCTCCACCAATGCTGGTTACTCTGTGAACTAAAAGTATTAAACTAATGTAAATCGAATGTTTTAAAACAGCTCAAGTTTGTGGTGGCTTAAAGATTACCAGCTTAAGGACTTAAGCCGTCTGAGTCCTTTTATTAGCACTTTGACCGACCGACAGGTGACTCAATATTGGACCTTTGGATTGTAATGTGTATACTACAGCTATTTTTAAAAAGAACGGTATAGTCATTTGCAAGTCCATTAATCACGCACGTATTCCTAGCAATTGAACAATTTGTGAACTGAAGACTTTAACAGGCTTAGAAAAACGTTTGGTGTATATAGGGTTCATATTTTTGTACAAACGACCACTTTATTACAACCCACTATTAATTTAACAATTTTCTGTCCGAATAAAAAGAAAATTCTAATTATATTCTAATTACATTCACTCTTATAACTCCTAAACTACTTTGAAAGTAATTATTATTAAAAAGCAGCAATGTCTCAAAGATACAAAATAATACACAAATATAATTTATATTCATTCATCACTCATCAGTCACTCAAGTTCGTACCTCTATATTCCTTTCAATATGACACATATCATTCTTTCAAAATATCCTTAGGCACTCCTACATAAACGTTGAAATAGTCTTTCGTCGACATCGTTGGCTCCGGTTCGTATGCAAGGGGGGTCATCGGTGTTGCAGGCGTGAATGACGTTGCCGGCTCTGGATGCGGCGGGGGGCACGGGCATGGACCCATGGGGGGTCCCGCGAACGGCGGACAGTAACAGCTGGGGTAATATGGAGGATATGGCGCATGCATTGGTTGTATTAAAGGTGGTGGCGGGGGCATCGGGGGCGGTGGCGGTGGTGGTGGGGGAAGGGGAGGTGGGCTATCAGATGACGCGGTCGTAGGTGGAAGTGGACTTGACGTAGTTCGTCGTTGTGTTGTTGCAACCATGGTCGGCGGATGGTACGGCATCGGTGGAGGCATTGGGTAAGGCATTGGCGGAGGCAAAGGCATTGCCAAAGATAATGACAGTGGCAGTAAATGTGAAGGTGGCAGTGGCTGTGGAATCGGCTGAGCCAGTGGCTGCGGCATCCCTTGTAGAAGTTGCTGTCCCTGCGGCATCGACTTCGGCAGTTGCTGTTGCAGTTGCTGCAATTGCTGCAGCAGTTGTGGGAGTTGCTGTTCTAATTTCAAGTACATTGGTATGTGTGTCTGATGTGTAATATGTTGGAAGGTCGTGGTTGGTCGAGGAAGGGTCGGCGAGGCTGTGATCACATCGTGGGGCTGGGTCTTTGGCACGCACTCCTCAACGGGTGGGCACGTTGGCGCCGACTCATTTGGGGTCTCCAAGTTCATTTGCTCGGGACGAACTTCTTCTTCTGACTCTGAACACGGAGGAGGCGTTGGGCAGTTAGGCGGGTAATCTGTTTTAATTTGTATTATCAATACATTTCTTAGCTATAGGTATCAAGAAGTATAAATAATATTGGGGAAATATTTTTTGTATCATTAAGTACCACGGTTTATGGATACATATTACCCACTGATTAGTCTCTCGAATTCATCTGTTGTAAACTTGTAATATAAAATTTGTAGGTTCAATTGCTTGTACGTCATAAATTACTTAAAGATAAGTTACAGATTTCCAAATATTTACTAGATTTAAAATTCCTGTTCTTTTTGAGTCAGAGCCAAATCTTTAAGCAAAGTTTCAGTGCATTCGTTCGTATTTTGTATTACAATCCTGAACTGATTTATCTCTTCAGCTTAAGTGTTATTAATACACCAAATTGAGTATATTTCTTAAGAGCATATTCTGATTTGATCTGAATATTATTATCTTCCTCCGATGGTAAAATTGGTTTCTAAACTTTTTATACTAATCAATCATAAAGCGATATTTTGATACTTACGCGGTTGCAAGTTATGTATAGGCGGTCCGGGATTTTCCATTTGTGGTACGTGGTGCTGGTAGTTCGGTGTCATCTGTGACTGCGGCTGATTAACTTGTCCCTGGTTTAGCTGTGATTCCCTGCCCACCCGCGTGTTCTTTCCAACCAGCTCGTTCTTTAGCTGCATTCTCTCGCGGCGCCTCTGCTTGCACTCGTCGCACATGGCGCAGTACACTTCGAGGAGCTTCTGGTCTACCATCAGCTCGCGACAAGTGCGGCATGCTACCCGACAGTCTACATACCCGTAACTCGATGGTATGATGATGAGGAGGACTAAAATCTTGGAATGCATCTATTGGTGATTTGTTTTCTGTAGAAGCAGTGATAATAAATACACCAACATGTCTTGATGCAATAATCAAACCTCATTTTGCTACAAAGTTCATGCTCTCTTTGTCACTATAAGAAGTTGTTGTAGATTCTAGGCTGGTTTGTTATTTTAGGGACGTTTACTTTTGTTGGAACGCTGCTAAAATTCCAAACATTAGATTTCTCAGAAGCACTTCACGATATGTTTGATCAGAAGTGTTTAAAGATATTGCAAGCCGAAAATCTAGTAAATTGCTTTAATATTGCCTTTCAACTGGTCGCTATTTATCCAAAATTAAAGTTTTCTATTTAAAAGAATCACCTTACCTCGTGTTTTCCTATATATCACTATAAATAAAACAGTTTGAGTTTACATTTTAATGTATTGTTTACGTAGATTTTGTTCGCTGTGAAACCAGTAACTGCCCATGCACGATAAGAATTTCAAATCAAAATTTACACAATGTGTTGCGTAATTTATATTCATGGCGTACTTGCAATTGCTTTTTGTTCTATGTTTTTTGTCTCGCTGGGTGTTCTCATCGCCAAGGTCCCAGGGTCGGTGTTCACGCCGTGACTCGTCCAGACTCGTGTCTTTGTTTATCGTTGATACACACTTATTTATATTTGCTCAGAACGATCTCAAGTAGTTTGTATTATTTACAGCTTGTATTAATTCAATTACATTTGCAATGCTCTGTAATGTCTGCTGTGTTTACATTTCTCTTTAAATTTTCAAATTAATCTTTTGTTCGATATAAATGTTTGTTTATTTTACTGAATGTTATTCTCTCTACTATAATATTTATATTTTAAGTCTTCTTAAATTTCCCTAGCAAAATAAAGTCGTTATTTTCTTTACGTATTCACGTAATCCAATAAAAGAGCCGATAAGAAAAGTCGAATGCTGACAAATATATTAATATCAATTAAATCTGAAGCTTTAATCGTCACGATAATTAATTTCAGTAATTTTGAATGGTGAATGGTTTCACTTAGTCTTACACCCGTATTCTAAGACGTTTCCTCCAATCTTCCTCAACCTTATCTTAGTCGAGGTGACTTTACAAATGAATTGGAGGGATCCTCGAAAATGGTATGCTTAGTTAAAGATATACCTTTACTAAATGTTCCTCGAGTGAGGTTGAGTCAAGGAAAAACGTCATCAATTACGTCATTGATGTATAGATAAAGTAGAGATTTAACAAAAAACCTTTGAAAATAGTCTATGATCACTTGAAAAGTGACAGTCAAATGTCATGTCAGAGTGTTTACATAGAATAATATATAACTATTGACCTCAAAATCTTCGGGATTGTCACTGGAAGACAAATATTTAGAGAGTCGGAGAAAAAAACGCATGCAGACAGGAGGAGGGTCATACCATCCAACCCGGAAATTTCGAAGGATATTCTTATGGATGAATCGTCGTTCGGGATCTTCGTACGGAGTATCGTACAAGTATTACAGGAACTGCTGGAAATCTTTAATAACTCGTTTAAAATAATAAACACTGTTTCCAAACCAAAAATCTTTGATTAAATGAAATAAAGAGTAATGTTTGTATCATTCACTGGGAAAACGTGTAAATCTTGTAGAGGCACCCACCTCAAAAAATTGTTGGCATATTTAGGTATTTAAGAATTTTAAAAGGTAAACTTTATTTCTCTCTTTTAAATTACAATTTTAAAGTAGGATTATTTCTTTTATTTCTTCCTTAAGGTAGGTCGCGACGTACCTTGAGTTTGACAGTTGATTCCTTTCCTCGTGACAGGAAATTTTTTGAGTGACGTTGAGTGGAGGAGAATTTTTTCTACTAAGAATACGGATTTCCTCTAGTAACGTCAAGTGGAGTCGAGAAAACGTCTTAGAATATGGGTGTTACACCCGTATTCTAAGACGTTTCCTCCAATCTTCCTCAACCTTATCTTAGTCGAGGTGACTTTACAAATGAATTGGAGGGATCCTCGAAAATGGTATGCTTAGTTAAAGATATACCTTTACTAAATGTTCCTCGAGTGAGGTTGAGTCAAGGAAAAACGTCATCAATTACGTCATTGATGTATAGATAAAGTAGAGATTTAACAAAAAATCTTTTAAATTAGTCTATGATCACTTGAAAAGTGACAGTCAAATGTCATGTCAGTGTTTACATAGAATAATTTATAATTATTAAACTCAAAATCTTTGGGATTATGACTGGAAGACAAATATTTAGTGAGTCGGAGAAAAAAACGCATACAGACAGGAGGAGGGTCATACCATCCAACCCGGAAATTTCGAAGGATATTCTTATGGATTAATCGTCGTTCGAGATATTCGTACGGAGTATCGTACAAGTATTACAGGAACTGCTGTAAATCTTTAATAACTCGTTTAAAATAATAAACACTGTTTTCAAACCAAAAATCTTTTATTAAATGAAATAAAGAGTAATGTTTGTATCATTCACAGGGAAAACGTGTAAATCGTGTAGAGGCACCCACCTCAAAAATTGTTGGCATATTTAGGTATTTAAGAATTTTAAAAGGTAAACTTTATTTCTCTCTTTTAAATTACAATTTTAAAGTAGGATTATTTCTTTTATTTCTTCCTTAAGGTAGGTAGCGACGTACCTTGAGTTTGACAGTTGATTCCTTTCCTCGAGAAAGGAAAATTTTTGAGTGACGTTGAGTGGAGGAGATTTTTTTCTACTAAGAATACGAATTTCCTCTAGTAACGTCAAGTGGAGTCGAGAAATTTTCGAGGAACGTCTTAGAATATGGGTGTTAGAATAAAAGACGTAAGCCAATTTAAAATGAAAGTTGCATCCACAGGTTGCATCAATCAAATCGTCTATTGTGTCACTTTTGTATACACCCCGATTAAGATTTGATGAATAACCTTTATCTAACGATTGAAAAATTCTTAAATGCAGTAAATCAAACCTGACCTATCTTTTCCATTTACGCACCAATCATCCATCAATCGTATCGTATTGAAATGGCAATAAAAGCGATGAGTAGTGGTTGCACCCTCGGCAGAAGGGTCCTGGATGGAAACAAGTCAATTATCGTGCTCCGCCTGGCAGAAACGATCGACTGGCCCCGCCGACCCAGCTGTACACCATTTCAGGGTAGGGTTGCTGTTAATAGTCTAGTATTTATTTATTTCTGGCTTCTTCCGATGTGTGAATTTATCGGGGATTTTCTTTTGTGCTGTGGACGTATCAATAATCTTTTGACCACCTCTTCTTTTTGTTTACTTGCTGATTTCTTTCGTTGAGGATTAACGATAGTGGTTTAAAGAGACCCATTGAGCTTTGGCGCTCGGTCTGAACTCTTGGTGTGCGGATGTTGATACTGGCAGACGGGAGTTCCAAGTATAGATGATTAAGTGGGATAACCAATCAGGGTTCTTACAAATCACTGCCAAAGATATTAAACTAACGGTAAACATATGGTTATGCTATCTTATATATGCTATCTATATGTTTTTGTATACGGTAACAAGTATTAAAATACAAAAGAAAACTGAATGAATGCCCTGCTCTTGGCAACCCTGCACGCACCGCCCTCAGCGAAATTGAAAATACGCAAACGAGAATGTCTGTTGGTTTGTATATTTTTATAGTCTAGCCTGTTATTACGTTACCTATTTTTTCCCGAATAATCTGAGTACAGATCTAGATAAAGTTTATTATAGGATTCGCAGTATGGCTAGCAACGCGTGTGATAGTAATTGATCACCGCCCATGAACACCCATAATATCGAAAACCATCGATCATATTTCGATGCGGTTTTCGTTAATCGATGAAGCTGTTTCTCTGAAATGTTTCTTGGTATAATGCATAACTGTATCATCATTATTATTGTTTATTTAATAGTAGTATTTCGTTTTAAAATCGATATAATTTTGTTTACATTTTTTTATAATAATTTCGAGCATTTTAATACCATTTGGCCCTTATTAGCCACGTCTACCCCACCGTGGTAAACTGATGCATGGCATTTTAAACGACTGTAACAGGAATGCGAAACATATAATTCGTTTTACACATTGAAATCGCGTGGATGCCTTGTAAATTCCGAACAGCCAACAATGCCAGCTCATTGTGGCATACCCGATACAGAATGTCTGTTATGTCGTAATTTTAATACTTTCTTCATTGACAATTATAAAGGGTCACATTCCGCCCTTGACCGTGGATGTAATAAATAACTTTTCAGATGACCTTCACGCAATTCAAGTGTTTGTGAACAACATTACCTTCAAATATTACGATGAAGCAATGTTTCGTAATTTATACATACACAATTATTTTGTATTCTATAAGTGTTGGCAGAGATTATGGATCTCTACTTACCTACTATGTTATTTTCACAATTTCCACTTTTGGCATTTTGTTTATTGTATATTTATGGCAGCTTAGTTTCAGGTTTAAACTGTTTTTATAATTTAATACAGAACGGTTTAGTGGAAAGACTGGAGGCATATTTTTGTCATTGTTTTGGAAATTTAATATGTATAGAATTTTAAAATTAGTTACATATAAGTGTGGGAATTAAATTATATTCGTATTATTTCAATTGATATGATCTTTCCATGAAGAATTATTTTTATTATCACGTGATTAGCTGAATTACAGTTGGGAGAATTTTTAGCGCCACTTGTTCCTCATGCAACTGATCTTGTAAAAAGATTAAGTTATTTATTTTTATTTATGTTCTGAGCAGACATCACGTGGTTCTATATCAAAACGGTGGGCAAGTATCATGCTGTCATAAAAACCCACTTGTTTATTAACTTTTTTGTTTCTTATTTTTATTTTAACCATGATCATGCACTCTTTTTTTATATACGTAAGATTTTGTAACACTTAGCTTCTTCAATGTTAGAGCGTCATCAGCCCGATAAGCTGCCTTTTATCCTTACAAATGTTTCGGTGAGGTCCAAGTTCAGCAGAGTCCTATAGCTGGAGATGATGCTGCCGATAATCGATTCTTAGCTTTTGCAAATTAAATCCACTTCTAATAAACCAACAAAATGATAGAAACATCTGCGAATAAACAACAATCACCAGGAAAAACATTAATAACTGTCATATAGACAATCATAAGTTTCTCCCAAGGAGGTGGAAATAGAAGTGAATAAAAGTGGATCCACACAAATGTCAGTGCTAGATAAGGGTTATCCGGCGGGGGTGCGACGGGGCAGGGGGTGAAACGACGCGGAACCTCCAGCCCCGGGCGGCGCGCGATAATTATCAACCCCTTTCATCTTAATTTCACTTAACTCCGTAATATTTTAACTGCTCTCGTTTTATTTCTGCTCATAACTTCACCCACTTTGATGCCTTCGGAGTCTGAGGAGCGACGGTCACTTGAAACGCTCGCTGTTACAACTCGGAATGTTCCTTCAAATTATATTTCGTGTTAATTGGATAGTGAGGAAAATGAAAGAGATACTTATTTTAAATAGAAGAGTTCAGGAAGTATTTGAATTTAAGAATACTTTTTCAGGATTATAAGTGAAATTTAATTTTCCAATCGCATTTATTCTATGGTACTTTAGTAGGTAAACAATAAACCTTGTCTAGAGTGATGATGATGACATTACACAAGCGTGGTGGATCTGAATCTAGAATAGGTGGCGGTGCTTCTAGTGTTCGTACCGTGTGTTGTAAACTAATTTTAGTCAACAAAACAAACGCTTTTATTATTTCAATTCTAAGCCAGCCACATGCCTCCTAGTCTAATCAAATGCCAACTTCAGTGACTGGTATGTAATTAACAAACTGCTAACAACTCAATTAATCCACGCAAATCAAGTGTAAAACGTGAATTAGCAATCCGACGTCCTTCAAGAGTTTCCACCAGAAAACAAACCTAGAACTCAAAAACTAGTTCTGAGTCTATATAAAGAGCACAGGATATGACGTCTTTTATAGCGGCAACTATTATGAGGATTAGTATTTCATCAGCTTTAATTTTATTTGTATTGAATCGGATCTATTTATTAAGTCCTAGTTTAATAATAAAGCATGGTCAAAACATGGCGTTATTAAACTAAAACATGATCGTTAAATGTCAAACAAATAAAAAAATGTATAAAACAAATTTCAAAAATTCTATATATACGTACAAGAATTAGAAAATAATATAAATCTGCATCTTCAGTGAAAGGATGTCCTCTGCTGAACTTATGCTTCCTCCAAGCGTTTTATAAGGACAAAATAATATCCAACAGAAAATATTTAGTACATCTCTGCTACTAGATGATATGTAACAACCTCATTCTCATCACATTTGAAACCAACACTCAAACACAACAGATACGTCGAGTTAATATCTAATTCACAAGACATTAGCGGTCGACGCACGCCACCGAACCACTGCCAATTACGGTATGTATGTTCATGGCAGTGGTATTGTCCTCGGTTTGGCACAATACTGTTAGTGTAATGATGGTTGCAGGTGTAATTGCAAGTTCTACAGCTTGAACTGGGGTTATTGTTGAGTTGTCGGGTTGTGAGATGGGTTGTATATCTTCACTACATTATTCCATGGTAGTTGGTGGATGGATGATTTTTCTTGATCAGTAGTCTTCTCCACAAAATTGGCAAAACCAGTTTTAAATAAATGGATTGGGAACTAAATATACATTAAACCTAGAGTTTCGACAATAGACTATTGTTTACAAGAACTTAGGCCAATCCCAATCTTCAGAGCGGAAGGTAAAATCGGTCTCCAAGCTGCGTAGATATACCTTTTCTATCATACCTATGGTATTATTATTAGTATAACTATACAACTGTATTTTTATTTTGTTACGTCAGTTATTTTTTATTGTCTGTAAACATCTGTTCAATTTTTCGAAGCGACATAAAACTGAACTATCCTCAAAGGTGATAAAACTTTAAAACAATTCATATTTTCAATACAATTATCGGCAAAATTCAATCAGAAAATCAATTTTAAACCCTCTCAATTGAAGAATTCCCTCGCGTACGAAATAGAAGAGTGTAATAAAACGTCTGAAGGCGTGATTCAATTTATTGTACATGTGTTGTCTGTTTAATATTTAACGAGCTCGCTATTGTCGTGCCAGACTGGTTGGGATTTCCCGGCTTGGTATAGGATACTTGTGTAGACCACATCATACTTTGAAGATACGATGCAAAAAGATGAGCAAAAAATGGAACCTAAATTAAATCTTTAACATACAGTGGGTGGTATTACTGATCGTCATTTAAAAAGGTGAACTAGTGTATTTTTAATAACAATCGATTTTTTAATATTTGAATCGTGGGATCGGGTATTGCAAATTCAAAAATGATTAAATGGTTAATGTATGTATTTTTTGTATGTTATTTAAATCAATCAAACTAAAGTTATGATTGACAGCCTCCGTGGCGCAGTTGGTTAGACGCCGCCTGTGAAACGAGAGGCCGCGGGTTCGATCCCCGCACTGAAACAAATATTTGTGTGATCCACAGGTATTTGTTTCGGGTCTGGGTGTTTGTGAGACCGAAAAGTCTCTCGTAGTTCCTGATACCCACGACACAAGACTCGATCTTAATGTGGGGTCAGGACTATGTATGTGACTGTTGGGTGTATTTATTTATTATATTTATTATTATTATCTTGTTCGCAGGTATAAAATGCCCGGTGTGCAGCAAGTTCGTGTTGCCGGACGACATCGAGTGCCACCTGGTCATGTGCCTCACGAGGCCTCGGCTCTCCTACAACGGTCAGTAACATAAAAACTGCCAATATACTCATCATTTATTATCACTCCTTATAAGTCTAGACGATTGTCCGATGTCCCTAGATTTACTTTTGAACTAGCGGCCGATATTTGATACTTCGCTTCAATCTGAAACTCTTAGGCCATCCTTTGACTCTTGAACGTAGTCACTTAGAGCTCCGAAAGTCCTCCTAAAATTTAAATGGAGACGAACATTTGGTTGGAAAAAATCCGGCATACACCTTTTGTCTACGTTGTTGGATACCGAGTGACTTTGCAGTCAATTTCCGACTAATATCGCTATTAACAAATATGGTAAATAAATTTTGCTCGGATTTTGTAAGTCGTGTTAAGTTTCGACGACTCCTAACTATGAGATACATCACTAAACTCAATAAAGTTTAAGACTTAGTTCATCTGGAAATGATCATTCTGGAAATGATCATCAGATGTATCCAAAATATATTCTCAATAAAACTGAAAGTAATATTTTTATGATGTGGTGTTTCAGAGGACGTGCTGAGCGACTCGAAGGGCGAGTGCGTGATCTGCCTGGAGGAGTTGTCGGCGGGGGACACCATCGCCCGCCTGCCCTGCCTTTGCATCTATCATAAAGGGTTGGTACTGGACTGCATAGTTAAATCTCCTTGATTTTGGTAGGCTTTTTGTTGTAGACTGTATGACTGAACAGTCGATGAATAGAATGATAACCAGCTTCGTTCATCTACTTGTCAAATGATGTAGCGCTTGGTAAGCACACAGATTTCTTTCCAAAGTGTCCAATGCATAATAATTATTCCTAGTAGCGACATAATCATTGACTGCACGTTTCGGCAAAATATTAAAACAACCTGGATTAAGTCAAATAATTTGTGTAATCAGATACCTATTGCTTTGTTTGTATCATTATATTATTTGTATCATAAGTTTCAAAGCTTTCTTGGAATAAAATTAACTGGTAGTCTCTATATCAAATACTCGACTCGTGTGATAGTTACTCGCGGACCAAATGAAGCTAATTTTACCCGAAATAATGCCAAAGGGGAATATAACCGAAATATGTACCTACGTGCGAACCAAATTAACTGTAGTAATGAGCACGGATTTAGTGTCAAGTAAATTGAGTTTCTACACACATGTAGTATATAAAACTGAGTATTAGCCAAAGTCTTCGCGTATGGTAACCTAATTACCCTGAGGCGGTGTCTGAGAATTATGATGTGTTTTATGACACTTATTAAATTCTCGAATCTGTTTCTTAATTTCTCGAAGTGTGCTCCAAAATCTTTGTTCAGTTGCGAAATTACAAGAATATTATGATATTTTGATAGTTCTTATTTTTGGATACAGTGCAGCTAGGTTATAAGAACATTATAACATGTTAAAGACGTGCCAACACGATTTTTCCTGTTACTGTTCTTACTGCTTATAAAAAATGCAAATAGAAACCAGTTTTTGTTGGATCCGGCAAATATTTTCGCGTTTATTTTACGAGGAAAAGGTATATAAGCAAGAAATGCAATGGAAGCATGGAAAATTTAAACGCACTCATTGACGACTATTAGCTTTTTACAATATACTTTAAATTAGGTTCCTAAAAACAACAGATTACCAAAAAGCAACCAAACCTAACTTTAATCCTCCTGCTAGCTTATCAAACTTACACCATAACATAAATATATCCTATAAAATTTAAAACCACTTCACTATATACAATTCCGTACTCATACAAAATGCAGGAGCTGTTAAGATGTGTGCTAAGGGCTGAGTGTCGGCGACAAAGCGGCCGCTTCGATGGCCGCGTATCTGGGTCGAACGGTGATACACATCGCGCTGTTTGACTTGTCTAGTGGGTCGGGCTTGGTACAATGCCGTAATACTCCATTGTCTCAGCGATTTATGGGAGGTGCTTGTGGGGTATTAGTCGAGTGTGACTGTTGAAAGGATTATAAGGTCTCGTATAGTCCTTGTATACCCCAGTGGCATATGTAAAGTTTTTTGTACGTGTGTATCTCGTGTTTTGAGTTAAACATCTTGTTATGTCACAATAAGCTTTATAATAATTGTCGCTCTAATATGGAAAGCGCATTAATGACAATAACTATGAAGGCAAGATGTAGCAACTGTGAGAAAATCCTTTGGCAATGCTTAGTGTAATAGTGACGATGTTGATGCAGGGTAATTCGAAGGCCTTAGGGAACACGCTATGTAATATGTCATATGAATATGTAATTGATAAAAAAAATCTCAAACATCTTAGTTGACTTAGTTGATAGCGTGTCAACGGTATTTCATTAACTCCCTATGTTAAAAAGAACAATCAAGAAGTGTTTTGCATGAATTTTTCTGAAGAAGAGCGCCATCCGAATGTGTGACAGACTCAATACACTGTTTTGATTATATTTCCATCCTTTTGTACGAAGTTATCTTTGTATTAGTCTTCTAAGTAAATTATGTTAAGTGTGGAAATAACGTGTATTTCTTTATGTTTTCAGATGTATAGACCAATGGTTCGAAGTGAACAGATCGTGTCCCGAGCACCCCGGCGACTAGTGCGCCGGCGCGCCTGGAGCGCCTAGAGTGCCTAGGGTGCCTAGCGTGCCTAGTGCGCCTAGTGCGCCTAGTGCGCCTAGTGCGCCTAGCGCCTAGTGCCTGCGCATGTGCCATGTCGCGAGTGATACTTTTATACATGAACAGACTGCGCCCCGCGGGGCTTGTAAATATGAAACTTATGCTAGTGAGATGTTTTACCATTTAATGAATTAAACAAAAATATGAAAAAAAAATCAAAGACAATCATAGTAAAACAAAGATATGGGAATTCTCGGTGGAGTATTATGATAACGTTAATTGTATATTTTACATGTATTACGGTTTAGTTCGGAACGCGATTGAAGGATATATATACGTATAGTTTGTTTTTATTTGTTATGATATATAAAGTATAATGTATTGTATTGTATAGTGACTTGTGATTGGTTTGCAATAAAGTCGATGTAAGCGTGGGTTACGTTAGCGCGGCCACTGTGATCTTCTCGCTGTTAACATATCTGTTCGTAAGCTTGTATATGAATATTATGATTTGATCTTTTCCATCTTGATAAATAAAGTTGATTTGTTTCTAAATTTTCTACATTGGTTTTCTTTATTGCCTCGCCTTATCACAATGCCTAATAAGTTTATAATTGTCTAATGAAAAATAAATAAATTATTTATTAAATTTATTGTTTTCATGATACTATTTTCTTCCTCATACAAATTAATAAAAGAGAACTGCTCAATACAAGAATTAACGCGTAAAAAATTGTACGCACGTAAAAATGTATACTTATTTTTACTTTAACCACCACCATTTTATGGAACAAAATATTCATCTGCCAAAATGAAACGAAGATCGAACTGAATCTCTTTAGTATCTTTAATTCCCTCTTCAACGTCTTCTATAGCATCTTCCAAGCAGTTCTCTCCCACTCTATCCTTCCGCACTTACTTTCTATTGAAGTATTTCTATAACACTCATTCGTCATCTCTTTCACACAATCACGACACATACCAGTCATTTCACATTTGTGTAAGGTTTCATTCTACTCATCTTTCATCATACACCAATCATATATTAAGGGGATGCTGATTGGTCCTTCATTGTGGTGGGCGTGGCGTAGAACTGATAGGAGCATCAGATGTAGCCAATAGGAAGATAGCTTCTTATTATGAATAAAACTAACTCCACCAACTTGATGCGCTCCTGGTACTTGAAAGGTAAAAACCCGTTAAAAATATCTATTTTCTCGTGTAGCCAAAATTCAAAGTTCATCCTTCATCTACTTATTATGAATATCTCTGCCAGCTTCATGCGTTCCTAGTACTACAAAGGTGAAAAACTGTTTAATTTAAAATGATGATGAATTTGCTAATTTTACCAATAGAAAATTTATTTGCTTAGGAAAAAAATATCTTCGGCAACTCCATGTGTTCCTGGTACTTAAATAACAGCTTACTTAAAAAATCATAGGAATTTGTCTTAATAAATTTTTAACATTCAATAAATAGTATTAAAAATATATATTATTATGTTTGTATAATTAGGTTAATGAAACACAACATTTCATTCAATAACTTATATTTAGAAGTAAATACATCAAAATTCACGATTTCCTGCATGTTCACTACATTGTTCGGTTGCTGTTACACTAGCTTATCGTATGAAGGAGCGGTGTCTGGGCCCGCGCTGCATGCGGCCGCCGCCCCACCCCATCCCCCCTGGAAAATAACTAGATTAGAACAATACCATGCAGAAAACTATACATTACACTGATCGAAAAATGAGGGTGTTTTTCTGAGGTCAGTGCCAGCATTAACATTAGGGACCAGCTGCGCACGCGATTTTACTCGCGTAGTTCGTAGCGTTATTTTACATATTTTTACTTTGCAGCCGATCAGCTGGCACCGACCTCAAAAAAATTGGCGTATTTAGGTATTTTATATATTTTAAAAAATATATGTCTCCCTTAATAAAAGTTATTAATGGAATATATTTGAATTTTAAAGTCTTATTTATTTTGAGAACTATTACAAGCATTGTTTATTACACCTACCGCCATCTGTTGGTATAAATTGAAACTAAAATAAAGCTAACTTTAACAATTTCATAATGCGAAAAATGTTCATTTCATATAACGATATAAAATGATTCTTATAAAGGAATACTATATAATGTATTTCTTACCCATCATGTACTGCGAAGTGGGCGCGAAGTGTCCGAAATGCGAGGCGCCCATCTCCCACGCGCCGCGACCTCTACTGTGAAACATGGGTTACTTTAAATTATATCAACTGAAAAACTACATTAACAATTAATTTGACTTCAATACCACGTTGTTTCAAAACTATGACTTTTTATTTATAAGCCGAAATGAAGAGATGAGAAAGTCGGCGAAGAACACGGTAAGCGTTACGTCTGCCCAGGGATAACAGCACACAACTTATTACAAAACAGTAAGCACATGGCGATGGACTGAAGTTCTCATGGCGAGATATTAGGCGTCAAGTCACTTAATGCTCAGTAATGAACTACTATATTCTTCAAACAGAAATACAACGTATGCACACTGATGGTTGGCGGCATAAATGGACAAAGCGGTAGGAGATACTCGGTAAGATTCTTGCATACGAGGGATCTGCAACCTAGACTCTAAAGTTTTCTATATAAAAGTAACTAAATAATACAATATGCATATGGTGAACTGTACTCACATGTGTCGGTAGTGCGAGTGCATCGGCGCCGCGGACGCGAACCTGCCGCGGTCGGTCACCGCCATGCCACGACGCATGCCTCTGCAACAACATAAACATTTTTATTCTGGCATGATACAACACATCATTTATACAGGAGTTTGTGCTACACTTGTAAAATGTTGGCGAAGTACAGAACTGTTTAGAAGTGAAAAAATTTAATTTCTATATAATATAAATAAACCGTCTCGGTAAATTGTATTCTTTATTTAACAGAAAATCTATAAAAAATAACATTACATTATCATGCCTGGATTCTATTGGTTTGTTTTTATCGTGGCACGACAAAGTGAATGAAACACCTGATGGTAATTGCAGTACAAATTAGACAAAATATGCATTGACGCGAAATGGTATGAATTTCCATATATTATAGAGAATTCTATATAATATTTGAGACACGTTTGATTAGTACCTGTTATGCGAGGCGTAGGAGTGGTGCAGCGCGGTGAAGTCGTCGACGTGCAGCGAGGGCGGGCGCGACGTGTTGGGCGGCCGCGAGCGAAACGCGTCCGCGCCCTCGCCGCGACCGCGACACACCGACACTGCGCAAACACAACATTATTATGTATTCGAAACAATTTTAATTTATGCATTCAAAAATAAAAAGAGGCAAGAATTATGGATTCCTAGTTCTGATGTTCGCTGCAAAATATTTATGCGATTGTTCATTCTGGCTGAAATTAATTGCAACGGCGGGCGTTTGGGCGGGAAAGTCTCTTACATGAGACAGTGTTGAAGTGGTGGAATAATACGAAGTGCGAAGTGTGTGTGCGTATACGTTCGAACGTATGCGCAATGAGTGGCGTGCGTGTGCGTGTAGGTGCGTATGTACGTATGTGCGTTACCGGCGGGTCGTTTGTCGTCGTGTGCGTCGGCGGCGCGCGCGTCGCGGCAGCCCGCCAGGCGCCGCACCGCGCCGCACAGCGCCGCCGCGCCGCACGCGCCCGCGCCCGCGCCCGACAGGTACGCCTTCGCCACCTCCAGGATGTCGCACGACACCTGCACAGGAATCCATATTATCTGTTACTGCTACTTAGAAAATGTATCAGTATAAGGACAATATATCAATGAACGATATAGCATTGCCACGTTCCGAGATTTAGTAAAAACATAAACTACACTGCAAGGTGTAACAACGTGGACAAACCGAAAGAATTTGCGTCCAAATTTCGCAGTTCAAGCTAACTTATTAAAAAAGTCTTAAAACTTTTACAATATATTACACCGGTGATAGACCAACATATTAATATTAATTAAAATCTGAATTATTCAAGCCTTAGAAAATTATTGTTGCCTACCTAATTAGATCTTTCGCTAATGATATCTCAATCAAAGAAGTAATTTTCAACTCACCAACTCATTATCATTGACATCTTCTTCGCTACTAACAGCGGGCACATTGAGCCAGTAGCTAGACGTGAGTCGCTCGTCGCTGGCTTCTCCGATGGCATACACTGTGCGACTCGCGAACTGCGCCACGAGCGTGGCGGGGGGCGCGGCGGGCGCGGGGGGCGCCGCCGGGGGCTCCGGGGGCTCCGCGGGGGGCGTCTGCGGCGCCTCCAACATCTTCTGCACGTGGGTAGTCAGGAACTTCGCCGCTTGAGCGTCTTCCTCGGCATTTCTTTCCTAAAGGAAGCAATTTTAGTATTGATCAATCTTTAATTACTTTTTATCTACATTAAATTTTATCTAAATGAAATTCATAATTTAATATTAAAATATATTATCATTTTATAATACTGACATAATTGTCAGTACATAACTATGTCTTGATCATAAAGGTCTTCTCAACTTGTCCCCTTGTTAACAGCAGATTAGATTCGAAAAGATTTATTTATTACCTAATGAAGTTAAACTTACCTTTAAAATTTTCTCCAAGGTTAGAACCGGATGATCCGTCATTGACAGCGAGTATCCCACCATATCCGCCATCTCGTTCACCGTCAGGACCGACTTTCTACCAACAGGGCCACCTTCGCTTTCCTCGCCTTTCAATATCCGTATCAAGTCCAAGTATAAACTCAAACACTCAGCTTTATCCTCTCCTGGTCCTTCCAGCGCCCACTTGAAGAATTTCCCAAGAGATTCCCGCTTCTTGTTCACAAATTTTCTGAATAGCTGGAAGCCGTATTCGTGGTCTGTGAGTACGAAGTAAGCTCGAAGGATGGACTGTGCTACAGCGCAAGTCTTTGTCGTGGACTCCAGGCAATCTGCAGACGCCTCTAGCAATGTATTCAGAGCGTCTTTGTTCGGTAATGAATTTGCTAGGAGTATGTCAGCTGGTGATGTTAAAGGAGTGAGAGTGATCTCCACATCACAGAAGGCAGCTAAAGCGTGCGCTGCATATTCTTGAGCGGCTGAATGTTCATTCGAACTATTTCCATGGGACAGTACTCCGCATAAAGCTGTTTGGACGTCTGCGGCGCGAGGCCCTCCGCTGTTCATTGCGTGGAGAACAGCGCACTTCACAGGCGCATGTGATACTAAACAAGCAAGGAACTCCAAAACTCTTGCAGTGCTCGCTGTAGCCGGCTCCCCAGCCTTTAATTCTCGAACCACTGCACCTACAGCCGCTTTAGCGACAGTGGCAGCTGTGTTTGGCGCTAGATCTGCAATTTGTACGCAAACTCTTCGCAGCATATGGACAACAGGTCTGTATGTCGACATGCAGATAATCTGGATCATGTCTGTCAGATCATTCGACAAGGCGTGCAAATGCGCTGACCACAATCTTCTCTCATTTGATGCGTCAGCCAATTCGCGATCCGTTGGTGCAGTTTTTGCTTGCATTGGTAATGGTAGGGGTAGCAATTCAGAAAAGACGAGAAGTCCAGGCACAAAAGTGTACGGTGCCGTCATGGTGTACTGTATAACTTCGGAGCAAAGTGACGTCCAAGGTCCTCTGCGAATGGAGTCTCCATCATTGGCATCATCTGCTATTGGCTGAGCATAAGCCAACAAAGCCCTTACAGCAGCTTCTGCCGCCTTCGCCGCTGTTCTATACCCTACAGATCCAATCGGAAATGCCTTTGTAATACCATATGTCTTCAATAATACCGGTGCAGCAGTCAAATCTCTGAATCTTGGTCCACGACAACGCACCACTCTTGCCAACATTTCATCCAACAACCTCAAACATGGGTAGATAATTTGGGCCAATTGCAATCCCTTGAATGACGCGAAAAACGATGTATGCATGCTGGGTTGGTCGAAGTGTGCTGCCAATCTGTCCAATATACTTGCCAAATGAGCCACTCCATCCAACGAGAACAGTTGAAGGACATTGTACTTGTATTTTAATTCAACGTACTCTTCTATTGTCGATTCATTAGCAATGGTTGAATTTGAGTCATTGTCAGATATGCAAAAATGTCTTAGAATCCTCAAACAAGTCATTAGTTCACCAGGCAAGTCGGCAGAGTGCTCCGAACTTGCTTTCAAAATCTCCACACATTCGGCCATGTCGTCTCCAGACAAGAGGCTGATTTTCTCCACAGGTTTTAAATATGGGATCACCTCTTGAAGAACGCTAGATACGCTGGGCTCAAATCTATCGTGTTCCTTTGACACATTTATCAATCTTTGTCCAAATTTCTTCAAAAACGGCACATTGGCTGAAAATCGGACCGCCGACACGATGAGTTCAATGGCGTAAGCTTTTGCTGGTGATTTTTGCTTTGACGGAGAATCGCTTTTGCTCTTACTCTTCAAATCACTTTCAAATACTTCTACAAGGCATTCTGCATTATCTCCCATAACAATAACGTCAGGAACAGCTGTTTTACCGATGCTACCAAAACTGAGACAATACAATGATTGCAAACGATCAATAAGTTCATTTTCATCAAGCTTTCCATCTTTACCCGCTTGCAAATCACTAATCGACTGAAGGTAGTACAAAGCCTTCAACTTATAAGCCAATTCGAGGCCAAGTATTTGCAGGTCACTGTAATTACTCAGATCGTGAGGGTAAATAAATTCATCCGTATTTTGCTGACCGTAAGGCTGAGTCAAAGTTTTAAATAACAACTCGCTCTTTTCCATATTTGTGTACAGAAAATTGAGTCCATTTTGTGAATTAGTCAACTCGTGAATCAAGTCGTGTATAGGACTCACGACAATCAAGTTATTGCAAGTAGCCGGGCATGTTAATAAGTATAAACAGACCTCCAGTAAGTGATGGATATTGAAAAATTCGAGCAATATCTCATTAGAGCATTCTTTGTTGATTTCGAATTGGGCAGAAACTGGTAGAAATCTCTTCGGTTGAGATAGATAGAGACATTGGGATCGGTACATGTGCAGAATCTCACCCAAAGAGTGAATTATAAAATCAGTATCAGTTTCTGAAAGTTCAAATTCTTCGCTTTGTCCATTTTTCGACGCGGTTTTATTAAAATTCATCACTAAGTCGCGTAATTTGCTGAGTAGTTCGTACATATTGAGCTTCTTTATCAATGCACTAATTGCAAATTTAATTCTAGCCAGTGGGTTTGTCTGCATCATTGCGATTAGTGCTTGATATCCGTTTTTAGGTCGCTTATCGGTTTCGTTCTTGTCAAATTTCGGGAAAACCGCGTCCTTCATGAAATGCTCAACTGACACTTTTGATGATAAGCATGCGTTCAAAGCTCTAAGAATCATGAGTCGGATACTCAGAGCCATGTATTCTTTGGAATACATATCAAGTAGTGACATTGGCATGTCAATACCAGCTTTCAGTAATACTGTCATGACAATACCATTATGTTTATGGGACATGATCGCTTCAGCGTGACGGATTCCGCATTTCATGTGCCTTATTTTGTAAGTCGGTTGCTGTTGGGCCAAAGCGTTGTCAAAACTAAGCCCAATCTTGCAAAACAATATCAATAATTTATAGATTTCACCAAACTCATCCTCTGCATTGCGATTCTGAAATATTCTGAGCATGATATCTGTATTTTTAGTAAGGTTGGTCATAGAAACGTATAGTTGCTCGCACTGGTGAACCCATTCCTCTCGAAGAGTATTGTCAATCTCACTGAATACGCTGGTATAGAATTTCTGATCTATTTTTTTCGACATTTCGGAGATTTTGAATAAATCTGGACTGGCGTCACACAAGTCATCAAAGCTGGCTGTTAGGACATCTTTCGTACCATCATTTATATTGCTTAGATAGTGAATTTTATTAACATAATCATATTTACGCCATTCAGCTTTGAATGGATTGTAATACTTGATTATATCATCAACTCCACAATACTCATTAACATCATATTCCATTTCATACATTGAAGGAGGCCCTTCGAGATCGTCACAAATATCCTCATCGGAGAGAATCGGTTCAAATTGTTCAGCGTCCATCGATCTATCTTCTTCTGGATTCCGATTCGGTGATTCTACAGGCTTATTGGGATTGTCCACTATTGGAACTGTGACTAGACTTGAATGTGTATCCACGTATGGCGCATTTTCGTGCTCCTGAGAAGGACTTCTTATAGAACTTTTATGCCGGTAGCTTTGGTGATAGAAATCAACTCTAGGTATTTGCTTACCCCGGTCATATTCGGCTCCTTCTTCAGAACGTATAGAGTTGATTGGACTTGAAGCATCAGCATCTCTTGGAGACAGAGGTCTTCGGCTGCTTTCTCCTGGCGGTGTCCTGGGTCTTTTCCTAGGATCATCACGGCTTGGAGATCGACTGCCATAACTAGATGCTCTAATACGACCGTACGGTGAATGTCGTTTTCTATCATATGGTCCTTGTTTTTCATATGAAGGAGCACGCTTGTCATACGGCGATAAACGCTTCTCATAACCCAGCTTTCGCTCATAAGAAGGCGCTCTTTTATCATAAGGCGATCTGCGATCGTATGGCGCTGGGTCTTTCTCATAAGAACCTCCTCGAGATCTCTCATATGATGCGTCGCGATGTCGTCTGTAATCATCTTTCTTGTAGGAGCCGCGATCCCAATCACGATCGTTAGATAAGGCTCTCATTCTCTCAATACTGCGAGATCTAGAGCGGCTGAGCGGGCGATATTCGCCCTTGACAACGTAATCTCGATCGCGGCTTCGTGACCTTGACCGTAAACGTTCGATTCTGTCATCTCTATGCCTCGAAGACTCACGGCTGCGACGATCCATTGACCGTCGCCTACTTCTTCCCTGTCTATCCCGTTCATGGTCTAAAGCTCTTGGACTGAGTCTCATCCGGTCCCCTTCTCTCTCACAGCTGATATCCCGGCCCTTATCCCACTCATTTTCCATATGATAAGTCCTGGGATCTTTTGGAGCCTCGTTATCGTAATAATCATTCCTGTACATTTGATTGTCATAGTTTTCTGGGTAGTTGGCAGGGCCGTACGCATCAGGGTTACTGTTTGCGACATTCCCTGTATAAGATGGTATCGGGTTGGTGGGTTCTTGGTTCCAGTCGGCCGGCGGCGGGACGCTTGGCGTGGCTAGTTCTCGAGACACTGGTCTCTGGACAACTGGAGGTGGATTCGCACCAATCGGAGTTTCGGGCAACACCTGTGTCAGATTGCCGTAGACTGCAAGTGTGATAGTTGTGTACCACCCTAGAAACCAGATATTAATAAATGCAAAAATAGGTATAAATCCACCCCTATTGAGGCCAACCACCAATAATTAATTAATAAGTTACTTTTAAAAAAAACTGAATTTTATTTTTGCAAAAAAAAAAATTTTTTTTAAAAAGCAATATATTGACAAATATAGAAATTATATTGAAAAAATTACCTAAATGAAAATTGAAAATGTAAAAAAAAAACACAAAAGTTTGGAGGCGCCGGGTATCGATCCCGGTACCTCTCGCATGCTAAGCGAGCGCTCTACCATCTGAGCTACGCCCCCGATACAAGATGTGACGAAATTACCATTCACAATCACTGATTTCACTATCGTTGGCTATTGTTGCGAAATTGTACAAATCACTATATTAATCGCACGGGCTTAGAGATAAGTTGGCATACTGCCATTAAGGTGTTGGGTTCGATTCTGTGAAGAAATACGTATGTGACCTTCAGATATTTGTTAAGATGGGTGTTTGAGTATGTAAATTTAATTTAATGTAAATATCTGAATTAATAATCATACTATAGTTAATAATAAAAAATAAGAATGTTTGAATTTGATAATAAACTAATATGTTTTGTTTGGAATTCCTTCCTTCTATAGGTATGTGTCTCAAATGTTGTTATATTTATTTAAACATTATAAGTGTGATATTAGTAATTTATCTTTGCATTGCATTTATTATTACTTAAAAAAATTAAGAACAAAATAATATTGTTCCATTTTATTCAGATAAATAACCACAGCCCTAATTTCATATTTCATATACATATAAAGAAAAACTTTCCTTTCTATTTTGGTTCCTTCAATACTAAGAATACAACACTACAATACATTATACATAATATGTTTCAATACCAAACATTAATAACTTAACTAAAACACGAAAAGCAATGTTAAAACCAGACATAGCATTAAACTATGCCTACTTTCCTTGAGGATAAAGATAAATAATGACCTACAAAACAATAAACTATGTAATTATATTTTAATGGTGAAATGGTATTAAATAATTATTGAATTATTTATTGAATAGTATGGTTAAAAGTAAAATATATGTTGTGATGTCATTGAAAACTTATTATGTTTACTTGGTTTACTTAATTTTGTAGTAACATAATGAATGTGGCGGAAAAAACAATTAACAGTCTACTGTGGCTGGGAGATATTGTGAATGTAAGTATAATATGCATTTGGTAGCCGCATTACAAGATTGGCTAAAAAAAAACAAAACTAGTGTGGAAGCTGCTATGGTAATTTGTATTATTTTTATTGCACTGAATGTTGAGACAAGCATGCCATTTGCCTGATGGTAAGCATATCACCTACAAATAGGCATAAAATGTTAAGTCCCTAATTCAGTTTGGTGGCCTTTAGGTGTTTTTTTATTTTTTTTATTGCTATGAATGACAAGACGAGCCTACCATTCCCCTGATGGTAAGCGATACGACCGCTCATGGACAGTAGCAAAACCAAACAACACCATGAGTTACAAGGCAATGCTTGATATTCCACTGCGCTCGCCATCCTGAGACATAAGATGTTAAGTCTCGATATGTCCAGTAGTTACACTGGTTGCAATGTCCTTCAAACCGGAACACAACAGTGCATTTCACTGCTGTTTGGTGGTAGAATTAGACATTGCGGTGGTACCTACCTAGGCGGCCTTTCATATATGAAAGCCTACCATCAGAGTATATTATGAAGTATTATTTGTGCCAAGCCCTAAAAGTTGTTATTTCAGTAAAACTGGAAATGTATGAATTAATAACTGCCTAATTGATAAATCCGAAGTCACATAAAGTAATGTAGTCTGTATTGTAACTATCAGTAACCATGAAGGAATTTGCTGTCCAACAATAATTGGTCCCGAAACAAATACATTTTTATCACACTAATATTTATTTATTTATTTATTTATTTATTTATTTATTTATTTATCCTTTATTGCACCATAAAGAAAAACAATTACAATGAAATAATATAAAAAGAAAAAGTACAAAAGGCGGCCTTATCGCACTGGGCAATTTCTTCCAGGCAACCTTGGGATGGATATAAAAACAGGAGAATGAGAGGGCAGTCAAGGAGTAAATAATAATCTAGAATAATTTAACAGTAAACTTGTTATTAAATACATAGACATATTTAAATATAGATAATATTATATATAAATACAAATACCTACACACATATTTTAATTTAAATACACAATACATACACTGCAATATTATCTTCTATATATATAAAAGAGGAACCTGATTGACTGACTGACTGACTGACTGACTGACCTATCAACGCACAGCCGAAACTACTGGAGCTAGGAACTTGAAATTTTACACAAGGATTCCTATTGTGACGGAGGGTAGCACTAAGAAGGGATTTTGGGAAATTCTACCCCTAAGGGGGTGAAAAGGGTTAAAAACTGTTGTATGGAAAATCTAAACCATTGAAGTTACAATTCTCAAACTTGGTAGTTTAATAACTCATTTAATAACAAAAATAATTGCATACTTTATTTGTCTAAAAATTAACATTAAAGGGGTTAAAATAGGGGTTGAAATGTTTAGAAACTGGGTGATTTCCTTCCTACCCGATCAACGCACAGCCGAATCTACTGGAGCTAAAAACGTGAAATTTTACATAGGGGTTCCTATTGTAACGTAGGGAAGCACTAAGGAATGATTTTTGGAAATTCGAACCCTAAGGGGGTGAAAAGGGTAAAATACTGGTGTATGGAAAACCGAAACCCTTGAAGTTGTAGATATCAAACTTGACTTTTAAGTTACTCATCTAGAATCAAGAAGAAGTGCATACTCTCTTTTCTTATAATTAACCCCAAAGGTGTGAAAATAAGGGTTGAAGTATTGTAAAACCGAACTGCTGGATCAACGCACAGCCGAAACTATTGAAGCTATGAACTTGAAATTTTACACAGGGGTTCCGATTGTGACGTAGGGTAGCACTAAGGATGGATTTTTGGATATTCATCCCCTAAAGGACTGTAAAGGGTTAAAAACTGATATAGGGAAAATTTAAACCGTTAAAGTTACAATTGTCAAACTTGGCACTTAAGTTATTCATTCTACGACAAAAATAATTGCATTTATTGTTTATCTAAAATTAACCCTAAAGGGACGAAAATAAGGGTTGAAGTTTTGTAGCGCCGAACTGCCGGATCAACGCACAGCCGAAACTACTGAAGCTAGGAACTTGAAATTTTACACAGGGATTTCTTTTATAACGTAGGGTAACACTAACGAAAGATTTTTGGAAATTCAACCCCTAAGGGGGTGAAAAGGGTAAAATAATTTTGTATGGAAAATCGCAACCATTTAACTACTGATCCGATTGGTCTCAAAATCGATATCTGAGTTCCGATAATCTAAATTTGTATTCAGAATTGAAAATGTTGGCCGTCATTTTGTACTTTTTATTTATTGTTCCGGTTGGTCTCTGAATAGATAACAGACGGATCCATTGATCCGATAATCTAAATTAAGAGTCAGAATTGGAAATAGAAATGCTGCACGTTGATTTTTGTTAAAAGTTTACGTAGAGATTACAATAGAATAGTTCTATCGATATAATGTCTACATTATCTAAAACACGCAGACGAAGTTGCGGGCAAATGCTAGTATACTATACATACATAGACATACATATATACTTAGGAATTAGGGACGAAACTTGAAGCATTTGCTTTTATATTGAGCTTGTAACATACGATAAGAAGATGCAGGCCGTCAAAGTATGTTGTTTACTTTTGAACTACCTACACTACAATTGGAATTCAAATAAATGTATTCACTTTTAGTATGATTATCCAAAAAAGAAGTGCTTGATGTAAATGTTAAAATGCAATAACATAAATATCCAAATCATTTAGACAGAATAAAAACTGTTCAATAAAAAATTCCTTACATACCTCTAAGCACCAGCCCATCAGTTGGAATCCTTGGTTGGTCCAGTCCATTTCCACACTCCATATGTATTTGTCCATTCTGGCAGTAGTCCAAGCTACCCAGGGCTTCAAAAGTGGACGCACCGGGCTTACTCAGGTCGTTCACAAAGAAATCTATGTGAAAATTTGTGGGGTTAGTCGCCCCTAGCCGAACCCCGCCAGGAAAATCACCTTCTACTCTTGCTCCTAACGGTATGATGCGTATTTCAGTCACATAAACCGATTTAGGAAACTGGACTAAGTCTAAATTCAACTCCTGAAATGTAAAAAGTGTTCTAAATAAGCAGAAGTACGAAAAAAATATGGATGTTTAGGTGGTTCGGTAAATATTCTTACCTCACTCGTATCGTGGGAGAATGTATCGAAGAATAACAAGTTAGGTTGTTCTGCGTTTGCCATTTTTATTGTATTATAGTAAAAATAGCATACATTCACATATTTTATAATTTATTATTAGGAAATAATCACAATTGTCGCGTCCTATAACACGAATACGTTTCAAACTCACTAATTTGCATACGACTATACTTGACATACGAGAGCAGAACAGCTTCCGAATGTTTACATTAGTTAGAAAGAGATAAATATAACAATAAATGTTACGGTATTTCAATTGAAAATCTGGAACACAATTTCTTGACATTGGCTTATAGTACTGTTGTCAATAACGAAAATTATGACCAGGGCTGCCATATTATGTCTACTGTTGTGATAAGAGATTTTTTTTCAAAAATGATTGAAAGAAATATTCTGTCTTGAATTCTCAGATACTAACTTGTAATAGAATATTTTTCTTGAGAGAATTGTACATAAACGTAATTACACATAATTATGGTCCTTTTAATAAATAGCACTTACTTATGAATATAATTAAATTCGTGAGGGACCGTTTTCAGAATGTCTCATTAGCCATTAAAAAATCTATGAAGGGATTTTGAAAATACTAATACACATGCATCCAACAGTCATAAATAAATCTGATATTATATACTACAATAGATTTAAGGTTTCACAACATTTTAACTCGAAAATAATACTTGAGGATCATTTTAACATTCCTTTCCGTGTGAGGATCGAACTTGCAGCCATTTAATTCACAGCCGGCGTCAGGCCACCTACTGCGCAACAGAGACAATCAAGTAAAGGGATTTGTACAATAGGTGTGCATATTTATTTCTTAAACTTGCTTGTATTATTGTAACCCGAACCCTGGACTCATATGAAGAACTGGTGATCTCCATCCTCAGCAAGGTAAAGGACAATAAATGACAAATAAATCATTCACGTTTCGGTACACTTAAAACTATGCGACCACACACTCCACTCACCACACAAATTCACACTTCACTTATACTACTCAACCCAGAGGGGACGACAAGGGGCGGATTGCTATGCGGAAGTCCTGCCCCTCCGGATAATCTTCCTACACCTACACAAAACCAGCAGAGGGCGGGTTATCGTATCAAATAGCGAAACCCTAGACTTCTGCCGGTTTGTTTACCCCACAGGTACAATCACGACACTCAGCAGAGAAACGAATCACTCCCCTACATAAAATTCACAGGCAATAAAAAGAAAATAGCTTGTATTCATTAAATAGGTATTATGGACAAGCAATGGACAAGTGGCGAAGAGAAGACGATGGTCATAAAAACTGCAATTTTATTAAGATAATAATTATGTCTTCACCTTGAAAAATATGCGATGTCTTATTGAATAAAGTACATTGTTTTCCTCATGTTTTTTCCCTCAAGATTCGTGCAAGGCAGTGTCAGGTGTTTTGTCCGTGTGCGGGGTATTTTGAATATTTTGTTAAAATTTCCTTATTTGTATTCTTTAGTCGATTGTGATATTTTGTTAGTTTATGTAGGCGTAAAGCCTTAAAATACCCATTTTAAACGAGCCCGACCGAGTGATTACAATGCTCCTGGTGGAAAAATGCATCATTGACAGCCTCCGTGGCGTATTTGATTAGCCGCCGGCTGTGAAACGAGAGGCCGCGGGTTCGATCCCCGCACTGAGAGAGAATGTTTGTGCGGTCCACAAATGTTTCTTTCGGCTCTGGGTGTTTGTGAGACTGAAAAGTGTCTCGTAGTACTGATACCTGTGACACAAGACTTAATTTGGGTTTAGGACTGTGTATGCGACTGTTGGGTGTATTGGGTGTATTATGCCAGTAAAATATCTATCGACGTGAGATGGTTGTCACTCATAGGTCAAGGCAACACAAATATGCTAAAGGCTGATTATGATGACACCACTGAGTGGTATATAATTCGGTACAATGGAAAATATTACTTTATAAGTAGGTATTCATCGATATTCTTCAGGTTTCGACCAGTACGTCTAATATTACGTAGGTTTTTAAATAAATCTAATTTTTGCGTATTTTATCGCAATTTGGTTAATGTTTTACATTTTTTTTTAACTTCCCAACGTTTCGACTTCCTAAGTGAAGGCGAATCGATACTACAGAATATAGTATTCTGGCCATGTATGATTTATAACCAATAGATATTAATAAAATGCTGAAGTTTTGAAAAAGTTAGTTCAGTTGCTGAAGCGATTAAACTGGCAGATAACATTTTAAAAGTTTCCGTTCAGAACTTAAGGTTTACTTGTGATAATTCATGATTTATATTTCCCAAAAGGATAAAGCAGTTTAAGCTTGAAGAATACCTATGTCATTAACATATATTTGCGTAAAAATAAATTTTATTAACAATGAAAAAAAATAATCGATGTGCTTTTCGACTATGAACATCAATGTGCTTATTGAAATAGATTCTCAATAAAAGAGAATAACCTTGCTATAATAAGTCATATTAAAGTTATAGTCTCATGAGTCTAGTGTAAGTCAAAAAGTCTTAAACTTTTTATCATATGGTGCAATACCATTATCTTATTTTGTGTAAAACGCCAGTGCCCCCATCGGAATGTACAAAAACGAAATGTTGCCGTAATTGCTCAATAGATGGCTCTGAAATCGCGGTAACTTGATATTTGATAATATTGTATTCTAATATGTACATTTTCATTTTATAATTTTATAATCTTTCACCTGTATGGGGATAAATGAGGATGTAGGCAGAAAAAATAGGTACTTTTGGTATCCATAGTTCGCTGAGGTGATTTCTGTACCAAGATGTGTAAGGGAGCGAGTATATCGCGATGAATACCGGGCAACTCATGAGACTTCTCAAAATGAAAAGCTAAAGCAAAGTTGATTGCCCGATCTGGGATTCGAACCCGGGAACTGACGATTCATACGGCATACATACTATCACGATAAATTAAGTGTAAATGTATAATAAGGGAACATTTTTAACAGTTAGGTCATTTCAACAATTATAATTCAAATCTTGATTGACTGCCTCGGTGGCGTAGTTGTACTGAGGCACGACTACAAAGCTGAGGTGTCAGATTCGAATCCCGGGTCGGGCAAAGTGATATTGGATATTTCTATTCATTATCAGCCCGGAGTCAGAAATTTGTGCCCGATATGGCGATAGGCCCGCCCCTTATCACATCATGGGACGAAACATACAAGGCGAAATGTGAGTGTCCTGGTAGCACCTCTGCTTATCCTATCTGGGAAAAAGGCGTGAGTTTATGTATGTATGTAATTGAAATCTTGGCTATTTACCACTCCAAATTTTGTTGGTAAATGTAAAACCCTGGACTTTTGCTCAACACTCCTGTATTGTAAAATTCTTTCCCCACTTGACCACAACAACACGAAATCACGTGTTTTCTATGAAGCTATTGTGCATTTTTGTTACGCCGGCGCGGCGTGAGACGGTGACACAGAGTAATTGACCACGATTACCCCACTCAAATGCACTTACGCAAAAACATTCGGTTTTCCTGAAATGATGTAATATTGGTTTATTAGTTTATTTCATAGTTATCTTCGATCACAGGAAGTTTACTCCTGAAATTAGGTATGTATATTATTATTCGTCATTGCGCGTAATGAGCTGTTTTGTACATTGTCCCTTTGAAAGCGTATATTTAATTATCGAGCGATGTTTTGCAAAATTTATTTTTTAGAGAACATAGGTCAGTATTGCACTTTGAGGCTGAAGATGATATTCATGAATAATATCTACAGGGTTTATCAAGACTGCGACACCAAATATCACGATTTTTTAAAAATTGCAAAAAGACTGTGCGGTTTTTTTATTTATTGTGTTTGTAACCACTAAAACTACCACCCGGCTTCATTTTCAAAGTCTTGATATACCCGGTATTGTGAGCGCTTTAGGATGAAACATTTTTACATAGTTTTGTTTTGGTTAAGGACATCCAGAAGTTATAAATAAAATAAATAAATATACCCAACAGTCACATACATAGTCCTGACCCCACACTAAGATCGAGTCTTGTGTCATGGGTATCAGGAACTACGAGAGACTTTTCGGTCTCACAAACACCCAGACCCGAAACAAATACCTGTGGTTCACACAAACATTTGTTTCGTGCGGGGATCGAACCCGCGACCTCTCGTTTCTCAGCCGGCGTCCAACCAACTGCGCCACGGAGGCTGTTAAACTCATCGTCCTAACCCCACATTAAGGTACAAGTTGGTACCTAGAGTATAGTATGCTTAATGACCAGTGACTACTGTACACAATGGAAAAAACCCCGTATATTAAAGTCGTGTCTGATTCAGGTATCGATCGGCGAGCGATGAACATTTTACGCCGGTTGATACTTGGTTGGTAATGCACTGCGCTTACAATCACGCGCATTTAGGTCATACTGTCATGCCAGTGGATATAAACGATCTTGTAAATTCGATCACGCAGGCATCAATTTATCACTGCTACACTTTTTTGTGTTTATTATTCATCATCATCAGCCCGTTGCAGTCCACTGCTGGACATAGGCCTCTCCCAAGGTACGCCACAGAGCCCGGTCTGCTGCTTTACGCATCCAGTCGCTGCCGGCCCTCTTGTGCAAGCCGTCTATATTATTATTATTACTTAATTAATATTTATTTTTCTTTCAATTATTATTCGTTATATAAGTTCGTAATTTAGTTATTTTAAGTTAGAATCACCACAACACTTGACAGTTTGCATACAAATAGTACTTAGCGTAATTGGTCATATAGGATTTCCAAAGCACGCTCTAAAGAAACAGATTATACTAGGCAAATTAGAAGGCAGGCGTGGTCGAGGAAAAGCACCTTCACCATGGTCTGACGCAGTTGTGAAGTAAGTCGGCGGCATTATGGACCCTGCGGTCTACGCCACACATGACCCACCCAGTGGAGAACGAAGGTACGTGAGGAGGTAAAGAAGAGATAGAATCAGTGTATGTGTACTTTAATTAACACATAAAAGTTGTTCTATAATAATCAACCGGCGACACATCACCGGCGACATAACTTGTTGTCGATGATATTGACATGACTGTATTTGCATTGTTACCTGCACTGACCATTAAGAAGCATTCTTGTATCTATGTCGTGACAGTGTAATAAAATAAAACAAGTCTTTTGTCGTGGCTAACAAAAACCAGGGGGCACTTGACGATGTTGACACACGCGACATTCCGGTAATTATGGTCCCTGATAGGAGATAATCATTTCTCGCAGGTGATATTCAATGTAAACAACACTGCACATTCCACTGCACTCTGTGCCCAGATAAAAACACCAATATGCGAAATTATTTATTCAAATGCATAAACTACCCCTTCAGTCTCCTTTTATGTTGCAGGGCGCTTCTAGCCAATATTTTTGTCAATAATTGTAGGAATATTTTTCGTCTAGTTTTTGAGATTAGTTCTTGTCGGCTTTTAATGCATTAAGATTGTGATGTCTATCAATATAGCACGTACTATACAATAGGACGCAATAATGTTGCGTTTATTATTTGTTATTTGTCCCCTCATAAGTGAGGTGGCAGCATGTATGGGCTTTGAATCATGTATTCCTGGGTGCTATTGACAACTCCAATTTATTTAGTGTATTTCGAATCGAAAAATCTCGTTTGAATGGGCCGAGACAGCTTGTAGTTTGTACCTAATATTGTTCTAAATTCATTCCATATTGTGTAATCGATTTTAGTATATTGAACTGTTGGTGGCACTAGTGATAGTGCCTGTCTCGGTAGCACACATATCACAATATGTGCTGCAGATCGAGAGGTCTTAGGTTCGAATTGGCTCTCAGTCGTAGGCCGCTCATTACCTCACGGTGCGTCGCGTTCAGAAGTTTTTAATTAATATGTAGTTAACTTAGCGGCCACCCACTCCCTAATCCTTGCTGTGCCTAACGAAACTATCGTGTATTTTATTTTAAGATATTTTGTGCGTACACAAATACTATAGTTATCTGTAATTGCTTTAATGTTTTATTATTTTAAAACCTTCACGAAATATTTATAGCTCGCTTTGACGGTTATATCTATATCTATACTTCTATACTAATATTATAAAGAGGAAAGAATTGTACTATGTAAGTATGTTCGTAACGAATTGGCTAAAAAAAGTACTGGACCAATTTTAATTTTTTTTTCACCATTTGAATGCTATATTATCACTGATTAATATATAAAAATAAGGATCCCTGCTAAAACTACAATAATGTTACCCAAGGTGTAAAAAATGCCTATAAAGTATAAAATATGTTTCATCGCATGCGCTGCGAAAACTATTGATGATAGAACAGAATAAATGTTCCATAATATTAAAGAACATATTTACTGTACGTTTGCCAAAATGTTTAAAAAATAAATGCCCACCCGTGCGAAGCCGGGACGGGCCGCTAGTATTTATATAATTTAAATTGTGCCAAATCATTGCGTACATAAAGCTGGTTAGAGCGGTTTCCTGCTTTTTTTTTATAGCAAGCTAATAAACAAACTCATTCTATCCTGCTAATATAGTACGAACTCCTTATTACAATTTATGAATGACAAAGTCACGCCTCGCTACCGCAATTGTATTGCAGTAAGATTACAAATCCCCTGAAGTTTCTGGTTCGAATCCCGGGTTGGGCAAGGTGTTATTGGATTTTTCTATTTATTATCAGCCCGGAATTAGGAATTTGTGCCCGATATGTCGATAGGCTCGCCCCCTATCACATCATGGCATGGAACACACAAGACAAAACGTGGGTGTCCTGGTAGCAACTCTGCCTACCGCTTCTGAGGAACAGGCGTGAGTTTATGTGTGTATGTATGTATGTAAATAACTAAGTTTGTCATGACGTGTGATGTTTGTTAGGAGTAAACAAGGCGTTATCATCTTCTTTTTGTAGGAACGTATTTTTCCTTAAAATTTAGTAACAGTGTATAGAACTTGTAATAGTTTTTACAATATAAACTTAGTATTATGCGGGTAAATGCTATTTATCATGTTTTAACACTGAAGTATGAACTTTCTTGTATGTTTAATAGGGACTAAACTTGTAGTTAACAAGACTAATAAGTATACACTATACATCAGTTCAGTCATTCGCCGACACAACAACTGCAACAGACAATACACATTACTCAAGCTTGTCACAACTTTACGTGGGTACGTGGAGTTATTTTTTTGTGGTGACGTCACGAGTTGCCAGCGTCGTGGCAGATTCCCTACCAGTTTATTGGCACCGGTAGTTGGCCAGGCCATGTTTACTTGCTACCTGCCGCGCGGGTCGCCATCGCCGCGCCAAGCGACCACCTGTGCGAGTCGGTGTTGCCAGCCTCGATATAGCGCATGGTTTTAGGGACAATTAGATAATTAGGGGAGCTTTGTATAAAACTTGTAATATAGTGAAGTAGGTGTAGTTGTTTTAAATAGGTCAAGCGAATCATTGGAGTACAATTACTAGTATTTTTTTTTCACTTCCAAAGTTGAGTGTAGTTTGAATTTAGCTTAATAATATTAGTATTGTTCATGAACTTTAGCTTTGTTAAAATTCTATTTACTTCAATTTGGAGTTCAAAAAACACATGCATCTTAACTATTACATTGGAAGAAATTTAACCTGGATTTTTTAATTTAATAACAACTATACGTAGATTTATTTATGTATTACACACATAACGGACAGAAAACGCTGCTCAAAAAGTTCATTTCTATTCCTTAAAATTATTTTCTTTTCCCAAGCATTTCTGAGTTAACTCTTCAAAGATAAAGGATTGTGTCGAAGACTATCATTAATTTAGCATCCATTATGAAGGAAAGTACATAAGTACACTATTTACAAAAATAATTCTATAAACACAAAACTCATACCTACTCTAAAATCCGTCAAAATTTTCCTTTATTTCCAACGCGCAGTGCAGTTAACCGCGCCTGTGCTTGCAACACAACCTGCCGGCCGGCGCGGCGTCAGTCGCACACTCGCCGCCGAGTTGCTCGCTTGTCGCACGTCGCGCCGTCCGCGACACGTCACCAAAACTTTCTCAATCGAGTCAACTTTCCAGTGTATGTTAAAAATTATCCAGTGGGTGTATTGTGTTGATGTGGTTTGAAGTGAAGTAAAATGCGGAGCGCCACGGAGGCGTTCTGCCTCCTGCTGCTCGTTGCGGCCGTTGCAGCGCAGATTGACACGAGGCATTTATCAGGTAGGCTGCATGGTGTGCTTTCCTTCGCCATTTATGTTTAAAAACCGTGTGTTCTTTTTTCAAATTTTTGTTGCAACCTTTTTGCTCATTGTAGTCACAAAAGAGATTGTTTAAATGTTTTACAGCGGTTTGCTATGAATTGCTCGTGTCAGCGGCACGATTGTAGAAAGTCAGCAAAAGTTTGCCATCATACCTAACCTACTTTTACGTATTAACGGAATTCTTTACAAACTTGAATTTATCTCGATAGACGTGGGAAAGGAAGAGATAATCATCTCGGTTGATTAATTATTATTATTTATCCAAATTAGGGAAATGAAAATATAATTAATTACAGTCCATAATTATTTTATCCGCAAGTTTAATTAAAAGCGGGATAATAATGTTCTTTTTCAATAATTTATTACAAAATATTTTTTGGGACTAAACAACTTTGAAGGTACGCAATATGATTATTTGCCATATGAACAATAAAAACCCCTACTACAAAAAAAAAAAGACTCCGTATCCAGTAACTTGAAGAAACTTTAAGCCTACAACACACCACAAATGAATATTGCAAACTTCACGGTTGCGGGAATCGAACCGGCGACTCGTTACGTCGTTTGTCATGTCAATAACTTCATACAATTGGAACAACTAAGCGGCAACTACAACAATGGCACGGGAGCTACTTAGTACCATTGTCTGTGTTTACAAAAAAAACGTTTGACAATGAATACTTTGAACTAATGAGTAACTGACACACGGAAAATCAAACTATGGACAATGGAATATATTTTAATAAATAATATAATTACAAAGCTTTGTAACTGCTTAACAAAAAACATTTGACAAACATATAATTTTAAGTATCTTTGCCTAACTTTTTTTAGTAATAAAATTTTAAAAATAATATTTTTGAGAGCATTAAAATTACCAAATTACCTTACCGAAGTTCAGAAAGTGTATCAAAGAATATTTTTTGCAAACATTTTATTATGTACGTGTAAATACAGCTATCTCCATTTAAAACGTTTCGAACGCGTCATTGAAAGGAAAAAATAAATCAGTGGCACTCGTTGAAATCTTTTTAAAGAAACATGTTATTCGTATTAAACTAGGCGTATTCGCGAACCGCGTTGTGATGGTTTTGATATTTTTTATGGAATCATTGTTATAGATGTTACCTTCTGTTGATCCTCAAATATTATGGGGACAATGTTAGCTCGGTTTTATATTAAAAGATTTAATTACACGATGTCTGACGACGACGCTTCACGGAGTTATTCTAGAATTTATTTTTCCGATTTAGTTAAATTGAAGTAAGTTTAATTGTGATTAAATAATACAATTTTTCCGGGTTTTTTTTTCGTTTTTGGTGTGGGTTTTTGTCCGATAAGCTCCGTGATATTTCTACACGTCACAATACTTCGATCTTGCTCGGCCGGAACTAAATGTCTGAATTTTTGTTATTATTTTTATTTCTATGAATAACACGTATTTTATGTACGAGTGATGTTACTTTTTTCAAAAAGTGGATATGTATTGGATGCGCAATTATTTTATACCAATGTTAGAGAAGGAGTTTGAGAACAAAGGCCTGTCCACTAGCAACTTTTTGCCACCATCCTTATAAGAGGATAATATGTATATGATTACTAAGGTAGTATGTATCAAAATATATAAAATATTACCTATCAAATTAAGCGCAAACTGTAAGGGTCGGCGTGGGTCCACATCGCGGAGGAGCTACCTTAGCCATACCGATTGCCACTTAAACAAGGGCCCGGTCTGAAGTATCCTGAACTGTGGAGAATGCAAGAGACTGATGAAAGCTGATGAAGCGAAAGTCTTCATGGAAAGAAGTGGAGATCCATAGCCTCTGCCTACCCGTATGGGATACAGATACAGATGCGCCGGATCTATACGTATCTACAAAATATATCTAAATGTATTGATCTAAAATATTAAAGGATGTTGCCAGTAAATGATAAATTAAAAGCAAAAATAAAAACAGTTCAGAAGAGTCTCGAAGTTTACGAGACCTTGAACCGTCGTGAATAATGTGGTATTATAATAACCGCGTGCAATCGCCTCCTACTGTTGATTGGGTTGTTAAATCTTCACTCTGCCAATTATCATACATTTTTTTATATAATTGTCTACAGTTTTCATTATATTTTAGTGTACCGAATCTGATTGTATATTTTATTTCAGTTGATTCACATGTGAGGGTTTTTTACTTTGGATTCCCTTTTTTTGAGAAACTGCATCGTAATTGATAGTAATTGCAATATTTTATTTATTTTATTACATACAAAACAAGTTACAATAATTAATTAAAGAAATTTGTTCTAGTGACTAGAGCCATATTTTTTTATGCATTGTGAGTTGTGAACATGTGACGCATTATGTCCAAATCCGGCAAAAATGCATTCCGTAAGTTTTTTTTAAATAGCCAAAGTGGTATTTTCCGTGAATAGAAAATACTGCATTAAGAGGATTCTTTAGGAAAAATATATACGAGATTAATTGCTTTTTCTCGACTTTGAAGTAAGTATGCCTAATCGTTGTTGGCTGGTAGGAAATGCGTATCCGCCCGGATAGGGACCACCGCACACCGTGGTTTAGAAACCCGGCATACATAGATAACACTTCATTCTACACCACTTAATACAAAAACATATACATATACTGTTAACAATTGCAATTAGAGAGTGCAATTGCGGTCTTATCGCTATTAGCGATCTCTTCTAGACAATCATACTATGGATGGATACTATAGATCAGCCGTTTTATACACATATTAATGTCATAGTGACACACACGTGTGGTTGCGTTTCGCATTCCTCGAGTGACTTCTCTCTTCAGCCTTTGGAAGTCCACTGCTAAACATATGCCTCCCCCAAGGATTACCACATGGACCTGTTGGAAGCTGCCTGCGTCCAGCGACTTCCAACAACCTTAACCAGGTGGTCTGTCCTGTTTGTAAACACGGGACCTGGATATATCCAGGCCGACATAATTGCAGCAACTGGCGAGAATTCTCACGTGTGGATTCTATATTCTGTACTGCACATAACGTGCTCCTTTATATTCTAAGGAGCTTGTAAAAAAATACGAACACCTATAAATGTTCCCGTACGCCATTAATGTAAGTGCAGTTAAGGCCGGCTCCACGGTTATTTGAAACCAATCATCCCATTGATACGCGCGGTGATGTGTCGACGCATTTGATGACATTGACCGCCGGAAGACACTCCGTCTCAACGTGTTTGCCCGCTCAATGAGGCGCTTCCGGTTTGGTCACCCGTACCAACACGCTCCAAACGAAAATGTACTATATATGCTTTTTTATAGAGTGCATAATCGCCTGACACTGCAATGTAGTTCGCAAAATGCTGAGCTCGACTGAAATTTCATACAAGTCGGAATTCATGATAGTCGGGCTAAATTAAGACGTAAGCAGAGGTGGGAAAGTAAGTTTTACAATGGCAAACTTAAGAAAGAAATTGTAGTAAGTCGCGATACTGGGTAAAGAGTACTCGTTTGTAATGAGTTTACACCTTCGAAATGTAGATGTGGGACAAACGTATGACAAATGTTTGTGCAAATGTTTGCGCCAAGCCTGAGAGTGAGAACTCTTTAGTGCTGGTGTAGTTGACATTAAATCTGATTAGTCTTTTGGTTCGACGCGAGTTCAAATCCTGAGCTAAATATTTTTTGTTGCATTTACGCACAAAATTGCATGGCAACGTTGTTACATCTACATTTAGTCCCGTTTTTGTTGGTTTTTAAGTTTAGTTGTTACGGAATTGGTCGCACTAAAATACCGTTTTAGACCGTTTTTTTATGGGAAGGGGCTGTTACCTGATATATCCTTAATATAATAAGATAAAAGTCTTGTATCGTGGCCAGACCAGAAACATGTATGGATTAGTGGGTCACACAATCATTTATCTCGGTGCGGGGATCGAACTTGCACCTCCACAGCCAGCTTATTAACTAACAGTTTCCTGGATTATTGTAGGTTTAAATTAACTATATGAATTGAACCCACGTACTTATTTCACTGTTTTCTCTCTCCTTAATAACATAAAAATATGAAAAAAACAATAAAAACTTGTTTGATCATTGAAGTGAAATTTTAAAATGTCTTTATAGAAATATCAAACGCGGTATTAAATTGTTTCACGGCACATCATCTAAAGGTTGCGTTCGCTTTAGGTAGTCAGTTGAAAGTCTTGTCGGCCCGACAAAATACTTTCTATTTGTATTTGTGAAGAGCGGACTCAATCAAGTAGTGTGCTGGTATTTACTGTATCATAGAGAAGTAATAATGTTCAATTTACAATACAAAATGTTATTTTGTCAAGCTGTATCAATATGCTGACATTTACAGTAAAAAGTGAAGTGTAACTTAAAGCATGTGTATAAAGGAAAACTTATTTATAATATCAGAGTCAATTTTAAAACAACCCATTAGTTTTAAATCCGCGATATTAGTCGGGTAATTATAAAAAATAATAATAATAATAAATACACCCAACAGTCACATACATAGTCCCGATCCCACACTAAGATCGAGTCTTGTGTCGTGGGTATCAGGAACTACGAGATAATTATCGGTCTCACAAACACCCAGACCCGAAACAAATACTTGTGATTCACACAAACATTTGTCTCGGTGCGGGGATCCAACCTGCAGCCTCACGTTTTACAGCCGGCGTCTAACCAACTGCGACACGGAGGCTGTCTCTCTCATCTGAATAGTGAATCTCACACATCATCTAAATTATTAGAAAGATACTGTGTGTTGTTTCGTGAAGAATATCTACTTTTAAAAATATTATAATCTGATCGTTATGTTTGCTTAAACAGGGACAAATTAAGCAACATTTTCGTGTTTGCAATGCCTAAAAATAGTTACGTGAACACAAAAAGCTTTCCGCAATATGTTTAAAAGGTCATCATGTTAATTCTTTGTTAAGATAAATTGCAACACGGTGCGTATAATGTTGTGAAATAATTCGATTTCCATTGTAGAACCAGTGTAGTCGATAATATTGTTTGTTGGTATTTAAGTACTATTTAGTTAAAATAACTTTATATTGCTCTTTCTGTTGAAAGTAAATAGTACTGGATGAAGTTTCGGTCCTCTTTTTTAATTTTTTAATTCTATCTGTTCAATTACACTCCTTTTCTTATACATCCTACGGTTGTCTGATAAATTGTCTAGTGCGAAATTGTCTAATTGTAATTTCTTTATTAATAGTTTCAGTTATAATCTATTCATGTGAAAAAGCATAAATAAATACACTTTAACATCAGCTGTTCATGTACCATTTCTTATGACACCAAGTAAACTAGCAATAGTATCGACTGTGCGTGAGGTCGGCTAGCGGTAGTGTCAAGGCGGTTGCAAACTTGTTCGGCGAACCTCTCTGTCGCTCCCGGGAGGACAAGGCGCCGTTGTAATGATATTTATAGGTCTCTGTGTGTTCTTTGTGCTTTGTGCTTGTTGTATTTGGAGTGAAGCGTTTGGTGAGATAAACGTGATGATTAGAATTTTGTAAGTACACATTTCCTTAACAGAAATAAGTTTCAAAATGGGACGTTTGTTACTAATTAATATTAATGTGTATTTTGAGTTTGAATACTTATAGCATGATATTATAAGGCATGTATTAGTAAATCTTTCTTTCGTAATAAGGTGACAATCGCAGTGCAATACCGTTGTATTTAAGTCTAAGAATATATAAGTCCTGAGTGGTGCTGCTTATAGTTTAATAGGCAGGCGTGATTCTGTTTTGTCATTCTTGCTAAAATTAATAAACACTGGGGTGTTACTAAAAGAGAATAAAAGAATGTATGCAGGTAATGCAGTTACTTTATCATACTACATCTACTTTACTTTTAGAGCACAAAAGTGTATCTAAAATTCCTGAAGAGTGCGTCATTTGTTATGAGGGAACACACTTACATTATTGTAGTCTTTTATGAATAAAATGTAATAATAGTGCACTTACTCTACCAGTCGTTGAGACTGTATATAGCATTTCCTGACTTGTGTAGTCTTTTTATTACTGGTGCGGCAAAGAAGCGACAATTTACTTGATGTTTAGTGTAGTGCAGACAGAGTGTCTAGATAACATAATCATCTCTCGCCGGTCGACATAATTTTACCGGCCTGATCGTATCCAAGGGGCATATTCTTATTAATCTATAGGCAATAAAACCATTTGAAATGTATGAAAAATAATATCGAGTGCGGCGGATAAGAAAAATTAAATCGTCGAGTTGTAACGGCCGACGCGGCGTCGGTGAAAGTGTACATTTCTCGTCTTTCTATTGTGCTTTTATTACTTGCTGGCTTTTCATAAAATACACCGCTTTGGTATATAATTTTACACTTCCAAATGTACGATACGCTCGGTATATTTTTATTTACACAGCCTGGTAGTAAGTGCAGTGTTCTCTATATGTGAGCTCTCGCTAAGATAGAAAATAATAAATCGTTCAGAGGAAATAGTTGTATATCACTTTTGATTTTTTTGTCGATTTTAATTGTTGTTACGAAGTTCAAGAAAATAGCACTGAATTTGTTTAAACGCTTTTGTAGTAGAGGAACATGCATAAAAATAAAATAACATTACCTCTAATGATGGTTGCAGGGAGTCGCTAGGTGCAGGCCACCTCCAACAGGTCACTGTGAAAATCCTAGGTTTTTATTCAACAGTAAAATTACTCTGCTTGAGATGAAGAGGGATATTAAAACCAAAAGACATGCCAAGGGCTCTCGTAACAAATGTTGAGAGAACTCTGTTGTGGACTACGGTAGAACTGTTCTACCAGTACCATCTAGTTTAATCTACATACATACCTCTTTAACAAGCTGTATGAGTCATTGGATAAGACAATGAATTCAATGTTAATTAGCAAGACATGTACGCTTGTTGATACAATTTTAAAATATTCTGTACACACATTCGAGTTGTTTTGACTCATCAAAGGATATTGGCGATGACCAAATAATAATGTAAGAATAATTTAAGTTAAACGAAACAAATATTTTAATTATTTATAATCAATCGATTATGATTTCATAGATTAGTGCTTCAATCGATCGATTTAAACTGTAAAACACATGTGGTATCGTGTTAAATCCAAAATCTCTCATGTGAGCATTGCATGTTAAATTTAACAGATTAACAAAACTAGTGCTTCGTTTTGGACCATAAATGTTCTGGTGTAGCATAACGCATCACGCTTTTACTTTCTATTTATGTAATGTATCAATTGATTCTGGATAATTGCATTTCGGTTTAATTTAGAATCTAATCTTCTTACGTGGTAGTGGTCACTGGTCTCATTGGTATAAGTTCAAAAATGAGTGTACTTAGTTTGTAACTTGTGAAATTTTAAAATTCGGTTCATAAGTCGAGCATTTGTTTTTTTGTCATTTATACGACAAACATTATATGACGGCAAGCATTTAGTTAAATAAATAAATAAATACACCCAACAGTCACATACATAGTCCTGACCCCACACTAAGATCGAGTCTTGTGTCGTGGGTATCAGAAACTACGAGAGACTTTTCGGTCTCACAAACACCCAGACCCTAAACAAATACCTGTGGATCACACAAATATTTGTTTCGGTGCGGGGATCGAACCCGCGGCCTCACGTTTCACAGGCGGCACGTTTCAGTTGTGATATTAAAACCTATCTTTTTACCTCTGATTTGTATAGGATAAGCGTCTCAATACAACCAGACCCAAAACAAAAATTAATAAATCGCATAAAATTTGTTTCGGAGCGGGAACATCCGCAGCCTCTTGTTTCACAGCCGGCGTTTTAACCAACTGCGCCACGGGGACTATTATACCTATCTACTTGATTTGAAACGACTATTATTTCGAGTAATGCAGATATTGACTATCAATGCCGACGCCACATTCAACACCACATTTTCGATACAATTGAATTTACCACGCTTAGTTCAGTCGCCCGCAGCTTTATAAACAATTTTCCAGCTGAAAAACAAGTCTGTGATTAGTAACGCTCCATGAATTTGTTTTCCTAAGCTAATTATGTGAATATAACCTCCAGTTGTCATGAGACAAAGACATCGGAACTTGGTGCCAATGTCAAAAAACAACCTCGTTGGCGATACTACGCGAATGCAAAACGCACCGCGACTTCCGGACGGAATGTGATTATTAACATGTGTTCGGCGTACATTGATGGTTTTGTTCTGGTTTTCTAGTAAGTGCTGGTTTGTTGACAGGGATTATTTATTGATCTTTGTTTAGAGATGAGACTTGGGTTATGGGTATAATTTGATTAAAACCAATGCCATTATAAAAAATCAAAAGTACATCTAATAGCACATGTGTTCCTATATTAAACTCAATTACCCAAATTGAAACATATTACCTCAATTTAATTAACAAAATCAAGTATGCTAAAATAAAAGCATAATTGAATAATTTGCTATGGAAATCAAAGTCAGATGTATTATTGACTCTCAGAACCCATGTACATTGAAACACAACCTGTAGGGAAATTTATAATTTACAAAAGGGGAATTTTATAACTTCCTTTCATCTTATGTACATGTGTTACTCAATTGTTTTCCACCCCATTGTAACTAAATAGTTCTGTGGGTCTATACGGTGTTAATTAAATCCTAAAGCCAATTAGCTAAACGGTAATTATTTGTGACAATTGAGCGAACTGTTAGTGTTGTAATTGTTAACTGTTCAGTCATTTTAATTGACTTATGGGCGGGGCTATATTGTTTGCTAATAGTATAGTTTATTGGTGATAAAGTTTAAGTTATTGTTGAAAAAACCTGATATGTAGGTACAATTAATAAAATTTGTTAGATAGCAAACAAATATCTTATTTTTAAATATTTAAGTACACAATATGCAAAAGTCGACTTTTGGAAACATTATTTTGTGTTGAAAGGATTATTTGTCATTCTCAGTTGACAAATAAATACTTCAAAGCCAACATTTTAATACAGTTATTAATAAATTATATTATTTACTGCAAAACATCGTCAGGATGTTGCATTATCTTAGTAAAATAAAACAATATGAATGCGAATTTAAAATTGAGAGCAGTATTACTTTTATCGAATAAGAACTATACACTCCCAAGTGCCAATATTACTTGTTTAAAGAATAACAATAAGTGAAAAATTCAAACGTATGCAGCAATGAAAGCCAGTGCAAGCGAAAGTGTCGGCGGGCGGGTCAACGACTCGCCGCGGTGAGTGCGGGCCGGCGTTGCCATGACAACGGGACCTAGTTTACCTCCAGGCACTCGATGCTCTATGAGTACTAGATTACAGATTGAACCTTTGAGAAATAGTTTCCTTTGATAGTTTTGATAGTCGTACTAATTGTGTAGTGGGGTCATCTCTTCATGTCTTTGTTTTGTGTGTGGCACAAAAGGTTTCGGTCATCATGATTTTTGTAACTGAATAATTCACAAAGATTATTTAGCTGCCCTGAGAACCGAAGGTCATGTAGGCAGAGGTTAATAACTTATAATAAACGGATAAATCGAATAGGGATACTTCGATTAAATTTTTGGGTAAACTAAACCTATGACAGTATCTAGTATGCAATCAAGTATGAAGAGGATCTAAGAGTATCTAGCTAGTATGCAAGAGTCTCTTCAATGAAACCATGTATTTTTAAAATCGTATTCCAATGGTTCTAAAGTGGACAACATTACGAGCGCATCATTTTGTTTAGAAAGACAAACGTGTTGTATCACTTGGATGTTGGTCATTAGCAGTTTCTTACTTTCCACTAGACGTGTGTGAGTGTTTAAATGCCAAAACAAAGCAAAACTTGTAAAATTTGTCTTAAAATCATCATCAAATAATCCAATTTATATTTCGTCGTGAGAATCGCGACATTAACACTAGCGCGCTGCTTTCACCGTCCCACGACCACAATAAAGGTTAAATGACGACATTTCAAAAACAAGCTCGCTTTCCATGCTGTGTGAATTTACCGCTGACGGTCATTGTACGGACGTTAGTGTGCGCTGGTAAATCACTGTGATTGCACATTTGACGACCCCTGCCAGTTGACAATGCAGAGGCCCGCAACAATTTTGTCCTTATTTTTCTTTTTTCTAAGTTATTTTGTGCTTGACAACTTAATTCTAGTTTTGTGATGGCAATGTTGGTTTGAAATAATTGGATTGTCGTGTAGTCACGGTATGAAATGGTCCTTTTCTAGATTTATTTATTTCTATAACTTAATGTTAGTTTGCATATTTGCAACATAGTATTTTGTGCCTGACAACTTAATTTCAGTTTACTTACTAAAACTAGTTTTAAAACAAATATACCTGCATACGTATAATGATCCTAGACTCCTAAGGAAAACTTTGACATCAAAACGGACTTCATATTAAGTTTGATGAAGACAGTTACCTAATGATAATAATAAACCATGAAAAATCTACAATAGAATCTGATAGATATTGCGACAAGTATATCATGAAAAAGTCATTAATTTGGAGCCTCGTTTTTACGACTTGTCGGCTAACTGCAACCCTTTCGGGAAATTATCCATACGCGGGAAAATCATGTTTTTCCCACTGGAAAGTAAACACAAAGTGAATTGCCGAGAATTTCACGAATCTAGGACTTCGCGGTTCAGAGCATAAAAACACTGCCACTGCCTGCCACTACACCGCAAAGGTTATACTATTTTTAATATTATTATGAAAGTGCACTTCACCCACCAATGCAACTCTTGTAAGCCAGGACCAAGGAAAATTACACCAAATATTGATTCTCAGTGGGTCATTGAGAATGTCTGATTTAAAACGTATTTTTAATCTATATTTCATAACGGAATTAGTCAAATATTATAAAATCAAATACGATTGGGAAATAAATGTTTGCATTTTCTTGAAACTTCGGTTATTTGTCTAGGGGTGGTGTGAATGCCTTGTAAATAAGCGTATAAGCTGTTAATCCGCGAGTTATGGGTTCAAATCCCATGTCAGCAGCTCCAATTTGTATGAGTCTTTCGAATTTGTAATTCTGATGAAGTTGCTCAAGACTGGAATTTTTAACCAATAGCGCGATAGTCTCGTCTCCTATCTTGGGATTAAAGCCATCTCTATATACGCCTTCAGCGACACTCCGGAGCTGATTTACGTATATTCTTTTTTACTAACTCATAGCTAAATACCATTTAAAGTATGTCAGTCCGCCCTTTCTACGTAATTTGAGGCGATAGTATTGTTGGAATACTAAACGCCGTGAGATCGTCGGGCGCCGGTCACGAGCGAACAACCGTTAAAATAACAAGTAACCACGCATAAATAACGCGGACATGACTGCATTGTGCTATAATTGAAACTGCCACGCAAGGTTTACCGGAGATAGTTTTTAATGTTGATCGAAATTACCTGAATGTATATGTATTTTAAAGATAGTATTTAAGGGCAAAACTTGACTATGAAATAAGCCTTAGACACATAAGCTTTAACTGGCTATTGGTTTTTATTAAACAAAAGAAGTTTATGTGATGATTTCGAAAGTCGAAATTTATATTAAATCTCTCCTTCACTTTCTTTCTCTTTACAAGGAAGTCCACTGCTGTACATGGGTGTCCCATATTACTAGGATACTTCTACATTACTAAAATATTTTCATACTCAACAAACAGACCACATATTTCTCACAAACTCCCGCTTCTTTCCCATAAGGGGTAGACACATATATGCCAACAACAATGCGCTGAGCTTAACCCAAACCAAATAAGTAAAAGTCATTACAACAAGCAAGTCAATGAAAATACATGTGGTATTGATGTCAAAGCATTGTAACGGTGTACACTGTCCTATGCGCTGCGGTACTAGTCGCTATACACCGAACAGGGCTGCGATCGGAAAACCTCGGCTATCTCCGTCTCGTGACGTCACACGCCTTGTTGATTTTCTGTAGATCAATGGAGTCGTTAGGGGTGGTTGTTTTAAGTATTTTCCTTTTCAAAAAAATGTTTTGTTTGGTACTTTTATAAGTGATTTTTTCGCGGATGCAGGCGAAGGAACAAAGAAAACGACAACCTTGCATAAAATAACAGCGTATTAACTATTTAAGATTGTATTATTTCCATTTCTTTACGTGACGTCAATTAGGAATAAAATGACTAATATGGTGTCATCATTCCAGATCTTTTGTACTGATTTTGACTTGTTTCGTTGAAAATTAACTAACTATTTAACTATTATAAATTCCATTGGTAACCGAAATTTAGTTATTATCCGTCTAAAACTAGTAAGAGTGGAACTAGTTTCGTGTATGTTGGGCAACCTGTCAAATTTCAGCCAATACGAGGGCAGGAAAATGTGGCCCGGCTCCACCATTTTTATCTACGTGTTTGAAGTACCAGCGCTCCCTCTATATTATAAATACTCTAAGCTTCACAATTAAATCAATAAATAAATACACCCAACAGTCACATACATAGTCCTGACCCCACACTAGGATCAAGTCTTGTGTCGTGGGTAGCAGAAACTACGAGAGACTTTTCGGTCTCACAAACAACGAAACAAATACTTGTGGTTCACACAAACATTTGTCTCGGTACGGGGATTGAACCCGCGGCCTCTCGTTTCACAGCCGGTGTCTAACCAATTGCGCCACGGAGGCTGTCTAATATCATAGAAACTTTCTTTAGCCATCATTCAGTAGTAAATAAAACCTTCATAGCATCAATGGTTTTTTAAGTGCAGTAACAGCCCTAGTGGTAGCGCGCGCGCCTGGCACCGGGTGGCACGGCGTTGAATTAATGCACCCAGAGCGAGTAATACCGCCGACTTCTCAGCTCACCGACCTTCGCTGTCCCTCGATATGTACGCGCCTTAGATGCGTTTTGTTATTGCTGTTATTAGATGCATTTTGAAGAAGAAAAGACATAACATAAAGTTCGTCGCCATGTTGTTAGACTAGATTGAAAAGATAATTTTATGCTATTTGCGTCTTTTTCTTTGTGAATATAAATAATTCGGAAAGAGGTTTTCACTAGAGGAGAACGGACCAGAAACTCTAGTGTTACTCTTTTCAAAACCAATTTACAATATAGTGATTATTACAAGTTACATGTTGGTTTAAATCAGAGCAGTTCATAATTAATTTGTTAAAATATGCAAGTAAGATATATATGTAAACAGAAATTTAAACTCTCCCACATCAAATATGCGTTTCGTTATTGCCCGCGAGACGCTTATAGTTTCTACTATGTAAACAACCAACTAGAGACTGGGATCACAACATACATATCCGAAACACAATTTGAGAATCATACTAACATTTGTCTTGTTGCGGGAATCGGCCGTACAATTCAAAGCCGATATCGTTGTTAACTGCGCCACAGAGACTCCAAATATATTTGAAGGTCGAACCGGTAACAGCTGTGCGGGACGATAAAACTAACTTATAAGCCATTGTGATTATCTGTCATCATTATCGAATCGAACCCGTGGTGTCCCGGTTCACAGGCGGCGTCTAACCAACTGCGCCACGGAGGCTGTCTGTGTTTATAGCAACAATGATCCGGCAAAAATAAATTAAAACCTTATCATTTATATAAAGATTCTTTACTAAAATAAAATTAACATTTCCGTGTATGTGTTGAATGAGTAAATATATTTAATTGCACGAAATGTCCACAGCTGACCTACTCCACTAACACGCATATTCGGAGAAATGCTGTCGAAGCGTCATGTTCACACATCGTAAGGCAATTTATTTTGATGACTCATTATTTGCTTTTGATGATTATTTATATTTTATTATATTCGTCTGCGATTTGGCGGCGTTTGGATTGCAGTTATAAATCGCGAGGCTCTGAGTTCGTTTACAAGATTTTGTAATACGGTGTATATAAATGTATCTGTATGTTGAGCATCTGTTCGGTGAGTGAGATTGCCTATACCCCTGTCTTTTTCCCATTCTTTTTCTTTCCCGCTCCCCTCACGATTTCATGGGCCGGCAACACAGCCACGATCCACGCGTTGTGGTTGTCCATGGGTGGCAGAAGTTACTTACCATCAGATGACCTGTTTGCTCGTTTGCCGGGCCCATTGTATATAAAAACACTAGAAATCTTTTAGCTCTTTAGTTTTTTGGAATTTTTGATGCATCGGTGGCACTACTGGTCGATCATTTCCGGATATACGCGGTAGCCTAAGTATTTAGGTACATACGTTTATTTCGAAGTCAGCAGCTTTACATTTCACAGCTGGTTTGCTGTTTCACAACTATTGGTACCACATCATGAAACGAGAAAATAGAGTTTTGGTAATTATATTTAATGCAGGAGAGCCAACAAAACTTGCGTCATTACTTCTATAACATTCGCAGTGTCAAATTTGGGTTTCAACATTATGCAAACTACTATTGTCTCAGAAATTGACGCAGATTTCGTGAGAATCATCTGGATTAACAAAATTCTAAAGAAACAGGTTATTGTTTAAGATATTTTCGTTTCATTCCGTCGCTCTCCACGTCTGAAGATTTATCTTAAGATATTTTACGAGATTTAATTAATTAATTTAGAGGATTAAGTTTAGGTTTCTTGAATATAGCGAGATTAGAAGACGGCCTGCTAACACAGCGATTATAAAGTTAACTTTCTGTGATACAAAGCTTATGGTTTGATTTTTGTATAGAAATAAAAGTAGTAGATTATTTGCTTAGGGTTTTAGTGTTTGGCGAAATGAAAATTGTAAATTGTGTAATTTATTAAGGTTCGAAAAACAATTACTTTTCTAAATAAGTTACATTATTACAATAGTAAGAAAATGGACTTAAATTTAGTTCCAATTTTGTTTTTTTACAATTCCTCCATGAAAATTTGCACACCTCATCAAAAAGTATTCACGATCTCAAATGCTTAGTCTTTAACCGTACTAAACACCAAACGTAAGCAGAGTAAACAACAGCGTCTAAGGGAGTTAAATCTCCGCCTCGCGTTGCGAGTTATCTCCGAGCGTCAGGCAATGCATTGTCCGACAATTAACATTGAACACACCACTTGCCGACTCAGCTGAGCCCGCAGATTACTCGCGTCTTTGAATTTGTGCGTACGAATGCGTAGTTTAAATTATTAACAACTCGAGCATTCGGCAGAAATTGTGGTTCTAAAGAGAGGTTTTTGACAGTTAATCAGCTTAGACGTAAGTTTTGAAAAGATACCTAATACGAATAAAATACATAACGTTCTTTTAAAAGATTTCACGTTTGGCTGAGTGAAGTACTCGTATAATATTGTGTCTACGATTTTTCCATTCCAATATTTCTTATATTTTCGAGGCAGCTGTATAAAACGTGTTGTATGTTTATGTTAGCTAATTTAGATCGGAGTAGTCTTATGTTTTTATATCAATTAAAACAAAAGTTTTGCGAAGTTACAAGGGCGCTTATTACAACATAACTTTACTATAATTGTTTATTCAGCTTTGTATAATAAAACAGCTGCTGTAACTCGCACGGTATTTGTTCTTCGTATGTCGAATTACTAATTACTTATCGGTTGCAACGTTAGCAAACGATTTTTCTATGTAGATATCGGAAAATGGGTGTATTTTGATATGTTTTAGACAGGTGCTGTTACTAAATTGATGACAATATACTTATGTAACAGTATGTTAACAAATAATTCTTAATAATAAAATATGTTCTGCCTTATGATAATGATCTTTGTAACTTCCATTTTCACGCAGTCTGTAACTTTCATTTTTATATCGTATTGAGTCCGCATTAATCTTACCGAATTCTGTCTCTAATAAGTAATTACAAATCTGCCTCGTCCCAGTGATAGGCGTAAACTTATCTATCTTAGCGACATGCCGATGGCAGGGTGAAGTCGCGTAATCTGGAGAAGTCCTCCAGCAGTGGACAATAAAATTCTGATGATGATAAAACATATCTATTGACTAAAGGATACAGCCAATTCGGAAATCGTTTTACATAACAACACAATTACATAGAATTAATTTTCTCCCTCCAAGGTTTATCCAGGTTCTAACTTGAAGTTAGTCTAAACAGGAGTTAAGCGCGAAGTCAGGCGACAATATTTGCCGTAGTGTTGTGTTGGTGCCAACTCCGACTGCTCTGATTGCTTTACACTTCTATTGCTATTGTTACAGTTGTGTACGTCTTAGCGTAATACTGTTATGTATTTGCATCTCTGTACTATTGTCTCGATATTATAGTATATAAAACTCTGTAGTACTCTTTAGTGTAAACAATACGTGGAAGAGAAACGAATATAGACAAATCATGTCTGCCTGCTCTAATCCGATATCTACATGAAGTTGTAATAGTAATGAAACATGTTGAAGAATGATTTAGCTCGGAACAAAGAAGAGATTGGTTTCTTAGATTAACGCGAATGTTACACATTAAAATAAAACCTTATTTCAGTCTATTAAAGGGCAGTAAAGACACGAATTCTTAGTTATCCTATTCAAGATTGCTAGGGATGATAAATTAACTGACTTTCTGCCGCTCAGCCCCTTCTCCTTATACATAAAAAAAAACTAAGCACCTTTATATATATCACTTAATAAACCAACGGTCGACATCCATTAAAGAACTTAAACAATCTTAATAACCCACATCAATACCTTTATGGTAAACATAAGCTAATAACTAATTCTCCATACATTCACGTGCACAGAATGTCGGGATTCCCTATGTCGTGGGCGTAACAACACGTTTAAACACAAGACTAGTAATAATCAAGCAGTCTTATGCTATGTCAGGCCATTCACCTTGGCAATTTTAATAACTGCTTCTCAGAAGAATTAGTTATGTGTAACTTTATTTGCAGAATATGTCCGTATTAAGTGGCTTTTCGAAGTGCGTGGTGGCCTGTTGGTAACGGACCAGACGCGGCCAACATGTTCACGGTGGTCGCGGGTTCAAATCCCAGGGCACACCTCTGACTTTTCGGAGTTATGTGTGTATTGATAGTCAATCACCACGCACTTTAACGGTGAAGGAAAACATCGTGAGGAAACCTGCATACCGTAGCGATTTTAAAGAATTTCTACGGTGTGTAAGTCCGCCAACCCGCACTAGGCCAGCGTGGTGGACTATATGGCCTAACCACTCTCAATCGATTCCCTCGATTGTAGAGTAGGCCCGTGCCCTGCAGTGCGACGTATATGGGCTGATATAGAAGTGGCTTTAGGATAAGTAAAATTTCGTAAAACTACCAAATCGTAGAACATTTGTGTGATTTAAATACTAGAACGAGGGTTGTAATTGGCTGCCTCGGTGGTGCAGTTGTACTACGATATGATTGCAAAGCTGAAGTTTCGGGTTCGAATCCCGGGTCGGGCAGTGATATTGGATTTTTCTATTTATTAATCCGGAGTCAGGAATTTGTGCCCGATATGGCGATAGACTCGGCCCTTATTACATCGTCGTATGGAAAATACAAGGCAAAAACGGGGTGTTCTGGTTGTACTTTTGCCTATCCCTTCTGGGAAAAGGCGTGAGTTTATGTTTGTATATAGGTATGAGGGTTGCTTCTCTTGGATAATGATGTTTTACCACCAGGTTTATTGCCAACTATAGGCCAGTGAAATCTTTCTCCATCGAACTAGGCTGAAGAGGAGTCTGGTGCTCTGAAGGATATTATCATGGCGATAGAGTGAAGCTATGAGTGCGGAGACAAATTTGTGAATAATCCTTATCTGTGTCAATATCAGAAATATCAAGAATACCATCGAAAGTACTATTCAGAGATAGGTCATATAGTCCATTCATAAATAATAATATCTTGCAAAAGTAAAAAAGTGAGAAACCGTAAAATCAATAGCTGCCGAACGAAGCCGGGCCACACGCTTCGTATAAAAATCTTCCTAATCATATTATTCTACGTTTTATTAATGCAAGTATGATGCGCATTCCGCGTTATTAATCGCCATAATGTATGCAGTTATTTTCCTCAATAAACTCTATAGAATATAAGTAATAACGATGAGACAATGTCATTACACATGTTTAATTGCACACGAGTTGCGTTCCGTGTCCGGGATTCATCGGAGGCCATCAGCAGAAGAGAATTTATGTTGAAATAAATTATATTAACGCCCCTACAAACATTAACGTTCGAATAAGATTTTTAGTAATAAATAAATACACCTAACAGTCACATACATAGTCCTGACCTCACACTAAGATCGAGTCTTTTGTAGTGGGTATCAGGAACTACGAGAGACTTTTTGGTCTCTCAAACACCCAGATCCGAAACAAACACTTGTGGTTCTCACAAACATTTGTCTCAGTTCGGGGATCGAACCGCGGCCTCTCGTTTCACAGCCGGCGTCTAACGCGATAGACGTATATCATTATAACGGGTTTTAAAATCGGTAATTATTTTCGGTCCCATAAAACTCAAATCCTAATGTGAAACACGTATTTTTCGATATATTTATCGATGTTTGCGTTCATAGTTAACTAATGCAAAATTAACAAAATGTTAAATGTTACTCAAGGTAATAATATAATATTTATGGGGCAGTGAATAAATAACAAGAATAAAAATATGGCGTAATACAAAAGTAGGAATTATTGCGTAAGTATTATGTAACGAATATGCAGAATACATTTGCATTTTAATTTTAAACAAATATTAAAAGACAAAAACTGGCGATAATGGCTTGTTATATGACACATTTCTGAGTGAATAAATAACTTTTAAATTGAATATACGTGTCTTCACCAGTTTATTGCCTTCGTATTGCACATTAAAAGCTGAAATAGTTGAAAAACTGGTCTTTTAATGAACCGATACGCTCGCGAAAAAAAATAGCAGGATTGTGTAGTGTTTGGTTTAGAGGTAATTATTAAAATATACTCGTTTATCTAGTCCGGGGCTAGACTTAATCGCCTTTATTTTAGGCTTTTAAAGTAGGTATCTGTAATTTATGATCATTGAACCGGATAGAGCTCGATATAAATTATGACGAAACAATATGAGTGCAAAGTGTTTGTATGCAAATATCATTTGAAGTTGTAACTTATGTTCTATGTAGATCTTGTGGAGTCTAGATGGAATTTCCATGCTTTTCGTGTCTGTCATACATCTATTCAAATCAAGTAGAACAGCGCAGAAATGCCGTTTAATTTGAATTTTGATCCATGGTGCAATACAGCTAATCTATCAAAAATAATAAAATATTCCTTTCCGATGTTTAACCTCTCTATTATTGACTCACGTTTTGCTATTGAAGGAAGTATACTGTAATTTATAATTAATTCTAATTCATTTAATATTAGTTCAATTTACTGCGGGAGAAAGACATTTTAAGAGATTCGCCGAGCTTCATTGCTCGGTGTTGTTATATTATACACAAAGCGATTGCAATATTAAGTACCCGCATACGTACCTGTACAATTAAATCTTATTTATCTCAGAAGGGTGTAATGATGTTAATACTTCCGATTCCGCTTACGACATGGGTGACCTTTGCAACGCAGTGCATACGGTTATCTACCTTAATTACCCCAACCAAATATGGGCTCAGTGCTACATGAATTATTCCATGTTGGAGAATGATATCTTGACTAAAATGTTACGACCGGGTTTAATAATTTAGGTATAGGTCATTTATTTCGCTAGCCTAATCCGGGTTCGAAATCTTCGTAAAGAAATCTTTTATATATTGCTTTGTTCTTTATGCTTTTCTCCTTTAATGCAGGTAATAGTTAATGAATACACATAACATTCAATAGCCATTGGTATGTGACCTAGATGGAAAAGCTTGACTCGTTGCCTTCTAAGCTATCACTAACTTTACATTGAGACGAGAATTGAACCTACTACCTTATAGTATGTCCATGCAGGCATCACAACGAGCCGAAGAGGGTATGGGATTGATTGCAAATCTACGAGAAAGTTATCGAGAGGGTACGATGTAAGGAGGTAAACGCCATTCACTGGAGCCCTTTGGTCCTTTGAGTTGAGCCCTCTTTGTCAGGTATATAGGGGATGCTTTTTAATTTGCGTCCAGCATAAAGTACATTGAATGTAATGGTATGGTTTAAGAAAGCGTTGGGATTCATAAATACTTTTATAACCACATACGATCAAAATAAGACGATAGTCCAAGTTATTCGAAAAGTAATTCCACGATGTCCAGATTGGTTCTTCCAATGGCAACATTTCTTCATGTTAACGATAGATATTATCTGGTTTAGGAGCAACATGTTTTAAATAGTGTGTAAACATAAGATCTGCTGTCCTATCTCAATGTCTTTATTATTGTTTTCGATTAGAAATTACAGAAGAAAAATAAAAAAAACTTGCTAAGGGTTTCTGTTTGGTAAAGGGCCGATTAAAATAAGCTAGATTTTTTGGAATTATATATCTTAATTAATCAGATCTTGTTGGTATTGTATTCAATAAAGGTAAGAGCAGGTATCAAAAAACAACTTACTGATTAAATTCCAGCATGAGTAGATTTACAACTAATTTGTAATCGAGACACAATATATCCCAAGAATTGATCGTTCAAAAACTCAAATTTGATCATAGAACAAAACAATCATTGATCATATTTCAATATCCCTAGAATATACTTACAACCTCACACTATCGACATTTTGAACAAAATAATTACCTATTTCAATGTGGCTATGTCGCCTGTCGCTTCTTTGTTATCTATAATTCATGGTTTCACTTTTAGAACAAAATGATCTATTTCAATGTGGCCACAAGCCTTCAATTTGTGTCTTGATCACGGCTTTCGGAGAATATTGATTTCGTATACATTTGCTTTTTTAATCTCGAAGGGCCGGCCTTTGTGGGATATACATAGCCCTTTTGTAGCCGATGTACTGGCTGGTCAGGTTTTTAAGCGTTGTTATGGATATCTTTTGAAATGTGATTAAATGTGGATTTAAGGGTATGCAAAGAATCGTGACATAAAGAATATCAATAAAAAACGATTTGGTATTTAATGTTATCTTATGTACGTACCGTAGTACAACTACGCCACCGAGGCAGTGTACTTACTCTATAATGACAATAATATATAATGTCGCCCAATACCCAAGATCTCTACCAAAATATTTTCAAAAAACCACTCTTCTATCTCCATTCTCCAACTACCTTTTTTATAACCGAATTAACCATTAACGACAAAATTCAGCACATATTACTCCACGGGCTTATCTGACCATGCGTCGAGTGCTAGCGGAGCATTAGTGCCACTCCGGAAGCAGAGCCGACGATGGGTTAACGCGGGCATTTGTGCCAACGGGTTAAATGTCACTTTGTGTTGCTAATTTATTACGCTTCTACCGCATTGGAATTAGATAGTTCATGCATGACTTAGTGGGAGAAATGGCAACAGAGAAATCATCGACCAATGGTTTTAGCCATTTAACCAATTCCTTTTCAATTTCAGTAGCGATATAGTCTTTCGATCCAAATTTCTTAACCTAATCTCAATATTATTTTAGACAATGTTTGTGCATGCTAATTAAGATTATTATTGTAAACAAAAGGATGGATGAATGTGTGGAGGTTTCACAAATGCTGAAAGGAAAATGATAAAAATTTACAGTATTATTAAAGCTATAGATCATATCGCACACAGAATCCGCGTGGGCCGCTAGTACATCATATGAATAGGAAAAGTCTATCACATCTTCACTTACACCAGACGGTGTGCATTATCATCGACTCTATTCGCTCCTCAACTGTCCCGTTTCCATGACGTCACAACTTGCTACATAGCTTAAAAACGATCGATACTTATCGACTGATTGAAAATGTGTAAAAAATTCTCAGCAACACGTACGTTCGGTGCGTGCGCAGGAAGCGGTCGTTTTCCGCACGGCTTCCGGTCTCGGCCGATCATTATTCAACCACTGCGCAACTAGGAAGAGTTACCAAACGTATGCTAAACTTAAAGGTAAAGTAACCAGTGTAAGATGAGCTGTTGTTAAGTGATATTTCGATGATAGTGGGTAGTCAAGAGATGTGGTATTTCCAGTTTTAGGTTTTCGCCGCGATCGATAGCCTTCTTCAACGTTTTAAGTTATGCCAAGGGTATTTGAACTGTCATCGCCTATTATAACGTTTTAAGCCTTTGTAAAAAAAAGTACGATTACAAAGCTCAGGTGTCGGGTTCGAATCCCGGGTCGGGCAAAGTGATATTGGATTTTTCTATACATTACATGTATAAATAAATTATCAGCCCAGAGACAAGAATTTGTGCCCGATATGGCGATAGCCTCGCCCCCTATTACATCGTGGGACGGAACATAAAAGGTGAAATGTGGGTGTCCTGATAGCACCTCTGCCTACCGCTTCTGGGAAAAGGGCGTGAGTTTATGTACAAATGTATGTAGGATAAGTACTTGTTTGGTAACTTTGAGATAACCGACGACGCTATAAGAATCACTGATCGTTGTTATGGTATAATAATAATAATGTTATAGAAAAAAAAAATATTTATGCTCAAAAATACACAATAGTCTTAACATTGTCACGAACAACTCATAATAACTGATAAACCGTAGCTTAATGCTACAATACGTGACCGAAACTGAATGAAAATAAAAACTGCACATATTTTATTGCTATTTTTTATACTGACGCATAGCCTTGACAAAGATAAATAACTTTGCCAAGGTATTATGACTTCATGAGGAAAGGATAAAATCTGTGTAGTTTGTGTTTTTTGTGACTGGGATTGAAGACTAATAGGCGATTAAATTGAACCTACGAGGTTGGCAGACGACCTAGCTAAGTTTGCAGGAAGTCGCTGGATGCAGGCCGCTTCAAACAGATCGCAATGAAAATTCTTACCATATTTTCAGCAGTAGGCATCTTGTGGGAGATGCGAGTGAGGGAGAAAGAGAGAAATAAACAAAGAGATGGATAGAAAAAGTCACATTCGACGCCCTGACTCAACATCAAGATACAATTCTATTATTATGGGTCTCAGAAACTACTGGAGACTTCGTTATCACTAACACTAGGACACTAATCAAATATTTGTAGATCACATAATCATTTGTCTAGGTGCAATCCATGGAGACTGTCTTTCGCCTGTAATTGTTTGACTCATTCCGCATACACCGATCAAACGCACAAGCCATGAAGAGTAAGTAGCTGACAGCGTCCATTACGCGTGCATTGTACGGACCCGGCACAATAGCGGCAGTAATGTTCACACAAAGGACGCCACGACTTTACCTAGTGTGGATTACGATCTTGTTGCTGTTTCGTTCGATATTTCTCCGATTTTGTTATAGGATTCTGTATTTGGATAAATAATATCATTAATATTTATGTGCGTAGTATTACTTTACTATATCTCATATTCTCGGAAATTCCTTACTCTTGTTTATTAACTCCTGTCTTATAAATATTAAAGTCGGATTAGTGCGTGAACTAAGAAATTAGCTTTCTACGCCTGAGGTTGTAGTTACGAATTACACGAGAATAACTATTTGCATGACACAAAGATTTATTAGAAACTTGATGTTTGTAAAACACACCACGTACACAGGAAATACTAGTCTGATACAATGTGTTTTATCTAAAAAAAATGTTTCAAACACAGAATATTCTTTACATTTTGTTCCACAATCCACTCATCACCCACTGTTCAAAGATGTTTTCCAATCGAATCAAACTTAAGCACATATTGATCAAAATATGCCCCCAAACTACTACAATCAATTTTAGCAATCCCTTAGTAGTTACGAATATTCATACCATTTTCTCCCACGTCATTATCACCATTCAATATGAATACGTCACAGGCTCACAGGCGATCATGGTTCTAATAGCGCATTAATTTGAGACCGAGTCGATGTACGCTGCTGTTTCCCATCAATCTCAGAGCCAGGATATCTCCGCAACTGGCACAAGGTTGCCCATTTCTAATATTAATTGTTCTTTTACAAGATTTATTTTGTTAATATTGGAGGTATTCCTTAGGAGGGGTACTGTTTATTGAAGGAGGTATAAAGATGCTATAAAGTTATTTCAATTCTTGGAATCCTTGTACACTAGTAAACTCCTTTAGTTAGAGATTATTTAGATCATGATGATGATATTGCTAATGGGGGTGATGATGTTCATAATGATAAAGAATGTGAGCACAGGGGTGCCGTAAGAGAAAAGGTTAATATACACTGTTCACTTCATGCTTCGTGACTAAGGTCCATAAACACCCATAAGAAAATTGAGTAAACTACCCCATTGACTTATCGCCTAAACGATCGCCTGATATTCAACAGTGTACCTGTTGCTTCCTACCATGTTGTGGTCTATAGCTAGAAACTTGAAATTGAATGAAATAATCAATTTCCGAGGTGGAATGAGGTAGAAGAATTCGAGTTACTAATAGGTCCATTACTAGCAATAATGTATCAAATAGCACCACGTCCAATTCAAGGATCTACAAAATGAAAGCTGCCGCATGGACCAAAAAATGCTATGTAAACAATTTATTTAAACTTATCGATCATTTTGGCGATCCAGTACAATAATTATGCTGTAATAATTCTAGCTAGGCTTTACCACTAATCATGAGACCTTTTACTGAGTGCTTTAGAATAGGTTCAATAGATTCCTCGATGTACCCACCTTTAACTGTGACACAACACTAATTATAACACGAACAATGTATGGGATATAATAGCGTTATGCTCGCAGTTCGCACTGATGTTTTTCAACAAGCACACGTGATTACAGCGCCGCTTGCGTCACGCCGGTACCGACTGGCACATAACGTAACGCTTGCAAAACTAATCAACCGGGTTTTCCTTTATGTTTTATTGTTTCTAAGAATTAATTGAATTATGCTGTCTACTGCTGCTTTGATGTAAGTATTAAGTTGTGTTTAAGTAAATTGTACTCATAGCTTCATAATTGTATTGTTATGCATCTCTATACCCAATGGTTTAGACATCTTTCATTTGGTTGTTGTGGAAATCTTTGAGAGAAGTATAAATCTGTAACAGATTCAGCTTCTTTAGGTTTAATAGAAGACTTTTGTAGTATTATCTACTGTTTCCCATACTTCTTGAATTGGGATTCTTCGATAGAGACAATATGTACTGTTTTCCATATTTCTAAAATGTGAGTTATATCGATGTAAAACACTTTATTGCTCCATAAAACAGACAGTGCAGTAAATTAAAATATTTATCGAGGGAGCCAGCTAGTTGCAGTGTAATGACGACGATTAAGCGAACTGTCTGTAGTCAATGCGACCGCAACGGGCCGGCGAGTACTGCGCTTGGAAACAACTATCGGGAAATTGTACTCTCATTTAACTTAGGTAAAAATATTTAAATAGTATTTGATTTACCTACTCATATACATAACTATAAAGAAGCTAGATTAGGTAAAATTTCTAATCATTTATTGTAGGTCTGTCTGTCCTTTTTTCATTTTTTTTTCATTTATATTCTTCTGCTTGTCTTTATCCTATACATTAATAATGCATGTAATTAATAATGGTAATGCATTAATTATCGCTTGCTTCAACGATTAAGGAAAAGATCGCTTAAATAGTTGCACTGCGGAGAGTTCTCGCAAATAATTTCGAAATTTAAAAACCACTCGATTTGGTCAAGCTGGCTCAAGGGTTTCAATAGCGACTTATTGGATGTGGTCATCCAGCGACTTCCTGCAAACCAGGTCATCTTATACGGGGACGTGTGATGCTTCATTAGTTTGATAAAGTTATTATAACTCTGATATTATAGGTTAGTACAATAGAAGTCACAAATATACAACTTATTTTCGGCTACTTCTTTGCCTTGGCTACTCTAAGCCACGACTTGCGGAGAAAACAGGAGATATATTAAATTACTAAGACTACGGAGTATTGAGTGACGTAACGATGACGTCACGTAGTGTTCTATCAGAGGGTGGTATTGTGATGAAGATGCAGCCGCACTGTTGATGGATGGGGTGCCACTCCTTATGTGTCGATCGTGGGGTGTAGGTGCGGGCTGGAAGCAAGTGCGGATTAGTAATATTGATTAATTTTATCGTAATTTGTTAAAGATGAAGACTGAAAAAGAGCTGAGCTAGTAGCCTAATAATGTCTGTATTTTTATTTCCGCTTCATCAAGGCCACAAGATGGAGAGCTTAAAAACCTTACTCTCATAAAGGCATTTCTTTCTATTAGTTCTTCATGTCTATTACATTTGCTTTAGGTGTTTAAATTTACACATCATTTGTAGGCGTAATAGAGTGAACACTGGAAATTCAAAATTTAGGATTCGACTTTGAGGTCGGACTTTAAATGACTTATACGTCACTCCTATGACCGCATGAGACTTCCAGCAATATTAAGTGCACTTATTTTACGATAAATAATTCCCGGTATATCCTGTGCCTTTTACCACAAGCTGTCTGCCGCCGCATCCTTTCAGTAATGATTGCCAATAGCCAAGTTTTTACGTCTCCAAGCGTTCGCCCGCCACAGCGTTTTTGCAAATAAAATTAATTTTCCTCTAAAAGCTTGCTTTACTTTGCAATTGAGAAATTATTAAGTGTTGAATTGATACTTCGGTTTCAATATTCAATTGGATGGTTTCTTTTTAGATTTTTATTGACTAAATGCGTGCTTTGTGACCAATTAGGTTTTTGTACTTTCATTTGTATATTTAACTTGTTTGTATAATGGATGTACATACATAAATACATAAACTCACGCCTTTATTTCCGAAGGGGAAGGCAGAGGCGCCACCAGGACACCCGCCTTGTATGTTCCGTCCCATGATGTGATAGGGAGCGAGCCTATGGCCATATCGCGCACAAATTCCTGACTCCGGGCTGATAATGAATAGAAAAACCCAATATCAATTTGTCCGACCCGGGATTCGAACCCGGGACCTCAGCTTTGTAGTCGTACCGTAGTACAACTACGCTACCGAGGCAGCCGTATAATGGATATTTGGGTGGTAAACGGATCAAGAAGTGGGTGTATTTAGCCTGTTGACAAAAATTGACGTTGTTATAATGTCACAAACGTTACGATTTTATTGCTTTTTCAAGTGAAATTTAATTTGCCTCTAACTTTTAAGGCAGTAGGCATTAACAATTACACTAGTAAAATATTATACATCAAACAGTTTAAAAAATTATTTTATCGAAGTGTCTGAACGTCTGTAATGACCTATTTATAGCATAATTAATTTGAATCGCGGATAAAAATGGCCAATAATTAAAAAATAGAGCGAAAGATTCAATCCGATAATCGTTACCATTAACAATTTAATTAGTTTCTTCGTGTTTTGAGATTAGCTATAGTCTAGTTGTTATGTCGGCCGACAGTGACGGCCTTAAATAATTATCCCGTCTTGCCAATAGATAAATTACTTAAGACAGTCTCAGGTGTAAAATGTAATTGTTGAAGAGTTATTTATAGGCAATATTGTCTACGGCACGAATTTTGCGTCTCGATCGAAATACTAGTAATAAAAGATCGACTGGCAGATTTGATTAGTTTTTTTTTCAACACCATTAGTAAAAATGTCTAAAGGGTCCATAGTCCTTATTCTTTTCATTCACAACTGCGACCAGACCAGCCACTTGTAGATCACGTTCCAAGAGCCAAAATAAAATTTTTTTTTTACTTTTTATAGTATAAATGATATGTTTGATAATCATTTTTAATATTTTGTCTCATCTCTACATCTCAAACATTGACTGGTGGATAATGCCAGGGCATTAACTTGCCTAAACACAAAATATATATAAATAAGCCATATCACTAACTTAGCCAACTCAAACTTACATCTAAAATGGCACGTCGTTATGTTAATGGAGTTTTTAAAATATTTCCACAGAGGCGGTGTAACCTGATGTATCACGAGCGTGCAGTTCCGCGCTTCCCAATTTTAGCATCATCCTGTTTTAAGAGGTGTAGTGTTCGCGAAATAAAATTGCCTCTGTTAAGCAAGTTTAAGCATTGCACGTTTTTTGGCTACTTGCCGTTGCACTGAATAAGAAGTGCCCGAGATAATCCATTATTTATAAAAATGCATTGTACGTGGTTTTCATACTTGAGTTTGGTTTCGTTGGTAGTTAATTTACGTAGGATATGGCAAGCATACCCGGAGCATTCAATTTTAATTAAAGCATAGATAGTGAGGTATGGAATTAAAAACAGCACTGCCTTTATTTCCTTCAGTAAAAAGAAAATTACGAGCCAACCAATTGTTCGCCCCATGGTAAGACTTAGCCTTCACTTATTCAGGAGTTCAGGAGTATTAACATTCACGGTTTTCGCCACCCAGTAGTCATTGACTACAGTATTCAATATTCTTCATATCTAAAGCTAATTGACATTGACAACAGATATACCTCGCATATGAGAGACCTATCACTTACAGGATTCTATCATCTAATAGGTGTCCATGGACGATGACCGCTTATACTGGCCATATTGCTAATCTGCTCTCTTATACTAACATATAAAACACACACAAGAGGTGTCAGAATCCCGTGGCAACGTATATGACACGAGTATTAGCATTCATCCGTCGTCGCGAGTGATTGCCCCACTACAATGTGCTTTATTTGCATGGTGTCGACGACCGCCGCGCCGGCTTTGTCTCCGTTCGCTCCTCGCTCTGGATCATCTTCGTAGCTATTTTTAATTTGCGTGATGTCATTTACAAAACGATATACGAATGTATCCGTTTTCGGATAGGCTGGCATAATTGTGTAGATGAGAGTTGTAGGTTCTGGCAGGTCGATAATCTAGTTGGACCGGACACTTACCATCAGGCCTTAGTGCGGGCACTGCTTTTCCAGTAAATTAAGAGAGTGTTAGGTTATCTCTATAAATTGTGAATATAATTTGCAAAGATGTGTATTATGTTCCTATGCCTTTTATCAAATTAAGAAATCATAAGGAAACGGGTATGACGTATAGATAATTCAAAGAATTTCTATGGTATACTAACTCCGCTATCCCCAATAAACCAGTATGGGCTATCTAAGCCTTATTGAGAGTATTCGTATATCTTATATTTCAGAATACGTGTTTATAATGGTTTTATTTTGTTCCAGGTACGCTATTGCTGTAATATGAATAAATCATATGGAGATAAGTCAAAGGGCGACTCGCTTAACCAAAGCACTATTTCTAAAGGTAGAGGAATATGAGTTAATCATATCTCATTGGTTAGGAGTGCTCTGATAATCCAAAGGTGAGACTATATTAAGACTAAATTTCTTATAGAACAATCTTCATTGAACTGATAACACATACAGTAACGATAACATTATCAACGATAAAATCACAGCGATTATTATCTAAAAATATCCTGTAAAATATTTCAGATTATGAAATACCCAAATTTATCAAATTTGAGGTCCATCTATTCATGACAAAATTAATCATTTAAAATTTTTCCCCTTTACATAACCTCCAGAATTTCCCACAATTGGAATTACCCTACAGCTACGTTATATATTCGACAATTTCCTTCATTCCTATTATAGCAGCCTGAAGCTTATTTACCATATTGTAAGGAAGGAAACTTTTATAATAACCCTGAGGCCCTCTGCGCCATAATTTACCATATTGGGTGTATCGATTTGACGGGTCGACCTGACAACACAGACCCTGGCGCCTTCATGTATTTACGTAGGGTTTCTTTATAATAATCTTTGGTTATAAAATTGTTAGTTTTCTAAAAGTTAGTATAAAATATTTTTGATAAATACTTTCGTGTTCAAGATCAATTTCAATCTTATAATTTAATTTGTAATGCTTTAACACATGATAATAGATGATTAAATTTAAATATATAGGTAACTACGTCAGCAATTTTTTTTCTAATCAACCGACATATTATGTCGCAAGGGCATCGTTGGATGCAGGTCGCTTAGATCAAGGCGTTCGGGAATTCTGTAAGTAAAGCCTATTTAATTTATTAGCTGCAGGGGCTATTTTATAATTCATCATGTGGACCCTTTCTATCTGTTATTACCTTACATTTGACTTAAGATTTTTTTGCCTTATGTTAGGGTAATAAATTTATTTCTGATCTGTGTAGCTGATATCAAGCCCTTCGAGAAATTCCTTAATATTTTGTAAATATATTACTTGATATGACTATACTCCGCAGTGCCTAGTGTTCATACAAAAGCGAAGATCATTCGACCGGTAGCACGGCTGGCTGACTTCGATATCCTCTGTTAGTCATTGTACGTACTAAATATGCGATTCAAATGTTGTTTAATATGTTTTGTACATTCATATTGTATTGTTGCAAAACGAGACATAAAAGATTAACTTATTTAAATTCTTGAGGTCTTAACTTACAATTCACATTTTCAGCGTAAGATTGGAAACTATGTAAATAATTAAAACTATCGGAATTACACGGAAAGTTTCTAACCAAACCACGGCCGTTCTTTAGTTCTAACCTACTTAAAGCTAAAATAGGGATTAAAGAGAGAGTACTTTTGCATGTTTATGTGAGGGTTTAAGAACCTCCCGCCGGTCTTGTTTTTCTATGAGACGACCTCGCACTTTCGCTATTTCTGGACAGATTGCTTCAGGCTCTCGCTGTAAATGTAAAAGATGTTTAAAAACTAAGTTTTCGCTGCTTCTTATATTGCCTTTTTTGTTCTATGCGTGGTTTGACGTCATGACTTACTGTAGTGAGTAAGTGTTAAGTTAAAGGTATGAGAGACTAGCTTTTTCGCCAAAAATGTATCATGGAAATAAAGAGAACGTGTAATGTATACAAATGCTCGAAATTGAGCGCTCTTTGATGTTCGTTAACCCTATAACAAGCATTCAACATGAAGACAGATCGTTAACGTTGTGATTAGCTCAAAAAGTAAATAAGATATTTTAGCATTTAAAAACCTTCACTTCACAACAAGTTTTATGTCTTTTTTGATGTCATATTTTATCCAGCGATTTTCCGAGATGTTTATCAAGCCATCTGTACATCTTAAAAAGGGACCAATACTAGTATTTCTCCACACATTTGTACCAGCACCATTCCGAACACATGCTCCACACAATTATCACAACAGAAGTACAACACAATTAGGACATCAGATGGTGTAGTAAAGCGCAGAGCTCCGCTAAGCGATTATTGAGAGCTCTCCGACTAACCGATATTAAACATTGTTGCTCTGATTAAATAGATTTTGGGACGGATTCTTGAGTTCTGTCACGGCCGTTATTTGTGGGCAGTAATTGGTTTATTAATATTTGAGGGGTCTGGAATTCTGTGTATTGCGACATATAGGTAGAATATTCACTACAGATATTTGATGTAATTGTTTTAGTTACTCGCTAGTAATTGTTTTGGGTGTGGGTGTTTTGAGACCGTAATCTATAGTGGTTTCTCATACCTATGACAAGACTTGTATAAAGGTTATAGGGGCAAGACTATATGTATCCTAATCAATTGTCAGTATTATGCGAAATATTGTATAAACTATAAACATATATTATTATCATCACCTATTAAATTAAATGTCCCGATTCCTGCTATCTCCAATTTGTTAATCCGTTCCTTTCAATGACTTAAACAATATTGTGACATTTAGATAAATCAACCATTGTAATTTAAACTGGCCCTTAAAAAAAGAAAGAAAAGAAAAGCAAAAAAAAGAAGACAGTTCGTGTTGCTGAGGGAGTTTCTTGCGCCGTTTCTTCTTCACAGCTACAACACGTTCCGAAGCGGTGGTAGCAGAAATTAACGATTCAACAGATCTTGTAAAAGACTACTTGAATAAAGAATATTTTGATTTGATTTGATTTGATTACGAAATGTCCTCCGTATAGTTATTCCGAATTGCGATTTATAAACCGCCTGTATTTCCATCAATCGTCGTTAAAATATTTTCAACAAGTAATGTATATTATTTTATTTGAAGTATTTTTGCAGATATTTTTATGTGAAGATGTTATAAAAATGTTAAACAAAGTCAGGAATGTGATGTATTTCTTAAAAACATTTTCCAGATACTCGTGATGTGGATCTAAATTATGTTTATTATTAAATTCATACCTCTGTAGTTACGCGGCATATTTCGTCTGCCATTGTCCCTCTCATAAAAATTGACTTGTTTATTCGACGAAAACTTTAAGGTGTGGGGAGATCTGAAAGACTAAGCATATTTTGATGTTTAGTTGTAAAAGTCACGAATAGGGGTCACTTTATGAGATCTGTGGGCCTACTTCTCTTGATAGTTACTAGGTTTTATTTCGTTCTTATACGAGTAAATGAAGTCGTGAACAAATTTAAAACACAGCACGCTAAATAAAATCGAGTACAGTACGGTAGTGTTGCGTTTAATAGTATCAAAATGGAAAGTTTTCTATCCAAATCCTAAAGAGATAAAACGCCAGTGATTTAAAAAGATACAAATCCCAGGGGGTTTTAGATTAACTTAATAGTCCCAATATTCAAATTACGACTACGATTTTAATCCCTTTTGTCTTTTTGAGAGCCTGTCAAATACAGGGTGAAAATTGCTTACCTTATGGAAATCACGGGTACTGATGGCTGATGGATTCTAAAAGTTCTCGACATTATGTACCCCCAAACGCACCGCCAGATATCTAACTAAGATATGGACAGAAGACTAACGGCCGGTTTCTATAATCTACCTAACTTTAACAAGAGATTTCAATAGATATTTCGATGCATTTTGTGTTTCAGTTAACAAAGATATAGATATATAGATATGGTGCATATATTTATAAATAGCTAGGCAAGATAAATGTATATGATTGTTCATTGAAGTATGGAATAGTATTAACATAGTAATAGTAGCTATTTTAACCTCTTGTTAAAGATACATAGGATACAGAGACCGGCCGCTAATAAATATAGCAGATAGTCGCTGGATGGAGGCTGCTTTCAACATGCCGCTGTCTAAAACATTGAGAAGGCACTTACCACTAGACTTCTTGTACTTGAAAGCGGTAGATCTCTCAAAAAACAATTATACAATTTATGATAGAATTTATTTAATAACAGCTTGTTCAAAAAATTTGACGTACAAGGTATTTTAATTGTGGGTCGTTGGCCTGAGATGTTTCGCCTACGTAGACGGGGGCCGCGCCCCCCGTGTATACAAATAAATTGTCTCCCAAACACGCGGTACAGGCGTTGTGTTGTACCGACAGGGTGGATGAGGGACGGATTGGGAGGTTTATTGCGGGGGGATATTTGGGGAGATTATGGTAACTAAAACCATTTTATTATGTTTTTATGACTTTTAGATTCAGTAGTCTACATACATAAGTAATAATATGATGCATGTATCCGAGTCTATTGGACGACTTTGCACGATTGCCCTAAATGTTCCTTTCGCTATATCAACTTGCATTTCCTAGAACATGAAAAATACATAGTGTATTTAATTGTAATAAATACATATGTGCGACAGTCAGATTTAGGCATCAAAGTATTAAAATAATCTGCCCTATACTTACAGCACTGCAATAAAAATAACGATATTCTATAAAACACTTTTACGACAACACTAAAGTAGAAACGGTTATAAACTACACATATGAGCGATAAACTACGAGTTTATTTATTTTTGCATATCAAAGAAATTACTGTTTGCTCTATGCTTTTGTTTTAACTGTTACAAGAACAGATAAAAAGTCACTTAGTAAACGCATGCAATGCTGCTATTGTTAATTAGTATTTACTTTGTTGTATAAATGTGTATTTGGTTATTGTTCGACGCAGGGCAAATATTTAGTAATACTAAATCATCTTATTACTTGAACATTGTTAAAGACTCGTTCAAGGGCACTCTATTAGGACTTTTTAGTCTTATTCTATAGGACTATTTAGTCTTATTCAGTAGCTATCAATGTTCCTTGTGTCAAAAAGGTGCGTGGTGGCCTGTTTGTAACGGACCAGACGCGACTGCCAACATGTTAACGGTGGTCGTGGGTTAAAATCCCAGGGCACACTTCTGACTTTTCGGAGTTAAATGTATGTATTGATAGTCAATCACCACGCACTTTAACGGTGAAGGAAAACATCGTGAGGTAACCTGCATACCGTAGTGATTTTAAAGAATTTTTACGGTATATAAAGTCCGTCAACCCGCACTAGGCCAGCGTGGTGGACTATATGGCCTAAGCCCTCTCAATCGTACTTTCGATTGCAGAGGAGGCCCGTGCCCTGCAGTGGGACGTAATATAGGCTGATATAGATACAGATCTTGCTGTCCCATTAGAAACTAAACCAATTTCTTTTTTTTTTCAATTCTGCTTGCGACCCTCAAGATACAATATCCGCTTTATGTGGGTTGAGATTCGCAGCATAATTTTCCAGAGATTCGATATATCTTAAAAGATTTGCCTTCCCGCAAGTGGCCTGTCGTAAAATTACAATTCATTTTTAATACTTTTTTTGGAGATTCGAAATCTCATTGATATTTTGAAACTTATTGAGCAACCAGCAAAAATATTTAGCAATTATAAAATAATGTAGTTACTAGGTTTTGTTTACTTCTCGATATAATTAAGTGCCCATTTCCCCCATCCAATCCATCCCTGTCTCGAACCTTGGCCGTAGTCCAATAGTACTGGCCGCGACGCTTGCATTACACAGCTTTATTGCCTATTATGTCACTTCAAAATGAAAAATTAAGGCTCTCCGCACACGTGGCGAATTCGCGCTGTATGTTTTTATTATTATTGTAAATTGTATTTAAAAAAAGGGATAAGATAAGGTGCATCAACTATAAAATCTTTAAAAATTATATAGGATTGTTAGTTTTCTTCTTCCCATTCTTATCTTAGACTTATATGTTGGCTTATTACGATTTTTCTGCAAAAAATATTTGGCTTATAATTTTAAGACCGGATGCCTTCCTGACATCAAATTTTTCGGGATAAAAATGTCAATGCGATTGTTAGACTTCTTGTAATTTTATGGATTAAGTTTTTATTATATTTTCCGTCGTCATTTAACCATACGATATTTAAGAATACTTCTACATAACTTTGAAAATACAGCGGCTTGCAGATTGAGTTTAGGTATTGACTTCTGTTTTGGCAGTTTAATCGTTAAGTAATTGAGCTATTCTCGTTTTCTATTCACATTTAATACTTTAATACTCTTACATTTACAACAACATCAAAAATAACATAAAACTATTACAGATTAAAATATGAAATTATAAAAAAAAAGTTACGAAGTTTTCCAGCAGACAAAGTATACTATAATTTGACAGAGCATTTATAGGAACGACAAAATTAATATGTTTATAACTGATATAAAATTATTTTCTTTTAAACCTACATAACATTGACATATTTAATAAAAAATACTAATGACATATAAAAGAAATAAATAATATACTGTAATATTGAACTTAAACTCTAATGACTGTGATACATCAATATTTCTGTCTTTAAAATATTATAATTTTGCATACCACGTAGTTGGTTAAGTATGGCTATTCGAAATAATATTATATGTTTTCACCACATTGTAATACCCGTATTTGCAAAATAAATATATCTTTATCTTTATCTTACATGACTAAAAACCTTATAATTCTACATTTACCTCAGCAAAATAACATTCTAATCACGTCTGAATTCAAGGTTAGTCTCAAGCACAGCAATAAGTCTTTCAATGCATTCGAGAAATGTGTGGTTTTCCCGAACAAAGAGGGTCCTTCGTTGGCCCCCGTCCAACTACTCCGATGCATTACCCAAATGAGATACACGCGATTTAAATCATTTGATATTCAGTTCTTATTTCACTGGTCAATTGTTCACATTTATTTATCGGAGGACGATTTATTGGTTACTTTGCGGATGATAGGTGTATCATAATTATGTGAGAGGCCGCCTGGGTAGGCACCACCGCAATGTCTATTTCTCTAACAGTGTAAATTCACTGTTGTGTTCCGGTTTGACGGACATTGTAGCCAGAGTAACTACTGGAAATAATGAGACTTAATACTTTATGTATCAGGATGGCGAGCGCAGAGGAATGCCAAGCATTGCTTTGTAATTCATTTTGTTGTTTGGTTTTGCTACTCTCTATGAGTGGTATTATCGCTTACCATCTAGTAAATGGCGTGCTCGTCTCGCAATTCATTGCAATGAAAAAAAACGCACAAATAACATCTTTGGGAAAATGTTACAATGAACTGTCTTATGCTAATTACAAATGTGCACAAATAAATAAACAGATAAGCAGACATCAAATAATTTTCAAGAATTGTATTTGGAAATTCCACTTGAATGTATCCTATATTTTTCTATCTTTCATGATACGTTATTATGTGGTCAGATGGCGAGACATCTCGCACAAGAGGGCCGGCAGCGACTGGATGCGTAAAGCAGCAGACCGGGCTCTGTGGCGTACCTTGGGAGAGGCCTATGTCTAGCAGTGGACTGCAACGGGCTGATGACGATGTTATTATGTGATCAACATTACATAATATTAAGGGACCAAGTCATGCATAGTATTGCGTTGTTTCTACTTTCTCCGATCATAAATAAATATGGTTAATAAAAATGGTTTGGTAAACTTTGATAAATTGAGCGAAGCCCAGTCTCTCTAAAGGTCGCGGGTTCAAACTCAAGGCCCACATCACTTTATGAACGAAAGACCGTGTATTCGCTTACCGTATCAGGACGAATGTATGATTCATAAGTAGTTGTTTGGGGTCTGGGTTGTGAGACCGAACATTCTCTCGTAGTTCCTGATAACCTCGACATAAATCTTATACTCTAATGTGACGTCAGGACTATATGTGACTAATGAGTGTAATTTATAATTGAAACCGTGTATGTATTCAACATTCATGCATCACTGGTTGTGCAAATGGCCGCAGTACCCCAGATAGATCGCGATCTATACCGATGTTGTAAAAATAAAACTATCTTGTTACGTCTTATTGATCTCAAATTAATAACCCACACTATTTCATTAATCACATTTCATACAGCAGTCTCGTCTGCTGACATTTCAATGGCGATTGTTCGTGTGTCCCTCTCACACTATAGGAGCAATGTGTGAGAGTGAAAGAGATAGTGATTGCGCAGTGATTCATGCGCGTGCGCAGCGGACCGTTACCCGAGCCCCGGCCGGTGTAAGTTACAAACTACCGAGGTATTGCTTTATTTTTGCTATTGGACTCTTTCTTGTTTCTTATTGTGGTTACAAAAAGATTGAAACACAAAGGAGCTATTGAGGTGAAATGTCTTCTCTGTGGTTAAGTTTCGACAAAAGAAAGTTTTTAAACAATGATTTATGTTTTTATTATTGTGGGTTTATTTTAGAGTAGTACCTCCACTCTTACATTACGTCAGGGTATGAGTACGTTCAAGTAGTTAATATAAATGAAAACAATTCAGCCTCTATTTTGCGTTCAAACGTAGTTATTACATAAACTGGGTTTGAAATCACACAGGGAGAGTTAGGTATAAATTAAGTTCATTTCAACGCTGACACCTTGCGGTTTCACACCCTTCGCCTTCCTTACTTGTGTCGTTTCCTATTTTTGGTTCCTTTTTAGAAACCTAATACCACGGGTTTATTTAGAATATTATTTGTGTAGTTTCCCTTGATATTTACAATGTATAAAGTAAGCAGGAGGAAAAAAATAAGGATTGGATGTAAGAGGGTCGGAGGAAATGCGTGGGTCGGCAAACTTTTCACAGTTCAGTTGTAGCTGATATTATATTGATGTTAGGAACATCATTATCCGGAGCAAAATTAATGAGGCAACGAATGGTTCCGTAAGACGGCACACGTGGATCAGAAGAAGGGAGATGTGGGGATAGGAGTAAAATATACCTTGTGATAGGTATTTGTCAGCCTCCTTGGCGTAGTTGGTTAGACGCCATCTGTGAAACGCCGAAAACGCGGTCACGTGGTCAAAGTTTTATGTGATCCACATGTGTTCGTTTCAGGTCTGGGTGTTGTGCGACTGCAAAGTAGTTTGTGACACCCAAGACAACACTCGATCTTAATGTGTATGCGACTATGTATGCGACTGTTGGGGGTGTATTTATAATATTCATAATATCTCAATGGTGAAAGTGAAACAAGCTTACGCGAAATTTTTATCATAATCGCGATGATCTCGTGTCTTGGGCGGCGCCTGCAGTACCGTTACAAAGCGTCGGTCGCGCTGTCGCGCAGTTTATTTGGTAGGTAAACAGGTCAATTTTTTGATCTATGTGGGTTAGAGATACGATTCAGACCTCTTCCGACACGCTCTTTGATCAAACTCGTTTGTCGATTTTTGATGTTTTGGTTAGTTAGGCTTTGGTGATTTATTGGGGTTAGAATGGTTATTTATCTGCCTTTGTCTTTGTAAACGAGGATTTGAGAGAAAACCTGTAGTACCTATGTATGTTGTCAAAAGATATGTTTAGTATTTAGGTAAAGTATTTGGGGATTGGTTTTCTGGTTATTTGTTTATCGTCAACAAAACTAGAAAAATATTTTTAATAAAATTAAATTGAATATCGGTCTTATAAATAGTCATTGGTCTGCAAAAATATGGAACTAAATGAAATATAATTTTAATAATTTTGGTGTGTCAGATTTTGCACATGTATATGAGAAAGAAAATGGGAATTAGGTTTAAATTACTGTAGTACTGTTTTAAAGATCTTTTGGTGCATTAAATTTATCATTAATTAGTTTAGAAAACAGACTTAGTGATTTTGGCAATGCTGGGGTTATGTGCAGAACCACCGCGTTTATATTACTCATTATGCAGTCTTTAAGCTGTATAGACAACTATAGATGGTTTTCCAATTCCTACTAAACTGGTAACTAATTTCATAAAAATCCTAAAATTCCAATTTAAATAACCGGATGGACCGTAACAGATTACAAATAAATAATATCGTGAGATGTGTCTACCCACGCTGTTGTACATCTAGAATCTAGGTTAAAGAAAAACAAGTCTCATATAACATAAATAAATAATTTTAAATGCGCATTTACAATGTTTTGGCTTCCTGCAATAATAACTGCATTATCATTGTAAGACAGGTTTCTGTAGGATATGACCAGTCATCTTCGGAGACTGCTTGAGACAGTTTCGGGTTTACCATATTCGGTATTGTAATAATATGTTAGTCACTTTAAATACAGGCGTATTTATGTCAAAGATTTTTCTCGGAATTTCCTGCGTGTATGTCGTTAATTTTATCATTATCTTGAGCTACATTAAGTCCTTTATCTTTAAAGTGTTTTGTGAATCTCTAAAGATTCTTTGTACTCATTTACATTTTAATTGCATATTTTTGTTGTTTTCTTAATACGAGTATGTGTTCCCCGGTCCAAAACAAATGTGAAACAAAGGCCAGTAGAAAAATAATGATACATTTAGAAGTGACGGCTAGCTCAAATATTAAAGGGCATTACTAGTTCTAAACAATTCTATGATTGACTAAATTTCAAATTCTTTCAAGTTTTTTCTCAATATTTTTGTGTTTTTTTGTTGTGGATGCAATTATTTGTTTCCAATTCCTACTATTTGATTTCCTTCTAAAAAATTTAATGGGTAAAAACCAAAATACACCATAGGCCCTAAGAGGCTCGCTAAGCTACACTGGTCAGTGTCATTACTCAATTCTTAGCATGCCTTCTTAATCCTAGCGAATAATAGAGGTATTGGCCGGGATGGACTTTAGTAATAAAGCTAAACCTAGATTTATTCGATTTTGAGAAACTTTGTAAAATATTTTCTTCCATGTTAAATGAGTCTAAGCAAACCAACCCAAAGACCACACAAAGCAGTAACAAACGATGCTCTTTGTAGACAATGTCTGCTGGCAATGCTCACTATTTCATACGTTATCTCAGATATTTACTGCTCTTATTTGTATGTTATCAGCTCGTTAGTGTTTATCTTGTTAGTCATTTGTTATGAGCGTTTTTGAGTTGACTATTGTTGGCATAAAGACGCTTTGTCTCAGCCGCGTTTCAAATTTAGTAAGGGAAATAAGTAATTAAGTCTAAGAATATCTTGATAATTTTCGCATGCTCTGTTTGGGATCGTTGAACTAACTAATATAGGATCCGTTCAGAGGCAACTATCTACGTTCTGCGAATTTTAAAGTACGCGATAATATACCTACTTAATTTCGTTCAAAATGGTTTGTTTGGTTATTAAATAATAACCCCGCAGGGACTAAGTCAGAAATAAGTAGAGTCGTGGTATTATATCTTTATTGATACTATCTAATATTTTCGTATTGTCGCAGCGACGTTGAGTAAAAAATCTTGAGGATATGAAAATAATTATACCTAGGACTTATGTTAGCATGATTTAATCAAAACTGGGTATTAAACTTCGCCGTTTGACATTTTTTCAATATTTTAACTCTAATTTACACCGCTAGAAATTTTCCCTAAATAATACCTATTAGATTCTTATTGAAAACTGCCTCTTCACCCCAACCTCCCTGGGAAACTGCGACAAAGCAACACGTGGTTAGAAAGGCGGCAGCGGAGTGTGACGAAACGCCGGACAATTGCGGCATTGACAAAAAACTAGTCCGCCATTCATCTCAGCCTAGATCTCGGGAAAGCGCCCGCTGTTACTCTTGCTTTGTGCCTGCCACGCTCCGGTGAGTTTAGCAAAATACTGACGTGTCAATCAATTAATAATTTAGACATGGGCCTTAAACCCTATGGTTCCTGTATTACGGTTTTCTTTTACTTTGGATAAAAACTAAAGGTAGTCGGGAAGAACGCTGCAAAGCTCTCCTTTCGGTACCCAATGGATGGTCAAATGAAGCATGCTGGTGTTACACACTAGGGTTCGTCTTAGAAAAGTGTTGAAACTTGTCATGCTTTAAAAGTTCCATTCTTCGAGACGTATTACAACCTTTTCATGTCTAACACTTGCAACGCACCTGCAATCCGATAGTTGGTGTGAGAGATGAAAATATCAAACACTTTTTTTATCGATCGGTAAGTAATTTTGCATCTAGAAAACCACTAGTGTTATCCAGCTGATTCTATTTTCAACTTGACAATATTCTCTGACCAATTTTTGGTATTATTTTGATATGCAAAGTAAACCGTCACAAATAAAGCCCAGATAACTAGTCGGAAATACAACCAGACTTTGTTTTGCGAATCATATGTGGATTCAAAGCTAATAGAATTTGAACCGGTAATAATTAATTTGGCCCGCCATTTTAACTTCGTAACGCTCGACTCATTGAGTGCTATATTTATTGAACTATACCAACATACGCGATGTAGGCTATGATTATTGACGTAGTTTTCGTTCCATTGCTTGCATAATTGAATTTATTTACTTCATATTACTGCAATGTTCTGGATAGTAGAAAATAGTAAAGTCAATTCGTGCTTATGAGAGACTTTTAGGTCATAGTAAAATCAATCAATCCACAACAATGCTATTCGGAAATCAGTATACCTAATGTACTTTTGCATGAATATAAGAAACCATTAAATCAGTATAAACTAACATTTTAGATGGGTCCTGTATAAGTTTTTATTCTATTACATTACTGACTGAAAACTAATCGGTTATTGCCTTCTCCCATCAAACGAGTAATGCAAATCAAACAATGCGATAAAGAAGTAAAATATGAAGCATTGTGGTACATGTTTAATAAATGTTTAACGTGCCGTGAAGGGACATTCACTTATGAAGTTTGTTTTCAAACGCGCATTTCAATTGTTTGATTAATTAGGTTATGCTATTGTTAGGATAATTGCTTTTACATCTATTATTCTGTGTCAAACGTAATCATTCGCATGTTAAACATTTGATTAATTTACTTGTTCGCTTGCTTGATGTAAAATATTTTTAGGATGCATTATTTTTACAGAGCTACTAAACAAAAATCACATTTTCCTCAGCCACAGGAACTCCGCTGATACATAAAGGCTTCCTCCTTGGATCATTTTGTGGTTATTTATCATCCACTTTAACGATTAAGAAAAACATATGTACACCAAAGTTCTTAAAAAGAATAACAAATTTGAAGTCCATTAAACAGCAGTAGGCCAGTGTGGTCTACTCAAACTTACACCCTTCTCAGACTAACATGTTGTTTATTAATTACAATATTCTTGACTTCTACCTAGTTAAGAAAAAATACTTACATATACTTCACCTAAATCTTGTGTAGCTCACTACATGAATAAGGTCTTGATTTACCTTCATACTATATGATGAACAAGAGCATCCATTACAATGTAGCACGACTGCCAAATTCAACCCTTTTAGCCACGTGTCATGACAGATTGCACTTCTGTACTCCCACTACCCTGCGAGCACTTACCTCCCCGACATATTAATGTAGATTTACCGGGAGCTGTGTAGACAATGCACAAACAGACAACATCTCCAACAAGTAATTAACGTTGTATAATGGAGATATTACTGGCTAAACCATTATTGCTAGTCTGGTTGGATTAATTTCAGCAAGGGTTTCTTGATTGAGAAGGTCATTATGTCAGTCAATGTATAGGATAATTACGGGTTATTTTTTGGGTGTACTTTTTGGTGGTAAATACATAGGTCCGACGATTGAGTAAATAGTTTAACTGATAGTGATAACCGCTGCATGAACACTTACAGCGTTGGGGTTGTCGATCTGTGGCTTAGCTTCCGAACCAAAAAGGAAAGGTATGGAAAAAAGAACGGAAGTTGGACATTCTGGATATCTTATTCACCGATCGAAACGCAAAAGCAAAGTCGTCACTCCTTTTTTTAGACAGTGGTCCACCCAGATCAACCTGTATTCCTACACTAGTCTTAGCTCAAAATAACTCCTGAAGTGTATCCTTAAACGGTTAAACTCCTAGTAAAAATATACACAGTAAACAAACACAGTCACACATGCTAATAACAGGGGTTTTATTACGACCACTGGCCCACAGCCGCGACAAATATTTGCGGATCGTATTAACGTTTGACCCCGGGCGAAATTTCAACCCACGACCTCTCATTTATAAGCCGTTTGCGACTTTATCTATCTATATTACCATTGAGATTTGAAATGGTTAATGACAGGAATGCCCATCGTTGAATCTTAACTGCTATAAACGTATAAGTTACAGATTAAATTGGATCGATATTACATGTGTATGAATAGGAATAGCAAAAAGGGCAGGAATTATTATAAAGGAGAAAATTGAAAATGTTATCATAAAACCATTAACAAATCATCAACTTAAGATACAATAAATATTATGTCTATTACTTAACACAAATATCTCCCAAACAGAGCTATGCACATAATTATATAGTTACTCATACTATACCTATAAGTATTTAATAATATTGCTACTCTAGACAGCAGTGACGGGGATTGAAGTCTTTTCCGGCTCTTCAACTTGTATGAACCACTACATTTTGCACTACGATTAGATAATAAATAGGTCTGCCAATTAATCCACTGGGACCTTAACGATTCACAGACCCTTAAATTCCCACTTAGACTCAAGTAAACTCTCCCATACTCGTAAACAATTGTCAAGTCATTGACAGTTCAGTGACAGCGATGACGTCGACAGCGTGACTAGTGACGTAGGTGCTAACAAGACCTCTAAGCTAACTGTCTTGGAGCCTTTTATATATTTGTTTAGTACATCTTATAGGTTAATACCCTATTTAATTGGATGTTCACTTGTGGCTTTGAGTTTTGGAAATGTGTAAAAAGGTTGGTGAACAGAATGTCCACTCATAAAGTTAAAAAATATAACTGTAATTGCAAGAAAAAATAGAGTAAAGAAAAGAGATGCATGCATCTCCTAGATTTTTCTATATTAGTTACGAAGCAGTGTAAAGCAAACTTCTAAGGATTAGCCCATGTTATTAAGAATGCTCCTGCCCGGCAGTAGAATGTATATTATGAGCTGATATATTATGTATTTGATACCGTTTTAATAACTTGTGTCAGCTAGAGACACCTATATCAAGTTGTGGCGTAGGGCATCAAATTATATTTATATTTCTAATAAAAAACGCCTAATTGAAGTATAATTTGACAGCCTCTATGGCGCAGTTGATTACGTTGGTCGTGAAATAGAAGGCCGCGAGTTCGAGCCCCGCATCGGATTTCGGAACCGAAAAGTCTCTCCTAGTGACCGATACCCACGATACAAGACGTGATCTTTCTATGAGCTCAGAATTGTGTTATCTGTTGAGTGTATTTATTTATTAAAGATACCTGTACTGTTCTAAGCTGTAGGTCAGCTTCTCAATCAGTGTTTTAACACATTTCCTACAGTAATGTCTGACACACGAGTCCCTGCGGCCGTCCTCGCAAGTCATTTGTCATCACCGTGTCACAACTACACCGCTTTGTCAGCCACTCTATCAAAGTAGCTGGATTTTTGGATACTCAACCCTATTGTCATGAGGATATGGTGTGGTTTTGATCAACATGGGAATGCTTAATCACATTATTGGTGACATACGTGTAATTTTCAAACAAAAAGCAACATACAGTCGAATTGAGAACCTCCTCCTTTTTTTGAAGTCGGTTAAAAAAACGTTGTATTGTTGTGTTAGCGCGGGGTATTATTTTTATACGTGTTGAAAGTAATTTTAATTTCCTGGATGGTTACATAATGGTTTGTCAGCGGTTATAATTGTGAGTAAAAATAGGTTTATTAGTACCTCGTGGGTGTCTTTTGCATTAAATAAATAATAAATAAATACACCCAAGAGTCACATACATAGTCCTGGCCTCACACTAAGATCGAATCTTGTGTCGTGGGTATCAGAAACTACGAGAGACTTTTCGGTCTCACAAACACCCAGACCCGAAACAAATACCTGTGGATCACACAAATATTTGTTTCGGTGCGGGGATCGAACCCGCGGCCCCTCGTTTCACAGGCGGCGTCTAACCAACTGCGCCACGGAGGCTGTCGATTATTAAAAAGAAAGTGTCTAAAGAACGAACAAAGGCATCTATATCTGTGTGGCTTAGCGTGATATTAATCGAAAATATTATACAGATGATAAGAGATTACCTCTCTCTCGGTTTTTTATATTTTATCAGCATTCTATTACACATACTTTCACTTTGCTCAATATGAACTAAACCAGCGTTTACCCCGGGGTAAACAGTAAACACTGCACGTTATTTAAACTGACAGCTGTAACCCTTTGATGCCACGGGTAATTAATCGAAAATCGCATTTAGTACTAAACAATCCGTCGTTTTCCGTCCAATTGCCCACTAAATGCAACACAATTCAATGCAAATGCCCCACCGGCGTATTACCGGGTAGCCGATGCCGATTGTAATGGCCGGTTCGCTAATCGGCACGTATTGTCGCCCACTTTACCGGCTAATCGGATTACGGCACAGATTTAAATCGTGTGATGGAAAGTGACGTAGGATTACCAGTTTCATGCAGTTCTTCGGATTCGCCGGAAAATTGACTTTGTTCGTATCAAAATTGAATTTATAGAAACTGGATCGATCGATCGAAACGTCGGGAAGTTAAAAAATGTAAAAATTAAACCAAATCGCGATAAAATCCGTAAAATAGTTTTATTTCAATACTTTTTATTTTTCTAATATAATGTTTATTACCCCTGTAAATGCCCTTTGAATCCCGATGTATTGAAAATGAGCTACTCTATTGATGCCAATAGATAACAGTGAACCCTGTGACGTCACGCTCCGACCCGGGAGAGACTTAATGTTTAATCCTATAAACGTGACCGTCTTGTACCCATTCCTGTTTAATTGTTATTTTTACTCAAATTCACTGCTTTGTTTCAGGTATGTTCCTTATTATGAAGAATGAATGTATGTTATGATTAAAAAAAAAACAATATTTTTATGGCTATGTATGTCGGACTTAACTTTGCTTATTATGTCGGCCCTATGAATTTGTTTTTCATTACAGCATATTCGAAAGGTATTCCACTGTTTGAAAGATCAAAAGAGCAAAGCGTTTTTACGTTACATCGACGAAAACTAACAAAAATACAATATCTTCACAACGCTCCAGTGATCAAAGCCCAAATTCGCGTATACACATGACAGCGTCTAATGAAAAATACTATTCCATCACCACAGGCCAGTCTCGCCAATAACAGTATCCGAAACAGGCCGACATTCGCAATGTACTTGTGCAAAGCGCAATTTACTTGTGCAGAGCGCAATATACTTGTGCCACGCGCAATACCCGCTACAAGTTTATGATACGGCACGTGAATGCGGAACAATGCGTTTTAGAACGCATTGTAGTTGCTTTTACTGTTATTAAAATACATGTAGGTATAGTTTCGGGTGCTGGGTATTTCGCCTATTGTCTGGGTTTACAAAGGATATAAAAATATAAATATGTTTTGGTCGAAAAGTCTTTTAAATGAACTTTTAGCAATCAAATCAGTAAAATACTACGGAGCATCGGAACGTGTTGTAGCTGTGAATTAGAAAGGACGCGAGCAGCTCCCTCAGAAACGCCAACTGCTTATTTAAGTATTCTCTTTTAGTTCAAAATGTTTTACTCAAACAGTAATTAACCATCTGGTACTAGACAGAACTATAAGGGGTCGGAATGGTGAATTGTTTTATAACTTTATTTACCATAAGCACATTGCAGACAGAAATATTTGACTTTTTAAATCATATAAAATCAACCACCCACCTGAAGGACCCTTTTAGTGTTAGTTCTATCCTCTGGTTCAGTAATTGCACTGCAAGTTGAACTTTAACAGACATCTAAAAGTTCCATAACATTTAAGAATAGTTGATGAAGCAGTTAGTCATTTCACCAAACATGTGCGCACTAAAAATATACTTTATTTATTTATTCATGCATTTATAAAGATGTCGTGTTTCGTACTCTAAGTAGACAGCCTTTTCGGCGACGCTGTAGTTAGGATTGAAGGAAAATTCCAAGTTTTAAACTTACTTTAACTTTATTCTTTGACGGCTAGAGTGCATTTTGCGATGTGCAATCGTAGCATATAAGTTGTATGCACTCAGAAAGTTAGGCTTTGAATGTCGGTGAAGTGGGATTTATTCGTCGATTCCTTTTTCTGAATTTTATGTGTTTGAATACACGTTTGGGTCCAGAATATATCTTGTATTTGTCCGGTTTCCGTAGAGCTAAAGGCGAAAGGATAAGCTGTTATACCTTGATTCAAATTTTAGCATGGAAATAACCTAGTTCAGTTTCTGGGTGGAATACAATTGAAGGAATGTATGAAGCAATAGTTAGGTTTTGTTGTGCAGTTAACGATTTAATTCACAACTTATTAGAGTAATTGAAAAATTAATTGTTTTTTGTTTAATTATAGTGATGAAAGAAAAAAATGAGTCTTCATCACAAACCGTACAGATTATTCATGCATGTATGTGAAAACAGTAAAGAAACTAGGTCCCACAACGAAGATAGTTAAAACTCGGTTAAAACATCAGCACTTTTTATTTCTCTCACGTTGCTATCTTATCATTATAATTTTCCTGGCAAAAATGGCGCGAACGGTGCCAGTTAATTGCACTTAGTCTGGTAACTTAGAAAATTCTTGAATTTATAAGGTAGTAAATTTTAATACTAGTCTAGGTACGACTTTACACGTCTGTAATTTGTTATTATGTGCGCAATTACAATTTATTGGAGTGCTTAAGAACGCAGGTGGAACGAATTTGGATAGGATTTTTGTTATGATAATTACGATATTCAATTTAACTGTTGAGGAGAAATTATTAAAAAATTAACATGTTTTTAAAAATTCCTATTATATCCCTAGAAGAGTCTAGGTTCACCGCGTTTTTAATAAAAATAAGACCATTCTCATATAGAAAGAAGATTCGTTTACTAAAACATAATTACGGGTATATTCAGTCTATTTTCGGTTTCCTTTTCTCCTATAAGTCAAAAAATAGTTAAATTAATGATAGGCATGTAGGTATAACGTACTATTTCTACAATACTATAATTTAATCAACAATTCGTCTCGTTTTTACACCTTAATGGTTTAATCGTTGCTGACCGACTTCCAATACTAGGTATAGTTATCGTGAAACAGTTAGTTTACTTCGAAGTTTAAACGCTAGTTTAGGGGTCCTCTTTGATAACCTAATTATTGTTGACACAGAAGAAACGATTTTGCATTTGAAAATGTTCTGTCTTATTCTAGGAATCTAATTCAGGTATTTGCAATTTAGTACCCCTTCATGTTGTTACTAAGCCAATGAGGCAACTAATATTAGTTTGGATATTTATAGCATACTTATTTTTTAAATATATTCCAATATACACGTAAGCCATATTGGGAATATTAACTCGGTGAAAAATAATATTGCTTGAAACTGTTTATACGAATGCTTGTTTTCAGATACTATGCGTGTGTTTTCAAAATACTGTTGTGGATATTGCAGGAAAAACGTTTTTATTACGTAGGTATTAGGGCGTGGTTTTCCGTGTATGCAAGTGTGCTAATTCTGGTTTTATCAAATAGTAAACAGATCTCCATGCTTATGTTTATTCATTTCCTAGGCAGTGTGGAACCTGATAATTTATACTAGGGAATTCGATAGGATTTACTCGGACTATATTTGAACTGGTATGCGTAGCATTGCGAATTGAAAATTTGACATATATTTTAAACGTTTCTCACGCTTGTACACCTCAACGGGTGTAGACAAGGCGCTAGTATCTAGTATAGGCTATATTATTTTTGGCCCAAATATTTTACCATGGCCATATTTCAGTGCTTAATGTAAAATGTTCCATGAGTCTATTATACAAGTCTATTACTACAATTGATACGTTTTCGTATTCAAACTTCATAAATATTTCAATGCAAATTTTTATTTCATTAGGCGACATCTAGCAGCACATGCTTGAACTACTCTCCTTTATAAATAATAAATAAATACACCCAACAGTCACATACATAGTCCTGACCCCACACTAAGATCGAGTCTCGTGTCGTGGGTATCAGAAACTACGAGAGACTTTTCGGTCTCACAAACACCCAGACCCGAAACTAATACCTGTGGATCACACAAATATTTGTTTCGATGCGGGAATCGAACCCGCGGCCTCTCGTTTCACAGGCGACGTCTAACTAACTGCGCCACGGAAGCTGTCTTATTGAAAAACCCATTAGATTTACAGTTTCCAGCATAATGCAACCATACAACTTATTTTTTATGACACAAAACCTTTACATAGCTTGAAATCGCTTCTATGACTGATTCTCCATTCATCCTCTGTCGCGATTTAATTTTAAAAGAAGTTTTAATTACATCCGCGGTGGTGACACGCCGTTGTTCCTACGCAATGTGGTTTTGTGGACGAGCTTCATCGCTTTGCTGGTATAATTAAAAGAATATATTAAAATGGTTTAATTCTATGTGGTTTTGAGATGTATTTGTGGAGATTGCGTTCTTTAATAGTTCGCAGTACAATATATGTCTTTATTGTAAAACAAACTTTAATTAATTACTAAAATATCATTTTTAAAGTGCGTACGGGACTCAGAATTTTGCTGGATACGGACGCTGTCGAAAGGTAATTATGGAAACCTTATTGAAAGATCCATGCTCAACAATGGGATCACTGTAGTTGATCATGTCAAATAATAGTTGTAAGATAATCTATTTCATACAAAATTGTGTCCAAAAAGTACTGCAAACACGAAATTCAACGATGGATAGATAATACGCTTTATATGCGATCTCATTAAATGAATTATCAAAGACAAAACTTCATTCAACAATGTTAAACATCAGAACAAGATTTCAAGTTCCCTCAATCAAAAAATCATCCAATCACGTCCCCAAAACCACAGTCCCGTATACTAGATTAAATTCCTCGGCAAGAACCCGCAGGCACTTGACAAATCGCCGAGAACCGCTGGACTATCGAAGGCTGCGGTCACGCGCATTAGCCGACTTTCTAACTCTGGTAACGAGAATTGTGTGTTCGGCGGGATTTTAGATGATACTGAGGGTATAAGTTGTTTGCTGTGGTTACGCAGTTTTTAATTTGGATTTTTTCTTTTAAAGTGAAAGGACACCAGTGGGGAAGGAGCACGTGAAGAGATTAATGATAGTTAAATTAGTAAAAGAGATGGTAAGATCAGACCTGCCGAGTCTGCTGTTTCAGAGGCCTGTTACAAACAGCCGTGGTAGAAATTTATAATTAATAATTTATCGAAGTAAACAGCTCAGCTTTCTCCCACGTACTACAAATCTATGGAACCAGTTGCCAGCGGCATCATTCCCGGACAGATACGACCTGGCGACCTTCAAAAAACGAGCGTATTCCCACCTCAAAGGCCGGCAACGCATCTCAATGCCCTATGGTGTTGCAGATGTCCATGGGCAGCGGTGTTCACTTACCATCAGGTGAACCGCATGCTCGTTTGCCCCCTATAATATAAAAAAAAAAAAAAAAAAAAAAAAAAAAAAAAAAAAAAAAAAAGCTGATTGCCTGTGGTCACTGCCGTTAATATAAATCCACTTTACTGATCAATGAATTGCTGAAATACGTGATAATAAGCAATATATAGGGTGAAAAGAGATTTATAATGAACTATCAGTACCAATGATACTTGTTTCCCATGTCTTCTGTGGACCTTACAGCGACCTTTTCTTGACCTTTTAAACGCAATATTACATTGGAACTAATCTTATACTAAAGATTTCTAAACAGCCTTCAGAATAATATCGATAAAACCAACTATCCAATAACTAAATATCTCAGCGATCAAAGGCAACAGTAACTCAAAGTGTTCGACTCCACCGGACCAAGTTGGCACCTTTTCATCAACCGCTCAAGTACTCCCTAAGTACGATTAAGGGTTTTTGTCTCGCAAAGTTAAGAGCGAAGTTCGATATAGTGTTTGTCTTCTGAGAAGCTTCACTGCAAGTTGGAGTTCAGAAGAGCAGGGTTGGTGGTAAGTTATTTGTTTGTAAGTGACCTTTAGAGTGACGTGTGGTAATTTGGTGGGTATGTTCTATTATCAGTGAATCGGAGTGATCAGCAATGTGTACAAAAATCAAGGTTGTGATAATTTTAACTTGTCAAGAAGATATTATGCAATACCGGTTGATATTTTGTTTATCCAACATTTCTCGTGCTCGATTTCTAGAGTTTATAGACAAAATACTGCTCAATTACGATTTCTATATTGCATTTCCTATAAGTGTTGAAGCTATAGCAACTATTAAAAGTGTCACGACTACTGACACTGCTTTGTAATCCAGAATTCGATTGGCTTGGGTCATATTGCACCACACCGGCCTATTACATATATATAATTCTTATAGAGATATCTACAGTACTTTTCCTCACGTTCTTCCTTACCGCATTCGATCGTGGTCAAGTCATCGATGTTTAAGAATCGATTAGGGCAAAGTCGATTAAAGTTCGGACTTCGAAAGTGAACCCTAATCAAGCGGCGGCATTAGGCGCCAGGTGTCGGTAACTTGTCCGACGCAGAGCTTGACCTCTCTGCCCCGTTTCGCGATAGTTTTGTGTTGGAGGTCCTGTGTTCGTTATAGATTTGATATAGATTTAATAGTTTCGACAATTTATTTAATTCAATATCTACATTATGGAAGTGCATCGCAAGGGCTTGGCTTAGAATCTATCTGACGAATATAATCGGTAGTGTAATTAGTTTAAGGCAAACTTGCATGCGAGAAAGAGTCGTAAGCCCGATAATGAATAAAGTCAGATTGAAGATGATGATTGTTAAGGAACAGAAGAAGAAGGAAGAGGGGGATGGAGATATATGTATTATTTTGTAGCAACTATCCATAGAGCTAAAGATAATTTCTTTCTGACGTTTACAATAGATGAAATAAGTAACAGTCATAGATCAAACGGCCCTCATAGGTTTTCATAGCTAGGTCATTAGTCTTCTAATGTAGTATAAGTATGGAATTTTAAAGAATTACGTCCAATATTTGTTCTACAATAAAGTCTGCATGCAAAGCTTCATAAATCTCCTTGTAAACACAATCAATTATTTCCTTCGCTCTTTACAGTTTCCCCTCACTAATCTCCCGAGTTAGTTTTTGTGTATTGACCGGCATGGCTTGCGTTTTGCTCCAGTTAATGGGTTCCTCGTCTGCGTCACCTTCAGCTGTCATCCCTAAAGTTTAGCTTTATTTATTGCTTCGCTACGTGACGTCATTGTTTTTGTCGCTAATTGGAGGATTTTTTCATGTCCGCTCTGGATTGTCTGTTTGAATTGTAAATTTCTGCAAAATACGTTGAATGAATAAGTAATTGAGGGTGGTTTTGCTTGGGTGTTTATTACCGTTGTGCTAGGTTTTATAAATCCAAAGCTCTTTTAGTAAGGAAAATCTTCAAGTGTTCAATTTACTATAGCTTAGTTGATAACACTTTTCCAAAAGTTCATAGCCAATATTATTTTATGAGCCTGTTCGGCAGTCCAGTATTAATATTTTTGTGCTAGCCTTATGGGTTTATTTGGAGAAACTTTAATATGGTTTCTGACCGCTGTACTGCTACCATTAAAAGACGTAGGGTCTTGAATTTATTTCACGTCACTCCAGCTCCTTAGTGTCAGAACAATGTAAGCTACCGCTTTATTCGTCCTCGAATTTAGTCGTCGCAAAAATCTCGTATCTACAAAAAGAAAAACTCAAATCATATAATCACTAAATTCATAATTATTCTTCAACAAGTAAAAACCCAAAACGAGACTTCAGCTCTCAAACAACTTAAATAAAGATTTCGCTTAAATTATAATTAAAGTTTGGACTCCAACTTCATGCATGGCATTAAAACTACGTTCCCCACCGAAATATAGCCGTTTACATTTCTCAAAAAATGAAGATTTTCGTGTAATAACTGAGGCGGTTAAATTTAATAGCGCCTAAGCGAGGCGAGAGCACATCGGTTCTGCACCGGACGAGGCTCCGCTGAACACTATCAGGAATTAATATGGAAATGTGGAAGAACTTTGTAGTGTCTTTAGTATAGGGGTAATTGTTTTAGACTACGTTTATGGGGAACTGATTAATTAAGAGCGGATTTTAGAAAAAAAAAGCATTTATGGTCTATCTAAACTAACAGGTTCCATTTGACGTTTCATACTTTTAACGTAAATAACTTTGTGCAGACGTATCCCACACAATTTCAATAACACTTTCCGTAAAACCCTGGAATTATGAAGCTATTCTTATTTTATCACTAGACTTACAATCCATAATCACTAAATTTAAACTAGAATCCTTTAAATAAAGCAAAATTACCATTTTAAACAACATATTTTTTTTCTAGACGTCATTACAAAGTCACCTCGTTAGGTCTTTTACCGGTAGAGTCGAGACTATTCAAACGCATTTGTATACGCATAATCGGTAAAAATATTTAAATAATCGAGCAGATATAAAACAGTTGTTTTTTAATTTTTAAAAATACTGAACTTTCACCTAATAATAGGTATGCTGTCAACGAACATACATAAATAAATAGTGAAATAATAATATTAATATGAATTAATTTATCATTAATTAATAGATTTGGATATTACAATGGAAATGAAGGCAGTATTGTAGGATACGCCACACATAGTGAAGAGGTTCCTCACTTTGGAGTATATGTATTGTATTGTATGTATGTATCATGTGTTCGTAAGCATGTGCGTGATGTGGACTGGACTCGAAAAAGTGTCTGCACCCGGGTGAAGCCGGGACGGGCCGCTAGTAATAGATAAATCACTCCTTTTGTTCCTAAATAGTAAAGTGACATGCAATTGTTGATGTCTCATTAGAATAAAAATGTTCATGAAAAAATAAACGAAATGATGTAAACTGAAAATATAAACTGTAATCGATTAAGAAATACAAACAAATATTATCGATATCTCTAAATAATCGGATATTGTAAGAACCGATTTATTTGACAGCATCCCTATTTCCCAATGTCAAATGGAACTTCTTAGTTTAGATAGACCATAGTAGTCGGTTTTGGTTATTCGACTGTAGTTATAGCTTCTGTGGGTTTGAAGTTTCTTTATTTTGAACGTATTTAGGCTTTTTTAATCCATCAAATACATCCCATACATCAAGGTTTTCAAAATATAAAATATATCACTAATTAATCGTGTCAATTCTTTGATTGTGTCAATGCTTTTATGAAACCTATTTAAAATCTTAATCATTCTCTATTTAGTCTTGATTAGCTTTTCAAGGACTTTTTCGAAAGATGTTTATAATATTCGAGCCAAAATCTACACTATTTTATGGAGCTTATCAATCCAGACAAAAACTATTGTACCATCACTTCTAAACTTACATTTACAAAGTTTCGAAAGGGGCACAGGTTATTCTACTAAAAGGTAGGAAGTTAAGCAACGTAGTATCAAAGTTCCAGCATATAGTTTCCGAATGCAATTAAAGAGCGAATTTCTTGATTAAAGAAATCCCGAACTCGCCAGCTATAATTACTGCGCGGTGAGAGGTAGATTTCCAAGTTAAATGACTGCCCAGTTACTGTAACAATGACTGTGTGTATAGGCACGATTTAGCACAGACTTTGTGGGATAATCCTTATAGTTTTCCTACCATTGGCAGGCTCTCAACATAATGATACTTAACATCTTATGTCTCAGGATGGCGAACGCAGTGGAATGCCAAGCCTTGCTATGTGCCTAGTTCATGGTGTTCTTTAGTTTTGCTACTGTCCATGAGCGGTCATATCGCTTGCCATTAGGCGATGGCATTCTCGTCTCGTCGTTCATTGCAATGAAAAAAAAACCTTTTGGATTAGTTTTTTAAGAAATTAGTTTTAGCTTCTTTGTTGCGCAATAAAGTACCTAATTAATATAAGTTGTACCATACAAGTCAAGTTAACACTTATAAAAATGCGGGTTAGAAATCATCTGTTTGTAAGTCACCTCCGCCCATAAAACTTACGAGACAAATTGTATTAGTTGTTTGTCTTGTTAATTTTTAAAAAGGCTGTTGCGAAAAAGAGGTAGCAACATCAGACGAAGATATATTTATACTTTCCAACGATCATATTACTATTAATCTAGCAAAAAGTGACATAGAGTTTCTAAAATTTCTATCAAACACACAGGGTGACGAAACGTGGATATAAAAATGAAGAATAGCAAACACCCAAAATTCAATGGAAAAATATCGTTTAATTGAATATTGTTCTACCTGCGTGCGTCCTAACTTGTCCGTATTTATCCTCTGTGGAGAGCGGTATGTTTGGCGCAGTTTCGCTCGTTTTTGAACCGTTAGAATTTAAAACTTCGACGTAGAATAAATACCAGAACCGGCTTTCTAGTACCTATTCATTGGGAGAAATACATTTTCAGAGAGCATTTTTAAAGGTTTTGTGATAAGTTTAGCTTTCATGATTTGTTCTTAAAAACTATCATGTAGAAGTCTTAATCAATTTCTATAAAATATTGATTTAGTGCACAAAAATGTTTTCAGGTATATCGCATCAAGCTAGCGTCGACTATGGCCTATAGATTTACATTGGTGGGGGAATCTAGAGTTTATGAAAATTATTATGAATGGCCGAAGTTCAAAGGTCAACTATCAGTAGCTGAAAATATCAATTTTAATAGGTTTTTTTTATGTCACAACGTCTATTAAACTTAAAGTCTTGTATACAGATTACAGACTATCCTAACAGAAACATAACACATGGAGACCATACTCGTGAAGCAAGTTTCATTGGCGTTTTGTTCACCACGTCTGCTTAAATACGCCAGTTAGCTAATGAAAGGGTTAAACTGCGGAGTTGTCCACGGATTGTTTAATTTCCCGTACCACTCGTTATTACAGGGGACACGAGTTCACGTCATGTAATAAAAATAAAAAGGGTAGGTGGGAACTACTTTAAAATTTTTACACTTGGTTTAAAGTAATTTTATACTGTTGGTGTTTTTGTTGTACGACAAAATGGACTGCAATTCATCTGATAGGAAGTTTAGTGCATTACAAAAAAAATGCCAGCTCGGTTTAAACAGAATGAACCTAAACGCCATACAAATGTGCGGTGTTCCGTAATCGTGAACGGTGGTCGATATCTACTTAATTACAACCATCCTGCCAACAGCTTTTGCGTCTCTGCCAATCTTATTTTTCACACGAAACGCATCATCGTATCTGTTACTTTACATTGTTATTTTGTAAGGTAATGATAGAAACCTGATTGAATCAAACTTTTTTCATTCTAGAGTTTAAGATCTCCACCAAGCCACTATCATAAAAATAATCTAAATCAAAAGCCTTTAACCACAACTTTCATTTGTTCCAATATAAATGTTTTATTTGATGATAAATTCCCATGATTGTTGTGCTCATTAATATTCTACCAAACCCGTATCAGAATACCACAATTAGCAATGAGCTTTTTATTTGTAATTATAAATTATGTAATATTATGGCATCAGGCGCACAACGTACAATTAATTGAAATTTAATATTACAAAGAAAAACAACAGTGTTTTTTTGACCGACAATGTGATCACAACCCACTTCATGGAGAGCAGTATAGTATTTAAAAGTATTTTGGTATATAATTTTAATAAGAGAAAACATCGCAAAGAAATCTGTATGCTTAACAGTTCTCTGCAGTCATTCTTAAGACATGTGAAGTCCGGTATCCTAAGCCAGCAGGGACGACTATAGTCTCACTTCTTTAAATCGTAAAAAAGTTCTTGCCCAGGTAAACCTTTCCAAAAAACATAATTTCGCAATCATACCTTTCTTAATAAAATGCTTCATTTGATTAACGGACAATCTATTACCTATTTCTTTCTTCATCGGACCATTAATAACATTTTGACACACCCTCAAGGACTCTGTCATTTGTTCCTTTCATTCCAATAATTCTAGGTTCCTTAACGTACAGCAGAAATTAAGTAGGCCGACATAATCGACAGATTCGCTGGCGCCGTTGTACTACAGTTCGATTACAAAAGCTGAGGTCTTGGGTTCGAATTCCAGGTTGGACAAAGTGCTATCGGGTTTTTCTATTCATTAACGGAGTCAGGATTTTGTGCCCGGTATGGCGATAGGCTCGTCACCTATCACATCGTGGGAATAAATATACAAGGCAAAATGTGGGTGTCCTGGTGGCGCCTTTGCCTACCCTTTCTGGGGTAAAGGCGTGAGTTTATGTATGTATGACATTATCAACACAAGGTATTCTACTTAAATAAAATTGTACTTACCAACACAAATAAATAACCAACATAAGTTACCTAGAATTTCTCAAAAGTATTTTGAGAGTATAACCAAGTTCTTTGATACAAAGCACACATAGGACACACTCGAAAGGACTAAGGGGATTGGCTTTCTTTCAACTGAGCATTGTCCTCGACCAGACGTCTTTGTGGCGGCAAACTCAATACATTGGTTTTGCATTTACTTACGTACACTTTTAAGATAGGATAGGAAACCAGAATTTAGTAAAAATATGAATTAAAACATTTGAATTCTAGATAAGTAATAGCTCTATTAAACTACGACTCGCTAAGAGTAAATCGTATTATTTTGACTTTCATCATCATCATTATTAGACCGTTGCAGTCCACTGTTGGACATAGGCTTCCCCCAAGGTACGCCACAGAGTCCGGTCTGCTGCTTTGACTTTAAAATCATTTATTAAGATGTTTTTTTGATAAGATATTGTTTTAATAACTTAAACATCATAATTTTAAACAAACTAAGTGAGAAAATAATCTATCCTTCAATCATGATTTATGTTGTAATATATCCTGTAATAATAATTTGATAATTTTTAATTAACTAATCGATGCTGCGGTATCCTATAATCTGTATGTTGTTTCAGTTAAAATCGTTTTTATCTTGTTTTTATAAGCAATTACTTTATATAATATAGATAGATATCTTTAATGTATACAAATATTGGCAAACTTTTTCGTACAAATTATAAAAAAATTTTGAACATGGGTTTAGAAATAACCACTCACTAATCTGACCTAAAACCTTATTATTGCCTTCATTTATAGTCTTGCAGAACAATATCATACCTAAAATATACATGGACATGCCTCCAGTTACTTTAAATGAATGATGGTGATCTTCAAATATCATATTCACTTTATAAATCTCTTCTTACATAATTGACACCAGTAAATTTATTTATTTATCTCATTCTTTGCACCATCAGTTCGGCGCTTATTATTTACAAATCATACATATCCATATATATTTCTAGTCAATGAGTCTTTACATACACATATACATTTAAGAGTACTCCTAACGGTCTCAGAATGAATGAATGACTCATTTCACAAAATACACATAATTAAAAAACAAAACGCAACATTATAGCCTCGACGCGAAAATAACGACGTGAAGCAAAAAGTGTTAAAATGCTGAATCCTGAATCCTGGCAACAGGACCAAAAAATCTACACAGCGAGGGGCGCGTTGTCGTCAATGCACTTTTAAATTGGCAACGGTATTTCCTCGGGCACATGTCGATCGGGACGTTTGTTAGGAAACTTCGGATTAGAAAAAAGCTTTAAGCCTGCTTTTGTTTGTGTGTACTTGAACGATTGCCATAAGTCGTGTTGTTTGTCGTGTTGTTTGGTTTCCGATCAATTTATTGTTGCTTAGATGCTTATTTGAAAGACTAAATTGAACTTTAGTTTTTAATGCAGAATTCTCGCTTTGGATTCGTATCGCGGTCGGTGCTGCAAGGTTGTTTGTATTTTGAAGAAAATCTATTATAGTTTTAAAACCTTCACTTCTTCTTGACTCTGAGAAATACGAATTGCTCAAACTGGTAAATGAATACACAATCTTACGATTCATTGCTTAATCAATCCGCGATTTAATCATTGATACGACATCAGTAGGTATTTAATTAAACCGGTAGTTAAACTTTTTAGTAGAGAAGCCTAGTTTGGACAATTAAGCGCTGAGCCACCGAAATAATATCTCAATAAGGACATCTATTTACATTTTAGCAAATAGATGTCCTAGTCTAATCTATTATTTACCTCGCAAATAAATTAACTAATTAAATAATCAATTAGCTCACAAAAAACCTCAATAGCCAAATCTCCATATAAATTTGCAAATAGCGTCCCGATACCGGTTAATACCGGTGTATTCCGGTTAGCGCCGATAAAATCCGCCGGCCGCACGCAGAGTGATAGGAAACATCCACAAAACGCCATTATAATGCCGTTTTATTTATAACAGAATTTACTTTGTAAGCGATGTTGTGAATTTGTCTGCTGGTTCTCGACGTAATCAATTTATACCGCTAGTTTAGCCATTAATCGGACACTCGGATGTGAACTGTTGTAATAACATCATATTTCTGACTGCTACATAACTGATAAACAGCTTTGATACATCTCTAGTAAATGTTTTTGTAATTAGTCGCTTGTTGACAAATTTGAGAGGACCACATTACATGTAAAGACACACTAGGAAGTCCTTCTTCAATAATGAGTCTTTTCAGAATGGCGTGAAGCAATTAAACATGCAGGTTAAAGTGCGTAGTAAGTGACTATTAATAAACGTATAAATCCGCAAAGCCAGAGATTTGCTCTTGGATTCCAACTTACCACCAAAGTCACAACAGATCCAATATAGTGCCAAGCAATTTACCATTTCTAACAATATTTGTTTTGTTACAGGTATGTACAAGCATCTGAAGAAAATGCACCTAAAGAGGGAAGATTCTCGTATGAGCCGTTTCGCGCGTGTCTACGTGGCGAGGTACTTTTCTTAGGTATGGTGTATTGATTACTAATGGTTCTAGTATTGTATTATGAACTGCTAGAAGTTCAGTAGGTAATAATAAGACACCCAACAGTCACATAGACCTGACCCCACACTAAGATCGAGTCTTGTGCCGTGGGTATCAGGAACTAAGAGATACTTTTCGGTCTCACAAACACCTAGACACGAAAAAAATACCTGTGGTTCACACAGATATTTCTCTCGATGCGGGGATCAAACCCGCGGCCTCACATTTCAAAACCAGCATTCAACCAACTGCGCCAAGGAGGCTGTCATGATAAGTATTGTGTCACGCAATTCGCGTACTCGCTTCATCTTAGTTCCAACGAAGTTTCAGCCAGAAGCTAGACAAACTAGATTATGAAGGTTGCAGGAGGTTTCCTCATGCCGACTACTTTTAATAAGTCACTATGAAAATCCTTGGAAGGCATGTAATTAGCAGTAGCCTTCGTTTGGCTGTAGTTGACGATGATAGGTTATTGTAAGGTTGATGATCATGATAGGCTATCGTACTTGACATATTTTACTAGATACCTCTGGATTATTATGCGATATATTAATGTTTCATTTAGTATTGATTAACTTAATCTTATTAAAATATTTTAACTCATTAATAGCGGTTGTATTATAGCCTAAAGTCGTAATGTTCCCGTAATCTGCGTAACATTCCCACCCTTCCTTGCGTAAGCTCATGGTATGGGCTGTCGATATCCTGCGTAATATCTCACCGGCTTAAGTATCATATTTATTGACGTTGTATTGCCCGAATGCGTCAGCTTTGTATCATAACATCTTATTATGTTCTATACCTTAAGAATTATTGCTTTCGCGTTTTTGTACGATGATTTTCGGTATATTGCTAAGTTTGGCCTTTCCTTTCTAGCCTTTGTGTGAATTTCCTTGTAAATTGGAATAAGGAATGTTGCGTTTCGGGATTGGTGATTTGGGTTTGATTTAAGAAGGTTGCTGGCGTTTAAGGAAATCCTATTTGAGTTAAGCCTAAATTTCGTTTGTGGCGTTGTTGGTTAAAAACGTTGTAAAATGTAATTGATTCGATGGAAAATTATAATGTTTTGACAAAATCGCAATCTGGAAGTCGAGAAAATGAGTGGCTGCGTGTTCTCTCTGAGACAAATATTTGTGTGGCCTACAAATATTTCTTACAACACAAGACTTCATTGATCTTAATTTAGGGTCTGGTAACTCTAATAAAATAAAATAAACATTGTCATATTATGCAAAAAAACCAAAAAAAAAACTAATATTCGCAGACTCTCCCTCACATAGATTAAAACCTCCAACATTTAATTTCAAAGCACCTTAACCACTACACCTACGAGTATCATCTTCAAGAGAAACTTGAGAGCATACGAGGTAGGTAGTTGAAGCGTGCAGGAGCTGCAGTCTCAACTTTACATGAATAATGCACGCTGAAATCTGACCAGTTATGGCTCGAAATTACCGTGTTGTGTCGCGCACTGCGGTGCTTAAACTTAGAATTTTTATGTGGGGAGTTTAGTGTGTTAAAATATTTAGCATTTTGTTTAAATACTGTTTTTAAAATGACTAAGCTGCATTGACGTGGACCTACGACCTGGTTAAGGTCTCAGGGAGATGCTGGATGCAAGCCACTTCCAACAGATCGATGTGGAGATCCAAGGGGGAGACCTATGTTCAGCAGTGGAGATTCTGTGGTTGAGGGAGAGAGAGAGAGAGAGAGAGAGAGAGAGAAAGAAGCTGCATTTGATGGTAAACGACCATCATTGTGTCACATCTACAACGATTGTAGATCGATTGTAGATGGGATCCAGCTTAAAATAGAAGGATAGAGGAAATGAGAAAGAATGTGAGAAAGAAAGATGTACATTTAATGTGAAGTGATTACAGCCGTGAACATTTATACAACGTTGCAAATGGGTCATTTCGTAGGAGGGAAATAAAAGAAAAAGGCACGAGAGACGGAAACAGCTACACCTCCAGCAATCTCACTCATACAAAGCATCTCATTTCAGTCGCTTGCCGTGGGTTTTCTGAACATTACACTTACCATCAGGTGTAATGCAGTGACTTTCCGTGCCGGAATTAAGAAGACAGTGATACCTTGGTAGACCCGACCTATTCTTACAGTACAAATTTCTCTGTGTACGGTGGCTTTCCGGGCGAATATCCCACCATATTGTGACTATATTTTACAGTCACATCACTTTCATCGATGGCACACTCTGCAGATAATGGCGAGTATGTATTGACTAGTGCATTAGTTTAATGGAGACGAATGTAGAAATATTCCGCGCACAGCCCAAGGAAACAACTCTGAACCACTTCGAACAGAAATGCACGTGATTGAACCTCGTGCATGCATGGAAAATACTTTATCGAATGTTTACTTGGGATATGATTTAGTATTGATATTGTATTGAAGCGAATAACGTTTATTGGTTTAGTTCAAACACCGGTTGGATTGAAATGGATAACAAATGATGGATATAGAGGTCTGAAACACGTTCTCTACCTACTCCCATTTTGAAAGGCTAGTATCGCGCAGTTCGATAGAACTAATTCAAGTACTGTCGAGGTTTATACACGGTGCTAAATACTTTCCATGAGGAAAACCGTTTACTCGATTTCCTGAAATACGGTATGCAAAAATAGTAATAAGAATTCAGTTTTTTCTTTGTAATTATGTTGAATTTATACATTTTATATCTTATTATTATGTCTTTACACCCATAATCACATAGTTTGCACAACATCTACCACACGTAAAAGATTACAATCTTCATATCCAAATATGAATATCGAAACCGCCGTAAAACCTACAGATGTGCGATATATTTTCAGCGTCAATATTTTCGGCGCCTCTTAACCTGTTTCGAGAAAGGGCTCGAGGCTCGCGACTTGAGACTCAAGACTCGGGGCGAACTCCGAGACAAGAATCCCATTCGAAACGTTGACTCTTCCGAACTGCTATTTACCCTTTATTAACGGGACGGACTTAGGAAGACATTTGTATTACTTATGGAATATTAAATTGTTTTTGTGCTATAATAGCTTGTTTTATAAACCGCAATTGGTATACTTTGGTGGTACGCGTAAAGATATTTGTCGGCAGCAACTGCCTTCACCGGAACTATTATCCTTAAATTAAATATAATATGTCAGAAGTTCTGAACAAAACAGCGTAAGAAACCTCCACTATCTTTTAACTTATTCATAACATTTTCTATTGGGTCTTATCCCCCTTCTTAAAATCCCTAATCCACCTCTGTGTTAAATACGTCTCATCGTGTAGACATTACAGACGTTGAATTTCTTACATCGCTTTCAATTGCGAGGTGTTTCACTGCGTGATATTTTTAAATGTTTGAATTGCAAATGTGTTTGCATTTTATCGGACAATATTTGTAGCAATCTATTTCACTTCTTCAAAGACTCTTTTAGATTATACTAGGGATTTCAGTGACGTAGTTGAAATCCCTGTAGGCTGTGTCCTACCTTTATAACCCTGTGATATTGAGGAAATAATATACTACAAGTTGAGAACATTGATTCAAAACAGAGATGAAGATGCGCACAATATTTATCACCTATTATAAAAGAGACAATGGAAAAGCTAGCATCAAATGTAGTAACTTTAATGTTGTTTAACAATTAGAACTAATCTCCTAATGGTTTGTCATTCTAATTGACTACCTAATTGTAATGTAACTATAATCATTCTAAAGTCCTAATTGACTGCCTCGGTGGCGTAGTTGTACTACGGTACGAGTACGAAGCTAAGGACTCGGGTTCGAATCCCGGGTCGGGCAAAGTGATATTGGGTTTCTCTACTCATTATCAGCCCGGAGTCAGAAATTTGTGCCCGATATGGCGATAGGTTCGCACCCTATCACATCATGGGACTGAACATACAAGTAGAAATGTGGGTGTCCTGGTGGCGCCTCTGCCTACCCCTTCTAAGATAAAGGCGTGAGTTTATGTATGTATGTATGTATTGTTTATCATGTCCCATATTTAATGTATACGTCCACAAATTCAATTAAAAACGCAGTTTCATCTCATTTGTAATTAATTTTATTGTGGAGTTACTTAAAGTTTAATTTCCACGCAAGAATGCAAAGATTAAGTAAAAATGTGTTGCAACCGATACCACAGAAAGCAAATTAGGCGCAGTTACGTGATCATCGCATGTTACACATACATTGAGTGTTTTCGCCGGCACCGGGCGCAACGTAATCATCCGCCAATTAAAATGGAAAGCAAACGCCGCCGAATTATCGAAGCGATGTAATTAATGAATCGAATCGCTTAACAAAGCGGTGGACAGCTTTGATTTTGTGTGCTAATGCGTTTCACCTGATTTGTAGGCCGGCGTGGTGATTACAACTGATGGGTTGATAGCAGAGATAGTCTCGTCCCATTTACAGAAATGTTACATTTACATAGTCGCGACTGTGATTGTCCAAACGATTTAATTGACCAGAACAGATTTTTAATTTTTAAATATTTTTTTATTTAATCTAAATACAGGAGGTAATTACAGAGCAATTCAAATGGTGTATCTATGATGGAAAGTCGCCGCAATTGTACCGGCATACTCTCAATTGGACATACATTGGCTGATGACAATATTGCGACCATCGTGTGCGGTGGTCTCTATCTAAGGGTACTAATGCTCTATCACCACCAAATCGTCCAATATCATTCATTACCTTTGTACTCCAACAGCACCACTTTTCACCAATGGTGATGACCTTACTTCATTAAAATCGTAAACGCTGCTCACATTGTAAAAAACACAATTTTAAACACACATAAAAGCTAGCTCTTCAGTGCGTCCGAATCTATCAATAACAATTATGTAGAGTGGCAATTTTTTCGCAATTCCCCATTCAATATTTAATTCCCTGCGCCACAAAAGGCTGGCACTTCAATCGCCGATGACAATCGAGCGGCTACACCGAGCCAACGGCAGTTATTGCCCAATTATCTGGAGTTCCAAATGTGTTGCTCCGTGTTTAATGTTATGGGAATTTGAGGGATTGAAAAGCTGGAGGTTCTATTAATAGTTGTAACCTTAGGATGAAGCAAAAGCGAAGACATATTTTAGCTGCAATATTAGGCTGTGAAACAGTAGGTCTTACGTCGTTTTCATAATTCCTAGGTCCTTTTTCCTTCATGCATCTGAAAGCAGTTAATAAGCTGGTATAGTTGAGTCGAGTGGCGATTATTTTCTGTTTTTGTTAGATTTATTTATTTCACTTCTAGAACAGCATGATGGTACTCAACCAGTCTTAACAATGAATGTGGTTTCGAAAGAAAGCCTAAATGTCTCCTCCTCCCGTATTTTTTCCTTCCCTTACCATTTTAAAAAGCCGGTAACGCGTCTTCGCTCCGAATGTTGTTAATGTTCATGGGCGGCGGTAATCACCGTAAGGTTTATTAGATTTATGCAATAAAAAAACTAAATTTTGAAACATTCCAAGAGTCTTCGCTCAAGAGCACAATATTTCAGCCCCTTCATTAGTTCCTTATATTAAAAACATGAAAATTCTCTCAACATTGCCTTCATAAAGTGCGGTCGCTTTTAGTCTTAGTTAATATTCAGTGTCGCGCCATTGTGCAGAATATTGTATAAGGAACAAAAACCTTATTAAGTTAAATAGATGGGCGATCGTAATTGAACGATGGCGATTGGTGAGAGGCTGATAATTGTTGCGGCTCTTAGGGGTTCAATGTTGGCTCAATTGTGGAGCAAAAAGTATTTTATCAGGAAAGTATTGTCAAGATTATTTGGTAGGGCTTTATTTGGGTCATGTTAGGTTTTTGTGTGTAAACGTTCAAGAAGGGGGAGGGGTGGGGAACTCAGCACTTATTTAAGAGTAGAGTGTTGTAAGAATAAATATTTACATCTTATTTGACGGTTTGGTTTCAAATAATATTTATATTTTTTTCATTCAACTATTTTTCTGAAGTACAGAAACAGATAATAAATACATTAGTCTTGTGCCGTGGGCATTAGAATAGATAAGGGTTTATTTGATGCCAAACAAATATAAATTGATCTTACATACATTACCTCGGTGCAGGGATCATTTCTAGAACCTCTAATTTCACACCTACAGCTAACTTTTATCTCCTTCTAGGGGGTGTCATATACTATGGATAGAGTAGTAATAATAAACAATGGATAGCGTGGTCATAAAGCATCTCGACGGTAATATAAGGTTTGTGTCGCGATCACATTACACACAGTAAGCCGTGAGAATACAGTAAAATGCTGTGCGACGTGGAAAAAATAATGACACCATTGCACTGGGGTGGTGCAAGATATAAGCTTAGGTTGTAATGAAAATAATATAAATTGTATTGCGCGCTTAGGTAAACGTAGTGTAGGACGTCCTGCAGCACGATGGACCGACGACTTGAAGAAAGCGGCGGGTAGCAGATGGATGACGGCTGCTCAAGACCGGGATGGTTGGCGCTCACTTGGGGAGGCCTACGTCTAGCAGTGGACGGCGACAGCTGAGTATGTAATAGAAATTATTGCCAGATGCCAAATACCTGTTCTTTCTCCTTCCCGCTCCCCTACCGATTTGATGGTCTGGCAACACATCTATGACCCTAGAGTTGTGGTCTTGTGAATGATCATGGGCGGCAGTGATCACATACAATCAGGTAGCTGTTTGCTCGTTTGCCGGACCAATTGAATTAAACAATGGAAACTATTATTCAATTTTGTACACGCTTGATAAAATTACCATGCACCTGATGATAAGTGGACTGCAGTTCAGACAGAGTATCCACCGACGCGAGATGGGTATCCCTGACCGGCGGATACAATAATGTTGGCCTAATTGTATCTAGGCTTAGTCCATAAGAATAAGTTTTAATTACAAACACATACATCAAAGCTTCCACTAAAAAATAATTATTTTCTAAAATTATATTTTATATACAAAAAAAACATTATATATTATATACAGGATGCAACATAAACGGGACACAGTGCTGAGAAGATCGATTGATTGTTAAAATAATCAATTTCCGTTATTTAGAAGGCGTGGTAATCCTTTCGTTATAGTGGTTGCCCACTGGCATTTGGTTCAGGAATAACAATTATATGGTGCAATAGTTTTGTACGTGAAATGTTTAATTAATTTTATTAATTGGATTAAAACCGATGTTTTAAAATATGGTCCTTTGTTTTACCTTACCCATCACATAGTCTAGTTAATATCAATGCAATCAACATTTTAAATTTTATAGAATCGTTAAGGACCTTTAAAACCAATAAAGAAAGTTAAACTATGGAACACTGTCATATCTGTTTTACATTTAACCCTCGATAATATCATAGTTTATTACATAACCTGCCCTTTACCTCTCCGAGTTCGTACCTTGCACCGCGCGAATCAAGCAGCGAGTTCACCGTGAGAACACTTTCACCGCGTTGACACATCACAAGCCTACATAATGATTTAGTCGCGTTAAGCTGCATCCTTCTTTATTTCGTGAAGTAACCAACGTGCTAGATACTGTCAAGTGTAGAAGGATTCATGAAGTAACGTAGGCTAACGTGGTATAAGGTCTAAATGGTCCTAATGGCAGAGGACAGCTACAGTGGGAAGTATATGATCTGATATGGTATCATTAACATCAATGGTTTCTTAGATTTATCCGAATGTTACACATTGAAATAAAACTACTTAACAACTTCCCGATGTTTCAAAACGTCGGGAAGTAAAAATATATAAAAATTAAACCAAATCGCGGTAAAATCCGTAAAAATTAGTTTTATTTCAATCATTATCATTATTTTTTGCCAAAATTTCGCTGCTGAACTAACTAAACCTCCTTCAAAGATTTTCATCGCTAATACATAAAATAAACAATCCTGTGTCCTATGCATTTTATTTAGAATTATTTAAAAGGCAAATAAACAATATTTGGCCCCTCTAAAGGCAAAAAATCAATAATTGCTCAACAAACCAAGCAATATATCTATTACAAAAGTAGCAGTAACCACAAGAAAACATACAGTTTTACACGTTATTGAATTAGTGGCTTAGCAACTGGTAAGTCGACTGATCGGTCGACGCGGCCGATGACCCCGCCAAATGTCGTGGGAACGCTTAGCATTTCGGCTTTCGACAGCTCACCTTGCTTTTTCGAAATGTGCCGAAATATATCGCTATTGCTTGTACTATGTTGGATAACAATAGTGGTTATGAATTGCAGGGCGTTTTGTTTAATTATTTTACCAATTTTATTATATTTTTAGGTTACTATTAAAAACAGGATACACAATTAGTTTCTGATAAGTTTAAAATTATTATAGTTTTGTAAGTAAAAATTAATCAATCAGTTATAGTAAATCTCGATTAAAAGAAAAATTTTCAGTCCAATTTCTAATACACAGTTATGTGTTTTTTTTTTAAATTAAACCACGTAAATTTAATATTCCTTTCGTGAAAGAATAATATGCTCTAGTCAAACTGTAACTAAAATTGTACTAAAATCCCGAGTGCTTTTATTTTAAAAATCACCAACAAAATGAAAAATATACGTAATTCATAAACTTGCCTAAACGGTCCCGCGAGAGAGGGAGGGGATGCGAAGAGCACCAGGGAGAGAGGGGAGAAGGGGGTAATACTAAAAATGGCTCATAAATCAAACTTTTGTAAAGTTGCAATTCGGGCGGGTTGCGTCCTAGCGTCTTATCTCGAGATATTTTACGAGAGATGAGATGAAAGTATGACATATTTTATAAAATAGCTTTGAATTACCTTTGTATTTCTTTTTTGGGAGAACACGGAAAAATAATGATTGTTCTTGGCAACAATAAAAACAGCCTGTTTGAGAATAAATCGCAGTCAAAATTATAAAATGCGGTACGTAAATTTACCCATAAGATTTTTTGTAAATTTGCCTACAAAATTAGATGGTCTTATGGTACCTAAAGTATAATAAAATTGTAAGACGTGTTAGACCTCAATCAATTAATTTTAATGTTTGCCAAATAAATTACATTTAATATGATTTTTATCTATTTCTAATATCTCCACAGAAATCCATTAAAACGCAAATTTTGTTTAAATATCTACCTTATTAGCTAAATATATATAGCTACAATGTCAATACATTTCGTAATAATGAGAAGTCGATTTCAAATTGATATTGGCGCCCATCGTGGTGTTCAATTACCCGTTAAGTAAACAAACTTAAAGGTCGTTTCCGTTGTACATATTCGTATAAAATGTACACAAATCTTAACTTTTAATGGAGAAGATATTAGCAATTAATATTCTCGATATTCGCTTCATTGGTGGGAAAGAGAGTTTAACTTCTGAGTTTGATGCTCAGGTCGGTTCATTTAGAATTTTAGCTGATGAATGACACGCTTTCCGAGGAAATAATAATATTTTCTGTGACGGTTACCATACTATATTTGTTTCTTAAACACACGATATAAAAATATCGCGATGAATCACGCGGTGAAGTTCACCATGAAAAATTTAAAATATCAGAAGTTTACTAGGCTTAAGAGTTGCAATAAGTTCAAAAGTCCTTTAATCATAGAGCCTAGAGGCGCTTTTTTAAGGGCTGAATGATGTATATGTCTGCTATAAGTCAAGACTAAAATACTAAGAAAAGTAGATGTATTCATTACTTTTATATCTAGTCACATCTTTTCATCCGAGAATCAAATCCTTATCACTTCACAGGCTACTAACGCACTAGACCAATGTCACTAATTCTTAAGACTTTAATTATTATTCTGTCTGTACTTGAGCTGAGTCTACCATGGCTCGTAAAGGTAATTAAACACTAAAAGGATTTGCAAGTCTAGACTATTTAAGTTTGCAATATACCCCAGTCGAGATCAGCAAACAAATGTTCTTAAATTGTCAATTCTAGCACAGTACTTAAAGCTTTCTGATTGGAATTGGTGCTTTTTACTTTATAATTAAATTTTGAAAACGCAATTTAATTCAATAATTCAACCTCTTTTTTACACGTTAAAAAGGAAAATATTGAAATTATTTTTCTGTGTATCATCCTCGTTTATTAGAACGCAATGTTTAATAATACCACCGTTTATTAAACATTGCTTTCAAATAAACCTCTTTTCTTTCAAATAAAGTCTCCTTCACCTTTATTTCGTCACCGTCAACCAAAGAGAATATAAAACACTACGTTAAGAGACGGGACTCCATAGAAAATATTTTTATCAATTTGCATGGCATTCTATTACCAACATTATTCAAATTCATCATTGCGTCAAAAGTCAAAAGTGCCAACCTAACAGAGCCAATAGTGCTGAATGGGTGCAGTGCGCCTGCTTTTATCGATATCGATAAAATGTACGAAATCTTAATGAAGGCTTACACAATGTTTTTTAAATCTAATTATTAAGGGTTACCAGACTCCACATTACAAGTAAAACATTCTACATTGGAGACAGTCCTAATACAATGTTATTCTTTAATGTGGACCAGATTTAAATAAAAACAACTTTTAATAAATGTTTTATAATTTTTCAATTCTCTAAGTATAAAAAAAAACATATTGTTTGGAAATAATCTGTCAAAAACTAATTTATTTTGCGATGCCTTGTTGCTGCGCTTTTTTGGTACTATTTGCAGTTGATTCCTCAGCCTCAGATTAAGGTTTTTTGATGGTACTGCAGATTTCTTAAGCCGATTTTGTTTCCTATTAAAAGATGTCGTCTCAAAGTGGTTTTCACATATCTACATATTTTAAAGTATGTAGCTTTTCAACTGGAACATACATATATATTAAATCTTCTTTACCCACAACTTTTACCCACTGCTTAAATCTGTAAAACAATACAGAATAAACAGTTCTTTTTTATTCAACGTTTTTAGAATAGACAGATATTCATAGCTACGATTACATAATATGATTAAATTAGGAAAATAATTGAAATTATGTACACTTTTTTGGTGAGATAAATAATGATGTATATATTAATTGCCTCACATTACGCAAAAACCTATGCTAAAACGGGTCGGCAAAAAGAAAGAACTAAAAATTTGGGATATGTTTTAAAATCAATTATTTGTTATAGTTTATGGAGACTGTCCCGCCCTCACACCCGCCACTGCAACTCCTGTAAGCCAGGATCAACAGTGGCACGCATTTTAATGACACTGAGCATTGAAGCTCAGCGAGTCTCCGGGAATGTCTAACTTGTCTTTAACCCGCAACGAAATCAATCAAAAAGTTAAATTAATAGGAGGAGTTGGAAATAAATTATTGTCCACTTCCCTCCCTAATAAAGCGGGTGACAAAACAATGAACTAAAGAGGTAAATAACCTCGCATAAAGACATTTACAGCCAGATAAGCCAGCTGTAAAGCACCACGGATTAGTCATTATTACATTTAAATGGGGCCTATTATGTAAGCTGTTATACTTGATTCCAATAATAGGTATGGCAAAATCGCCGGAAAGCACGGAAATTCTTCCTAGTCTCCACAAGGTCCGTGTAGTATACAACTCCAGATGTTATTTGCATACTATCTAGCATGGTTTTACGCTCATTCTGCCAAAGACTACACTCCCAAAGTATATGAATCGCGGACTGCTCATATTCGCAATAAGGTGTTGAACATGAGCACGCAGGCGAATCAACGAGCTTAAATGAGTACAGTTTAGACCTAAAGTTACCATGGCCCGTAAGAAACTGTGATACGTAATAATCGATATCTAGCCAAGTCTTAGACAAACGATCACGCACGCATGGAAAAAATTGGTATAGATGCCGACCCTTCAAAGATACATCCCATCTATTTTGCCATTCATCTATTAGTTCGTTATATACAACTGAGAGCGGCTTAAATAATCTGTCTACTTTTAAAAGTTCACGTGAATTTAAAAATCTTTTGTCCATATTCTCTCTAGTTGAGTAATACATCGCGGCGCGACGTTGTACCTCCAGGTCGACTGGAAGTACACCCGCTAGGACAGGCAAAGCCTCGGTACTAACAGTTCTATACGCCTTACACAAGAATATCAACGCCAAACGTTGGCTCTGGAGCAATTTCCTTCGCACAGCACCGATAGTGGCCCTATCAGCCCATACGGGGGATCCGTAAGTAATACATCCTGAGTAAGTCGCTCCATAGATGGTTTTTAATGTATTGAAAGATAGCCCCCACGTTGATTTCGATATTCTTGTCAGAGCAAAAAAGTTCTTTTTCGATTTTTCCCCGACTTTCTTAATATGTTATAGTTATCGACAATCATAGTATGTACATCACTATTTTATAGCAAACAAATAATATAATTTTCTAATTTGGGCTTTATACAATCTGCTGTCCCTACATAGGGGTAAATATTAACTAGGTAATTTGCTTACCGAGCTTCGTTCAAATGAAATTTAGCCATAAACTTCCTTTTTTCTTGATTTTTCCGACTAACACGATCTCCACAAATGTCAAATGTTATAAACTGTGTTGACGGCTGCACTCAGAAGGAGAAAGCGCACCGAAGGAATGCAATAGCAATAATCCGCCATTATTTGCCACGCAAACTCCATAGAAAAGATTTTTTGTTCTTAGTTTCATCAGACTGCCGTCAACTAACTGGGCTTTAGCTAAATTCCTATATATATATCAATAACCAAAGACCCAATTGAACCACTTAACATGGAGTTCATCAGACAAACAAAGGCCCGACGCGCTAATCTGGCTCTTATTGCGCCAAATTAACAATGAGCCGCCGCGGAGCTCGCCCGTTCGATTCCCGGACAAAGACAACGATTAGCCGGATAATGCAAAGGGGACTCGAGACAAAATTTAATGGAAACGTCAGAGGCAGACAGGGTAGGAAAATCTCGTCATGCTCTGCGGTTGTAAGTGTTCTCTGAATGTCTTTGTTCAATACTTTTTGCATTTATCATCCGTATTGAGTTTAAAATAGTTTTTGTTTGTGAATAGTTGGATGGCTTTTAACAATTCATTTTTATGTGTGCTGCTGTATACGAAATTACGATAGAGAATATTAAGGTTTTATGTATCTGGTCGAAAGCCGAGAGCGGATCGGAACAACGCCACGGGTAATATTTGGTAAAAAGAAAGAAGAGTTCTAGGCGAACAATAAGAATTGAAAAACCATGCCTTTTTCCCCACTTAATTTTAAAATGACGGGATGGTTGGCGCTCACTTAGGGAGGCCTACGTCCAGCCGTGGACGGCGATAGGCCGACTCAGATATAATTTTGAAAAGGCCGGCAACGCATCTACGATTTAATAAGTGCTGGATGGTAGCTCCCTATGCTAAGGTTGATTGGGGTATCATCACTTTGTCTTATTCTGCACGCAAGAATGTAACAGAATAGTAAATAATAAATACACCCAACAGTCACATACACAGTCCTGACCCCAATCTTGTGTCGTGGGTATCAGAAACTACGAGAGACTTTTCGGTTTCACAAACACCCAGACCGGAATCAAATACCTGTAGTTCACAAATAGTGGTATATTTTGAAGGACAACCAGTAGGTAATCATTAGCATTACGAGATTGAACACCTAATCCTCAAGGTTATAAGGGTAATGGCTTGCCGTACAATTTTCTGCTTTTATTTATGGTCAGGCGTGAGTCCTCGTACTACACTGAGTCATAGTGGTCCAGTTTGGGACGTCCGGGTGACGTCACGAGGTGCATTAACTGGGACTAACCCACGCACACCCACTCCGGCCTGACCTAACCCAACATGGGCCGGCAAATTTTACCTTGTTATGGTGTTCGTGTGAATTAATTGAGTCATTGGCTTAGTTACTGGGATGGGAATTGTGAGTCTTGTGTTTGATTCCCGTGTTGGGTATTTCACTTAGTTCGAGTTTTAAAATCCTTTATGATGCAGTTTTTTAGACGCAGGTTGTGAAACAAGAGGACGCGGGTTCGATCTCCGCACCTATACAAATGTTTGTGCGTTCTTAAAGTTTTTTTGTCTTAGTGTTGAGAAAAATCTCTTGTAGTTTCTGATACTTATACAAGATTACTTATTTGATTCGTGACCTTTGGCCGTAACGACTTATTTAAATATATCCTTAGCAACTACTATTTTAATTTGAGGCAATTTTATGATTAAAATTTATTCCTCTGATACAGACCGAATACCATATATTATAATATTATTATTTACACAAAAAATAGCTTATTAGAGACCTATTTAACGTTAATATATCTTTGTGACACATCCACACGCGTTTACAAACTCGTTCTGTCCTAAAAATATTTTAATGCAAATTAATTCGAGTTAATTTACCGCCATCTTATGTGTTTACGATGCCTTTCGTGGCGATACAGTACAGGTATTGCACAGTATCACATGTTGATTTGGGAAGTGCGAAAGTCTGGAATTCGGACGTGAAATAGTGTTCGCCTCCAAAAATGTGTATGTTTTTATCACTAAGCAATTCTTTAGAGTTGTATACAGTATTCGATAAAGTTGTATAATATAACATTAATTGTATCTAAATGTAACACATCAAGTGAGCATGTACATCAATAAATATTGAATTACATCGGCGATACCAGTAGACATTTTTATACTAATAATTGATTTTTAAATTTGACATCATACCTAATTTTTCAAATTCAAAGTATTTAATAAATACTTTGAATTATATAACAAATACTATTTATATAGCCTCGCAACGACCATAATATTGTTTTGTAAAAATATAATAATACATTATACTAATTTAATTCTCGTCATTTACGTGTTAGTTCTCGTCACGAAAATGTAGTATAAATACACAGAATCAATCATTATTTGGCGTCATGTGTGTGACCTTTATAGTGGCTTTTGCTATTAGTCCTTTACGTTATGTATGTGTTACTTAGCTTACATTGTTCCTACGTATCAAAGCGATAATGTATAGCAATATTTTATAGAAATAATAAATAGCATGTTCACCATAAAAATAAAGATTGAGTGTTCTTAACACAATATTGCATACTTTATTCATGTTTATAATAATTCGACTATGTAATGTGGTTGTTATTCATAGGATATTACGTAGAAGGCATTTGTTTTTCAATAAACGTGACCATATTATCACACCTGCATACCAGTCGTCATGTCCGGCCGTATAGATTCTCCTTAACGCTACATTTACACTTAACAAATAATTACAATGCAATCCATTCATTCTTGTGCATAAAGCAAGACATCTTACTTTCCCATTCAATAATGAGTCAGCAGGATATGCACTCGCCTCACTGTACATTCGTCTCACGGTGCACGCTCCGTGCCAGCCGGTGCCTAGCGCACGCGTCGTGCGTCCCGCTCGCACACACACACCCTCTCGCTCGCACACGGCGCGTGACCAAAAACAAGCGGTGACCTTGATCCGCGTACGTAGGTGCTTTTTGCACGTCTGTGCTTCGTATGCACCTCGTCATAAAGTTATATTTAATTGTATGAGCAAGTATTCGTAAGATTGATGGGTTGTTAAAGTCTGATACACATAAAAGATGGCAGATCCTGTAAACCAGGGTCAAAACCGGTACACAACCGATACGGACATTAAGATGGGCGACGTGGATGCCCGTAATACTTCACGGGAATTCAACGAAAGTAGTGAGATGGATCTATGACCCTGGATCAGAAGGACCAGTAACGTTACTGTGTCAGGCAATCACGCCAATCAAGACCGGGCTCTTCTCTCACTGAGATATGGCTCTTGATGCATTTTAAAATAGTATGGTGGCTTAAGATTGTTAAGGACCCAGCCCGACCGCAATATCCTCAAGTGTGCCGACATGGAAGGCCGGTGACACTGGCATTTCCCTTTTAACCCCCTCCGGTTTGAGGAAACCATCATCATCACAAAATGAATGCACGAGGAAAGCAGCCATCAGGGAAGACTGAAGCGATGACCACGACCACTCTGTTCAGAGTGATACCGACGATGAAGAAGGGTTGAGGTAAAGGAGCCTAAGCGTTTTTCCCTAGTCTAAAAAATCTATGCGATTGCGCAAAGGAGGGCGTTAGGAACATGATTGACTTAAAGGAAAAATATAACAGATTATAAGTTTTTGTTCGTCAATGGATGTAAAACTTGTACGTAATGTTATTCTTTAGAAGTCCTATTCCGGTTTTGTCAATATAACTTTTTGCTTCTTTGCAAAAATTGTCTATTAATGATTAGTACCTATAATAATAATCAATTCTTCGTAGTTTTCTGTTGCACAACAAATTAATTTATTTCTTTATTTTTATAGCTACGTAATTTATGGATTGTTTCATTTTTATTAGATTCCTTCTACAAGTTATTCTTGAAATTTGTATTCATTAAAACAAATAATTAGAAAATTGCCACCTGTTTATAAATATTCAATTTTAACTACCTACTATAAAGCAGTGACATAAATTGACAAAGCGGAACACATTATACTTCAAACAAGTATTTAATTTTAATTTATAATGCGTTAAGTCTAACCACACAAATATATTTTCATGAATTGTAAGTAAATAATTAATATAATTAATTAAAGTATTCACCACACGATAAGTAATGAACTGACTGTGAACACATACAGTCGATATTGCCAAAGTCCATGAGCGGTGGTGGTCACTTACCGATTACCATCAGGCTGGTCTGTATAAACTTCATCTGCGTAGACAATTAATAACGGTCTAGAATTTGAATTTATTTAAAAGTGTACCTAAAACTTAATAATATAGTTTTGTTTCTATCAAGACTTTATTATTTGCAAACAGTAAAATTAAAAACGAAGACACAATAATGAGTACAGTGACGTCACTCGTGTATATTAAAATAATCCAAGATGTCTGCCACTTGCTTTCAAATGCGAAAGTGAGAGTCAAGATCCAGATACAGTTTTTTTTTGCCAAAGTATGACACACAATTAATGTCAGATGCACTGAATATGTGTCAATGTATGCGCAAATATATTATGACAGGTGTATCGGTTTTTTACTTGGAGGTTTTTTTATCGTAATATTGGCCCGATTGGTTCAGGTAATTCATTATTAATTATTAACAGGAAAGATGATGATAAAGATGTTATGGAACTGTAATAAGACAACGGAGAAAAAATACAGTTATAATTTTGTGTTTGTCACGTGTTAACTTATAATGTATATGACATTTTAAATAAGTCTACTCAAATCTTGACAGCCTCCGTGGCGCAGTTGGTTAGACGCCGCCTGTAAAACGAGAGGCCGCGGGTTCGATCCCCGCACCGAAACAAATATTTGTGTGATCCACAGGCATTTGTTTCGGGTCTGGGTGTTTGTGAGACCGAAAAGTCTCTCGTAGCTTCTGATACCCACGACACAAGACTCGATCTTAGTGTGGGGTCAGGACTATGGATGTGACTGTTGGGTGTATTTATTTATTAAAATGGGTTATTTGTTATTTTCATGGCTTTATAATAAAGCAATGCCTGATTTAATATGATTTCTAAACGAATTTAAAAAAAAGAAAGAGTTTCTCAATTCGACTGTATGTTTTTTTTTTATGTTTGTTACCTCATATCTTTGTATTGGGTGAACTGATTTTGATTATTAATAGTGTGTTTTTAATTTATTATAATTAGATTTTCTTTTGCGGATTAAGATTGTGTGATGCTTACATATCAACTGCATCTTTTATCTATTTTGCTCTTAAAGCCTAACTGTCTTGATTTTGAATCAAGTATTTACTTTTGAGTGTAGTCATGTTGTCATGTGAGTATAAAAAGAAAAATAAAAGCTAGTATACAACAGCCTATTACCAAGAATTAGAAGTAAATTGCGCGAGCCGTCAGAATTTTCTTTTCAAAAGGGTGGCGAGTCATTACAAAATTAACATAAAATTTAAATCGTAACCGAGATAAGTGTCTTGAAACTTAATTTTATTTCTTATTTCACAGGTAAATTACCAATTCCGCGCAGTTCATTTGAATAACGGCTGGGGTGCGTCTAAAAGGTAAAAATAACAACTTTTTGTCAATGCCTCCTCTTCCCCTTCACCTCCCCCTGTGTGGGGAGACCCTTAAGGACAATCTGCATGAATAATAATGATGAATTATTTAAACGTTAAGAGTTTGTCTCGTTTAGAATTAACGAAAAGTGGTGGCGGCCGGGGGATTTGCTTATATTTGCATCTATTACGAATGGTACAGCACGAGCTCCATTGGGAATTTTTAGGAATTTATTGCATGGTGTAAAAAAAAGTTTATTTCATTTAGATTTTTTTTTAAATCTCTGGTATGCTGGATTATCTCATTTCCAACCCTAAATACAGAGGTCAGAGACCAATCGCTGTATAGTAACTATTTCTCATACATAAGTAATAAATAAAAATATGTATATTTGAATTGAATTCCGGACTCATCCCACGGGAACAATTTTTTGTGATAAAAAGTAGCCTATGCCCGTCTCCATAGTCCAATATATGTATCTCTGTGTTAAATGTCATCAAAATGGGCTCAGCCGTTATAGCGTGAAAACGGAACATACATACATACACACTTTCGCATTTATAATATAAGTAGGGATCACTAATTATTTGTTTATTTCTAATTATAGCGTATGTTTAGCTTAAAGTTCAGGGTTAAAACATGGGTGGTGAGAACCGATTCTCTTGATTAAGCGCATGCACCGATATTACGTTATTATGCGCCGGCTGACCTTTGCGGTTATCTAAAGGATAACTATTAAGATCTTCTGTGATTACCATACCTTATGTTAAGAGATGGATAATTCTGTGGAGAGGGGACTGCTAAATTAGAGTTGTATGTTTAAATACAAAAGTACGTTTGACTATCCGAAGTTACGTGTGTTTTTGGTTAATGCATGCTTTAACGATAGAGGCGAAAGAGAGTTGAGAAAAAAGTAGAGCTCATTTCACTTACTTATTGATCACTGTGACGGGTTTACCATCGTCGTGCATGGTTGTGGTAGTTTCCGGGTTGAAAAATAGCATGATTTAACTCAGGACTGAAACCAGAATCCGACTCGGCAATAGGCTCGCTCTTTTTTTTTGGGTTGGTCACAACTTCTCTATTGGGTGCTACTTGTTTCACCTCTCTCTCCATTCGAGGTTATACGCGTGCGCTAATTACGTATGCATAGTGATTGTCGTCTATTCCTGTGCGTTATATTTAGTTTTAAACACGATTGAGTGTTGAATGTCGCGGGTGTATCGAATGAGTACACGCAGTGAACATTCTGAATCCGCGGCGCCGGTAAATATTTGATCTGTCCTGCCCCCACGCGACAACTCAAACACGCATAGCGCATCTCACTAGCGATCGCGAGTAGCCATTTCATTATTTGTTTCTAAAACCTATTTACTTTTATTAATATCAGACTAAAGACAGACAAAAGAAATTAATTGCTAGAAATGCGCTGAAGATCAGTGTCCAATTTCATTAAATAAGGGATATGTAGGTGAAATAACGACTGTGGAATTTGAAAAATATTTTGTGGGAATTACCATTCAGCACTTCTGCATAGAATGTTGCATCGATTTTGACACGATTTTTTTTGTGTAGTCTCCCGTTTTCGAATAGTTTATTCTTCTAGCAAACCTACATTACCACCAGGTCCACTGTAATCACGCTTCGTCAGCGTAAAAGCTTCTACATAATCTCCAATTCACACAGCTCTGACCAACAATTCAAAAAAAGAAAATAAAAACAATTCCAAAGAATTGAAAACCTCTTCCTTTTTTTGGAGTCAGATAAAAACTCTCACTGTAAAAAAATTATAACACAAAAACGCGGCTAGTTCCTCACCTAGCACGTGTGACCGCGTCTAAACACGTCGCCTGGACGTCCAAACACGCTAATTACGGAGCTAACGTTGGCGCGATCCCTGCCCTTTGAACTGTATGTATTTTTGCCCACGAGGCCTGCCCAACTTGCATGTTTGTCTTGTAAAAGCCTTCTCCGCCATGTGTAGGCAAATATTCAAAACGGTTTCTGGTTATCCTAATTAAATATGAAAATAAAGAAAGGAAGAAGGATTTAATTTCAAGATGGTTTTAATTTGTCTTATTCTTAATTCTACCTATTTTTACTTTACGATAGCATCTAGCGATGTCATTATTATGAATTTTCGAAAGATTTTTTTAATAAAAATATAATAAATACAACAAATTAAGAAGGAACTTAAAATATACAAAATGGAGTTTTTTTGTAAAAAAAAATCCCCGTTACGCCATTTTCATGCACAGGTATTACAACAAAATAGTCATTGTTTCTTAACTGATGAACAACAAACATTAAATATACTTCTCAAAAATATACTAGGGATTGTATGCAAATTAAAAGCTTTATTTTAAAAAGGCTAATCGTAATTTAACATTCTTCACACTTTTATAAATAATAGCATTAAAAACAAATCTCTTATAAAAGCTAAATTTAATCTGCGACAGGCCTAATTAAGAGCATACAGTAATCTGTCTGCCGGCGGACGCCAATTAATAAGTATTGGGAAAGACGCCCAGCAGACTGCTCGTAAAATTAATAGGCAAACTTACCACACATGGTACAGTCAATATAGACACTTGATTAAATCACAAATTAGTTAATAAAAGTGGCCTTCTAAAGGCGAATAAAGTGTGCCGAAATTGTAGGATGTGGCTTTTGACAGTCTGTGCCTAATACCACTGGATAGAGGGGCGAATGTGTATGTATTTAGCATGAGTTACCACGAAAATATTAAAATATACATCTCTAGTCGTTAAGTGTAGTGGAGAACAGTGATCTGGTTTTGATAGATCTGACAATCTTTGGAAGTTATAAGTTGAGTTTAGTGAGTTAGTTTGAATAGACGACTCATACCTAGGAATACACAGGACAATAGAAACTAAAGACGCTTACCGACCGAAGTGATTATCTACAAACCTAAGTCTTGCCAGCTGGAAGTTGAATTTCAAGGTTTTTAATATGACCTCAATAAATTAATTTATTTGTAGGATTTAATCAGTGTCTTTTACTGACTTCAATGTTACCTTATCGTCTTATCTTCTCTCCATTCTCTCATCTTTACAAAAATCAAACTACTGCTCACTTTCTTCCCAACTCTGAAGAGCTAAACTGGTTCAAGTGTTCTGACGTCGTTTAATTTCCTCGTATGAAATAGTTTGCGCCGGCGGAAATTAAATCAATCCAACTACGGCGCCGTCTTACACATGTCTAGAACTCGGAGACTGAATTGTAATCTTTGAGGATATTCGTATGAGATGAAATTGTTGGTATTTTTACTGGTAATGCTGAAGGAGGAATCCTCTGTGAATGTTAAGTGAGCATTAGATTTCGAAAATCTTGGTTGTCGAGCTGTATACAGAGAAGGGAAGGAGAATGGAAAGAGAGAATAATGAAGAATGGAATAATAATCTCATTAAATCCAATCCAAAAATAAACAATCCCAATTTGAAGATGTTACATTACGTTGGTTTTATACAGAATCGGTTGGCAACGTCCTGCACCTAAAGTCCGCCTGTGATATTTTAGTTCTACCATGCTGTTTATAATTATCTAACTTGGACACACCAATATTAGCAAAACATCCGAAAGCAGTGAAAATATTTCCTGATACGAAATATAGGTGTTCATATCTTTTCACCACTAAAAGAAAAGAATTAGATCAATATCAACAAAAGAGCACTCTCGCAACACATCAGTAATGATGATACAGCATCGAGTACGTTCTATTCAACCCCTAAAATGTGTCGAGATGTATCGAAACTTATATTGTAATTTGTGTTCAAATTCAAAGGATTTCTCCTGAATCGGCGTTTTTACCCTCTATTATAAAAGGGTTTTCAATACTCCTACGGATATTTTCATTTCTTAGTATGAGTTGATTGATCGTCGTAATTTCTCCATGTAGTATTTATTTAACTATAGCAGTTTATACTGTTATGAGGGGACGAGCCTCAGCCACGATGATTTGGTGATGTTCCTATTCTTATGTTCTAAAACAGTTTGTTATTCGCAGAATATTATTTTAACCTCTTATGTCGAAGAAAATTTGTATTGCTTCTAACTTAGAAAATTTTTATACAAAATATTTAATTATCCGATGAAATAAGCGCTGTGTTGTTTCGTCTAAAAATAACAACACATAAATACAAATATCTGCTTAGATTCGCGCCTTTTCATGGATCATGGCTTGTGTTCATTATTATCTTAGTCTACTATACTGGTCTAATGCTTTTTAGTAAACAAATAAACTTTATTGACTCAGGCTAGTTTCAAAATGTTCTACATTTCTTTTTAAGGATAATAGACTTTTATTTTTGGTCAATAATATTAACCAGTCGAGAAACGCAGACTTTGATGTAATAAGTCCCATTTACATAGGAATATAGTTATCGTAAGGATATAAAAAAGTTGCGTCGTGTAAACATTTATCAGAACACGATAATCTATGGCGGTTATAGCATGCGATAATCGCATACGATTCTCGCCGCGAGAATCTCTCCCAGTGTAAACAGGGCTTAACTAATGACTGAGCAACAATCTTAAAAATCCCATCAAACAATACATCAACAATTATTGCGATATTTCTTAAAATTTTAACGTTTTTAAACTCTACTCAACTTTGGTACTCCGTACTCAAGTGCGTCATTATTTTTAGCGACCTCCTGAAGATCATCTCAAGAGGCTGTTTTGATTCCCCTCTTCAGTATTGCCGAGATAAAAATGCTCAAATCATGCCGTTACGTACACATTTTTGGTACAGTCATATCACTTTTGTCGTAATTATTGGATATTTTTTTAAAGAGTTTTTGTATCTTAAGCATTAGTTCCCTATATAGGTACTTACAAGAGCGCTGTTTTAGTGTTAACAAGTCTCCACAAATTTAATGGTGGTTTGATCTGTTGTACTTGTAATATTATGTTTCACTTCTAAGAAATGTATTGTGAAAATACTCTATTATAATAGTCTACATACGTGTACTTCTGAGCATGAGGGTCCTCTCGAATCGAGGGTCCGCCAGGCTTATTTTTTGAACGAACTTATAAACCATAGAAATTCTTGCAACAACTCTAATGGTAAACCTCAAATTGGCTCTCATATAACGCGACAGGATAATATCCTCACCCAATTATATTTTATACTAAAAGGCCTTTTATATTTTGTATTTTGAAGCAGAGTAAGTTAATAGGGAAGAAGTGTAAGCCTGGATTATGTAGCGGCGCGCGGCAAGCGGATCTTAACAAATTAAAAACTCATAACTAACCAAGTTAAATAAGCTGTTTTGTAAACACTCGAGCTTGGGGTAATTATTTGTAATATTGCTTTGGAATTGTTTAATAGTTAAGTTTAGGTACTATGTTTAATGACAGCTTTCGAGCTTTGCGGTTATTGTATACATTTGCTTCGAAAGTATTTACATATGGATTCACTCGATACACTTGTAATATAATTTTGTTTTATTTCGTTATGATTTATATACATATTTCGCTTACTTAATGGCAGAATTATGATCTTTTACACTTTGTGACGATGCCGAGAAAAATCTGATGATAACATACCTACTAAATAAATTATTAAGTAAATAGACTATTCTTACTTATTCTCCATATTTCCTTATCCGAGCATTAATCTTAAGTTCAACATAATCGCACCTCCTGCGTACAGCACTACTCTACAACACACAGTTCCATTGAGAGGGACATTTAAAGTAACCGTTAAATCCGTATGCCCAACGCCGTATCAGTATCTTAATCAGTACAAAATCTAAGGCGATGGGCAGGGGACTGCCGAGTAAAGTCCACGACCCTACTGGATCTATTCGATGGCAATTGAATTGATTAGACGTCCGGCGAGCGTGGGGACCGGCCACTTGATATCCCGCGGAGATACACTGGAACTAGGTTGCTAGTGAAAATATATTACAAGTCCTCCAAATCCTGTGAAAAATGATTGGGAAATTTCCAATATGAAATATATGTTTTTGGCAATATCTGTAGCAGAACGAATCGCCTATGAGTAAGGTGTAAAATTCCGTTCTCAGGTCAAGCGATACACCTGGTATGAGTATTTCGGCTTAAAAATAGAAAACAAGATAATTTTCAAAATTAAAAACCTCGTGAAGAAATAAGTAGGAACACTAAGCACATGTGATTAAGGTATTGTGCGTAACAAATATTGTAATCGAATTACAAATCTAAGATGAATGTGAAAAAGACGATGTCATCAAATAAAAGTTCATTTTATGTATGAATCTTTCCGTGCGCGGTTGAAAAGGTCTCATCGGCCACACACTAACATTATATTGATTATTTTATTTCAGTAGGGTTATGATCAATGAAAATCTCTTTGAAACCCTATATGGAGTTGTGGATGCAAAGGTAATTGCTAAATAAGAAGCCCAAGGATCAATCCACAATTTTTTTTGTTTTCTGGTGGTGTAATTACGTATAGGTACTTATTTTATTTATTTATATTCTTTATTGTACACCAGGAAAAATAAACAGAGATTATAACAAAATTTAACAATAAGTACAATCAGCGGTCTTATTGCAAAAGGCAATCTCTTCCAAGCAACCTTAGGATGGACATAGAAGAAAGGAGAGAGAAAGAAAAACTTATTAAGATGTATTATTATTATTAAGATGTATTATGCTTAAACTAAGAAATTGAAGGCTGTATATAAGCATAATTAATAATTTCACCAAGTACCTCAATCCTCAGTATTTAATCGAACAAATTTCTATGACTCAGTCAAATCTGCCAAAGAAAAATCCTCCCTAATATATACTGGACCAAATTACCACTGTCTCCGATCCTGGTTCGATTAAGTTGCTAATCTTACAAGGAAGGCGGTTAATGAGGAGGGTAGATACACATCTAAATGGAATTGAAAAACGCAAGGTGTCGATTTCGCCAGTCGACCCAAATTTACATTAGTACTAGTCTGGCTACAATGGCTTTACTAAGGCACCTGGCTTGAGCTGGGTCGTTTTATACTTTTTTAATGAAGTAATTTATATGGGAGCTTCTAGTAATTAAGTTAGGTGTAGCTCTAAGCTGAATTGGTTTAGGACACTGGCTTAGTAAAATACATATTTTATAAAAATACGCATGAGGAGATTTTTAATCTGCTGGATAGACAAAAATAAGCCGACATTGTAAACTATATTTCGAAACGTGTTTCCAACTGTACGTTTCTGTCTACAACTAAAAATGAGTCCACAAAAACCAACATAACGTGAAATTGTCAAGAACATACAAAACATTACTCCTTTATTACGTTTTGTTTCCTCCACAAACAACAATACACAATCCAAGAATAACCGAACAGCTCGAAATCACGTCACATATAAAATGTAATAAAATCGTATCCATTTCTCTGGGAAAATATCGTGAATGTCGAGAGCGACACTTCCATGTAAATTAAAATAGCTATAAATCACTGCGAGAGGCACATTTTCCAATTACGTCCACACCTCGACGCCCAACCGTTCGTTTATGAGATATGGGTGAATATACAAAAATTGGGTAACTCAATGTCATCAGCCAATATATACAAAGTCTTATTATATTTTATTAAAATAACAATTTATTTTATAACAATGAAAAGTCTTTTATTTGGTCACCCAATTTCACTTCTTCATTTTAAATACAAGTTAATAAAAAAGCAAAATTTATACTTAAAACATCAGTACTTTGGCATGTCACAATCCCGAAAACCAACAATCAAGTGACTATCCAGTAAATATTATCATTGATTTAAGAAAACTTACTAATTTACTACAATCTGTGATGTACATAGTATTATGTACTACAACTTTCATAATGCAATGCTCTCCATATTATTTAAAAAAAAATAAGAAACTTTGTGTTTAGTTTCCTTCGTCAGTCCGTTGTGTGTTCTTTAAACTTGAAATTCGCGTCAAATATCACCGTGTCAAGGTCAAATCCCTGTTTAAGTTCTAATGTTGGTAATGAAGTTACTTGCGGACCGCACAATTTGACGGCCACCATAACTGTACCAGTGCTTGGGTTGTGTTTGTCGTCTATACACGTGCTGAGCCAGTCAACATTTCAGTCCTGTGGTGAGTCGTTATTTTCTTGTTAATCTGAGGTATATTTTCATTTACACATAGTTAACTATGATTTGTTAAAATGTAGTTTGTTGATATTCGAAATTACCAAAAAAAATATTAGTTTTTATTCTAACTTCAAATAATGTCTTTTTCGTCAATCCGTTGGCGCCATTCCTTTGTCAGGTATCGCGCCAGAGGACTAATGTGTCTCCATATTACAGAATACTCCTCCACCAACTGACGACGAAATACGACCCATATTTAATGAAGCAATCAGACCTGTTATTAACGAAGATCAAAGAGCAAAAGGAGCTAAAAGGAGAAGTGAAAGACAGAGAAAGTCTAGAAGCAGGGAAATAAAAAAGATAGACGCTATAGTATCAAAGCGTAAAACTAAACTAAATACTCAGCGTCAAAAGTATAAACAAGTCAAAAAACAGCTAAAATTATTATATTGTTATTGTTCTTAATTTCATGATAATTAGTACTTTTAAGATAAATATTGTTAGATTTTGTTTGTATATTTTGTTGATTACTTGAAACATTAAGTTAAACTAATTCAAAGTAGTAAAAGCTAAGTTAATAACGTTATGTTTAATGTCAAAAGGCTGTATTGAAAATTGAGATAGTATTTTCTCCCAGTATTACATTTTTAATTGTTACTTAGCGCTTTTAATACTTAAAAGACATGTGCCATTATTAAAACTAAGAGATTTGTACTAATTTATATTAAATTTCATTATAATTCTTACAAAATTGTGTATTTTATCAGTACTATGTTAGCCTCGTCAGTCTCCTGGCAGTCAAATACAGAAAAGTTTAAATATCTCACAATCTACTTAAAAAAGTGACTGGCCCGATTTGGAACAATATAATCAATGGATTAGCCATCATATACACCCGAATTTGTAATAATTTGATTTAAAAACTATAGTAAACAAAATATCCTCAAGAGTTACCCAAATTTTGTATAATCACCCATATATTACACGACATTTAGGGCCTGGGATGTATGGAGTAAGTATATTATATTAGTAAGCTTTGAATTATAATATCCGAAAAAAAAAACTTAAAAATCAAAGCAATAGAGTAGAAGAATTTTTGGTAGAAAAGATTTCAAAACCGTTAAAATATTTAGTTACAGTTTAAATTGTCAGGACTATGTATGTGACTGTTGGGTTATTTATTTATTTCAATTTTGTAATTTAGACCAACATACATTTCTTACAGCCCAAATTGGAAATACCCTAATTACACTGAAAATGCTTGTTATTAATATTATAAAAACACGTTTCAAATAATGCGTTTAATAAATATCTATTATATGAATTGTATTTATAGTTTGAAATGTCGCCACACACCAATAAAATTTAGATGACATATATTAAATGCATCACATTTAGTCATTTCTGAATTTCTAAGCGCGAACATTAAACATAGATGAAACATCAGGAGCCGCAGCTAATTTGTCATCTACCAAATGTATCCATTGCATCTCTTGATTGATATCATAATTAACCAACGTGATGTATGAGGGGATTTCTATGAGGCTAGGGGTGGTGGGAGGGTATTTTATGTGCCGTTTGCAGATCGTTTGGTATATGCTCGGAATACGGAATATATTGTAATTATTGTGTGACAAATTGCTTGGGTATGACTTGTGTGGTTATGGTGCATTATAGGCTTTTCGAGAGAATGATGGGTATGAAGGAAGGGCTGAAACGACTTTTATAATCATCTTCTTCTTTTATGCCTTTCACATTTTTTGTATTTATAGCTTTGAAGATAAAGAGCAGAAAGAAGCCCTATAGCCTGAAGCCCTATTGGCCAAAACACTTGCTCTTAAGAATTTTAGTTGTATTCAACTTTTGAAAATTGAGGTGAAAAGGGAAGGAGAAAAGAGGGTCATAGCGAAATTCTAGTGGGCTATCTGCTGCACGAAACAATCTGACAAATATTATCAATTTTATAAATTATATGTTAATCAGTTTTTAGATTTTTTAAATATAATTAAATGTGGAAAAAAGAACTTGCTCATTAATTTAATGTCGAATATGTGAACATTATTTTGGTCACAAATTAGAGTTTCTTTTTTGCAATTCTCTAATCAGACTTAACAAACACCGAAGATCTTACCTTGGAGTAAATGGATCCGTTCTTTAACTCAGTCACGTTTCGTATATTTAAACTTATGAATCTTGTTATTGAATCTCAGAATGAAATGTCGTGACTATCATAGACGTCATTAAGGTTGCTTGGTTCATAAGATAATGATTTATGTTTAAATTTCTTGACAATTCCTTGATCATTAAATAATTATAGACACGTTAAGATGGAAGAAGATATAAATAATTTGCCTTTTTTAAAATAAATTAGCTGCCTATAGAAAATGTCCTGTATTTAAACCTAGGCGTTTAAATTACTTATTCACGTTCGTTATAACTCATTCAATAATTTGCAATAGAATTAAAATTAGCCGCCAAAAACATAACCTAAAAATAAACCAAATTCAAATGAACCATTCCACCGAGCATCATTTTTTCAAACAGATGAGATTTGCCTCACAAAGTTCCTAATCCACATTTGTAAGCTGATAGCCATTTAACGTCTTAATTCAAGCACAAACATCAATTTAATACATTATCGCCGTAACCGATTCGTGTATTGTACTGAGTGATGCGAACTGGCGGACTCTTCGAGATGCCGACTGCAAACATGGCGGTCGAGATTCCCGCGCAAATGCAGCTAATTAAAACGTTTTGTTCGTAAATAGCATATTGCTTGCTTCTAGTTGCAGTTTTCATTAATTAGTTTTATTTGCAATAAGGCATGATTTGTAACTAATAAATACATTTCGTGACTGATATTTCAAATGTTGCCATATCAGATCCTGATGAATCTTCTGCTTGTGTAGCCGTTGTAAAATGACATTGTTGATCGTTATCATCAGCTTTTATCAGAGCAGTCATTGTGTAGATATCCCAGATTTAGTGTCAACTACCTACTTTCCGAACATTATTGGTGCCCCTAGCTCTAGAAAGATCTACGCTAATTTTACCAGCTCATTCATAAACAATTCAAAATGAAGCCTTAACAAAACTAAGTCGATTTAAGCGGCACCTACAAAAACCCCGTCTGCTAAAATCCGCTTAGTTAAGCTAACTTAGCGGATTCCACAATACCAGCTAATTATGAAGCTGCGGTACAGATGGCAAGAACTAGGAGTCCCGCAAAAACTTAATGACGCATTTAATTGTAGTTTTTCAGCGACCTTGGCTTTTTGTGTGCTTTGTTGGACTTCGGTTGCTCATTATGTATGTTCAAGAGTTTCTCGCTGTTGCAGGATGGACAGAGTTGTATTTTTAAGCGATGCTAGCTTTTTAATGGTAAATTGGTGTTAGTTTGGAAGGAATGGAAAGTTAACGTTTTCGAAATATAATTAATTCTTTTAACATATTTTTTTAAGCTTTTCTGACGAAAACCTGTCACAGACGTCCATGAGCCCTTACAGTAACTACATAGAATGGAAGGCCTTTGGAGATAGATTATGAGGAATTCACTGGTATCAAAATAACTGGCTCTATAACTATCTTTCGGAACTTATTAAACGAAAAGAGACAACTAATTGAGTACATTTTCTGCCACATTTATATCACGCCTGCCCAGCCATTTATAATGTATTTATCACTACATCTTACCTCTGCTTTATTTATTAGTTGATTAATGGTCATAAGAAATAAACGAAATTAATGACTTCCACGCATTGAAGAGGATCAAATTCTCACGCGGTTGTTAAATATGCTAAGTCTTATAACTTAGTGGTTTTAACACTTCGAGTATGTAATTGGTGCGCAACGAATGATTGTCGTTAATTCGATGCAATTATTACGAGCACAGAATAAAGTAATTTAATTTATTACTTGCAAATGAAATTAATTTTATGGTATTCCGTAATGAGATGTCTACGTGTATTGAACATTTATTGTACATTTTAAGTTCGTTACAATTCTTTTATTGGATTTGTATTATTTTTTTATAAATCAGTTACTTCTATTGCATAATTTTAATTTCGCTTTTGGCACTAAATTTTTTGGTTTCGTTTCCCGAACGTATATTTTTTTATGATCTATTGATATGTATTCCAATTGTGATAACCTTAAGTGTTTATCGATGCCAGTAAATTAGGCAGCAATAAAGTACACACCTTCAGCAGGAGAAAACATTTAAAAAAAAATCATACTTTAACTGTAAAATCTAATTTTTTGCGCATCCTGTCTAGTATTCACATCAGAGATTAAAATCGTGTCTTGCATGTACGGTTACAGGCCAGATATAACGCGTGAATATTTTTTATCCATAAACGTACAGTCTAGCTCTGCAACGTCATATCAATTTATCGGGAACGTGATTTAGACATAATTTCCACATCCCTGATTAGCACAGTTTCACTGCAAGGCGGTGCGTGGCAAGTTTTAATGGCCTGCCTGCATAATTGTTAGAGGGATCTGACGAAGCATCTGCAATATGATTGGCGAGCAACGCGTTCGGAATAACTTAACTGCAAGCTGGAAGTTGGAATGCAAAGCGAGGACCTGGACTCCCGACGGATACTTTTTTGAATTGCAATGCGTTGAGTTGCGGAGTTACGGAGGTTTCGTTGAATAATTAGTAAAACGCTCCGTTCGAGCACTGGACATTTTCAGTTTTTGAATTTCGAAGTCGATTTTGTCATGGTTCGAAAGTTGGAATAGATAGAAAATGTTTTATTTTGACAGTCATTAATGAGAACTTAAAAATATATTAATTCAACCAGAAGGATCAACAAAACAGACTCCCTCAACAAGACGAAATGCTTTTTTTAAAGATGTAAGGACCAGAGTGTTTAATTTATTTCTAAAACTTTAGTATCGTTAAGCACTTTAACACAAATGTACATATAAGTAGAGGTAAATTGCCAAAGCCAAACAGCACGTATTAAACTAGTAACAGCCATTATCGTCCGCAATGAAATGGCGACAGGCAAACAAAATGGCGGCAAATATGGCGCATGGCGGCAAATATGGCGCATGGCGGCAAATATGGCGCATGGCGTCAGTTATGGCGGGAACTCTCGCGTGGCCTGTTCACACGAGCCGTTGCACTTTTATGTGGACGCTTTGTACAACATCCTACTTTGTGGTGATTTTTACAGCTGTTTTACTGTGTAATACAAGATTTTATTATTTTGTGCACTGTGTGTTCGCCTTGTAATCTCTTAAGCTCGGATCATTTTATCGAGAACACTTCGTTAAGCAGTTGTTTATGAAAATTATAGGAATAAAGTATCGTTTACTTTGCTTTATTGCGTTTTACATTAATTTGTTTGGTATAAGTAATTTAAAATGGAGCATTCATTAATATATTTTTTATTGTTTGCGAATCTTTTGTTCTACCATCTACTTTTCTATTGTTGCTAAAAAATGCACCCAATCTATGTAGTCATTACACTTTAATTTATCATTTAGCTTATACTAACTTCACAGTGCAACGTATGGATTATTTAGAAAAGCCTACATTCCTGAGTAGAAAAAAGTGCCTAATTGGTACAAAAAGACAAACAACGAAAGAAATGAGATCTGTACTATCACAGCCAAGTTATAAATGAAAACAACAAAGCACATACCCGACAGGACAAATTGAACTGGAATAACTTCGTTTCAGCCCCATCGCTTCAGAAAGCAGCGTATAATTTTATGCCACTTAGTAGTTCCCGGCTCTCATCTCTCAATGAAAACAGCACATTTTCATTAAATAAAAACCATTGATGTTCCAAACGCTGGTTTTACTCCGCCGTCCTTTCCTGTAGTTTGTCCTTCTCTCTCATGAAACATTTCCATGTCGCGATCTCTGTCGTACGTTGTTATTTTTTATCACCCACACTCCCATACGAGCTCGTTAAGCACTGGTATTGTGTTGTTGATGTTTTAAAACATTATTTTTAGTGGGTGATTGTTGTTTACGGCTGAAAGGATTTTCCGTTGAGTTGCTGTTGGTCGTTTATCGTTTTAAATATAATTGAGCTTACGGTTTAAAGCTCCAAGAAATATGAAATTACTATTCACATAAATTACAATTATTTATTATTTTTGTCGATTTACACCTCACACAGGCATGTGTCGTGCAACTGATTTTGATTTATACGCACACCTGCATTAGGTAACATGGATTTTTAACGATCTGCGCGACACATATTTGCATAAAATATCAATCTTCATTTACGACAGTAATCCCTCTAGCCGATTCAAGTTTACATAATTGTAACCATTAGCTACATTCATTCGAACAATAGAGACTAAAAGTTTGACCTTTGTTGCTCCAAATTTAAAATCTTCAATATACATACAATTCTTCATTTTTTTTACATGAAATGCATTGGTTATCCCGTGAAAGATCGGACGGGCCGGTAAGGGTAGCGTTTGATCCGCCACTAACGAGCTGGTAAACAATTCCGGCGCGTCGTGATGTTTCCATCTGTACGACCCGTATTGCTGATCCATTTGTTTGCTTCGGACCATTAAACAGAGACTTATCGAGATATAAATGTGTGACGATTTTGTGGAAAAATATTTGAAGATTGCAGCCTACAACGTACCTACGTCTTGTTTTAGTGAGCTAAATATTGTATTCTGTAATGATGTATAGGTATAAATACTGCCTCGGTAGCGCAGGTGTACTATGGTACGATTACGATGCTGAGGTCTTGGGTTCGAGTCCCGGATCGAGCAGAGTGATATTTGATTTTTCTATTCATTATCACCCCGGAGTCATTTTGTGCCCGATTTGTCGATAGGCTCGTCCCCTATAACATCGCAGGACGAACGGAACACGCAAGGCAAAACGTGGGTGTCCTGGCAGCACCTCTGCCAACCCCTTTTGGGAAAAAGACGTGACGTAAACATTTTATATGAGAAAAAAATGAATTCGCAGGATTGGAAGTTCCATATACAAGTTGTTGTCAGTTCAGCAGCTGATCATAAATGCTTATGCAGAATCATTCTCCAACTTAATCCAAATACTCATGTTGCGTCGATGTCACGAAGTGTTGGATAATTTGTAACGTTACGCATGTTCAGCAAGCTAATTTCAAAACATTATTCTAAAACTGTACTCATTAGATAAAATAGACAAATGGAATATTAAAGGTTTCTGCAATGTGAGGTTAACTAAATCTTTCAGACGGCCAGATGTGACTCGAGGTACACACAGTAGCGCGTGACGTTGCAGCATGCAATAAGTTTACTCCTGATAAACAAGCCTTTATTTATAGAGATGTGATATCGATGGTTATGTGGAAGATTCTGGTTCTGAGTTGTTTCGGTGCGGTGATGTATAGGATTGTAAGATGTTGAGTACGGTTTGAATTGTTAAGGGTTAGATGTTATGTGAAGTAATAACTGAATAATTCTTAAGTTTTTCTTTCTTAAAATAGTATAGCTAAATAATAAATGATGAGTAATATCGTCATCATTACAAAAAACACCTACGCACTGCGTTCTCCAACTCGCTTGCCAAGCATGACTAACCGAGCATACTCTTCAGTATTGACAGCATAAAAAATATTATATTCTTATTTTTAGGAGCCAGTCACCGAAACTCTAGATTTTAGGATGTCATTGAATGTAGGTAGCTTCCATCAGGTCGCTGGATATATATTCAAATGGTCTATATTATTCATCAGTAATTTCTGTGGATGTAGAGTCTATAAACCATCATATTGCTACCTTTAAAATGATTCTAAGGTTTTATTTTACAATTCGGTTCATTAGTTCATTTTTGATGATCCAGTTACTTTATTCGGCGAACAGAGTTATGAAATCTTGCACCTTTCATTACCTGCACTCGACTGGCCTAGTTCGTGATGTTAAATATTTAGCTACCATTTCCTATTAGGACTTTGTGTAATGTATTGCCAGCTGAGGTGAACTATGGATCGTGAAGTGCTAGGTTCATACGAATGGATTGTAGATTGGTTAAACAATTACATACAGGCTATCTCAAGACCGCGACCAAAAACGAAGCCAGGTGGTATTATTTAACACTTTAAACACAAAGCAACTAAAAATTTCGCAAAAAAAATTACCTTTTTTTGGAATTTTTTTACTGTTCGTTGTATTCGGGTGATAAATGCATAATTGTACCAAAATAATAATGTACACCTGTTTATTTTTAAAGATGCAATGGTACGCAATGGTTTAAATTACTATTTTCGTAAAAACGAGGTATTATCACCCAAACACGAAGATGTTTAAAAAATTGCAAAAAAAAAACTGTCTCTTTTTTTGCGAAATTTTTCATTGCATTGTGTCTGATACCACTAAAACTACCACCTGGCTTCGGTTTCGGTCGCAGTCTTGATATACCCGGTATATGTCATACTCTTTTATGAAATAAAGAAACCTTTCTGCGCCTTTAGGTAATTTTCGGAAAATATTAACTTCAAACGAATGTAAAGGAAACAAAAACGATTTGAAAGCTTTTAATTACATATAACTAAATTATATCCCTAAAACCATTACTGACGTCAATATGTAAATATGCAGGTTAGTATTAATATAAGCTCAATCAAACTGAGACACAATTGTATAATAACTACACCAAGAGTTGACCTCTGCCAGATACTACATTCTAAAATCACGAAAATCTTACTAAACTTAATTCACCTATTTCACCTTACGTTATAGGGGCTGATATAAGTGTATAGGAGCCAGATATCCTTATCGGACGAAACAACATCGTTATTTGCGGTAGGAATATAATTTATTTCTCGCCCGCTCGAGAGGGCTCCACAGTAAGGAGTGACATAGCGACAAAGGGGCTGAAAAGGGAACATTGGGTTGTGGCGCAAGGGTTGAACTTAAGCGGATGAAAAATTGTCAACTGTTTATCTAATGACAAATTTTGCCTTTCACTGACACCACCAGTCTTTTGGAATTGAGAGTAAAATGGTTAAATTATGAATATCGTCCTTTCTAAACAAGTGTCTGTTGTTGTCCACTTGCCTATACGCCGATAGAAGTTTTGATTCGATAATCAAACCCACGGTCGAATATTTTTTTCGATATCGATTACTTTTTTTCAAGGATATATCTTATATCGGCCTTCCTGTTTTCCATAGAGATTTTTTTCAAATACAACTACGCAAGCAGATAAGCATAAGGCCCGCCTGATGGTAAGCAGTTACTGTAGCCTATAAACCTCTGCAACACCAGAGGTGACATTCGTGCGTTGCCGACCCTGTAAGAACCTTTTAACTAATTTAAGGATTTGTCAAAGTTAGTTGTATGCCGACCCAGCGTCTTGAGATGGAAACCTAGCATAATATTATACTATTCCAGCATACCGACTAAAGCCCCAGTAGAGGTCCTCTTACACTTATAATATGGTCGTGGGTTCTTTATTTATGGGTCTTTTATTATGCAACTTGATGTAGGTCTATAATATTATTTTCGCACATTAGACAAGTTATTAAATAGATTTTTAATTATAATTGCTGATGTTAAAACCGCTTTCTCTTACATCCTACGCCATATCTCAAGAGGGCCTGGAATAAAAGTCCCATTGAGTGAAGCCCACCTCAGAGGCCCGCGGCCGCTGTATGAAAATTTTACGCTTTTCTCCGCAAATGTATGGAAAATAACATTTATAATGAACCTTATTTGTTACTGTTACGTCGACTTTGAGATCATTTGCGGCGACTTAGGGGGTTAATGTGTAAGTTCTTGGTAAGGGTTGTATGACCTTCAAAAGTGTATAATTATTGTCTGGTGGTACAAGGAGCCAGTAAGATGACAAAGGAACTTGGATGACAGTGCCCTCGTCGTTGGTGACAAGTAGAATGTGAAACAAATGGTGCAGATACGCAATTCTACCGGGGGGTAATGCTACATCTATTTTGCCATTATTATTAGGTCAGACAACCTATAAGGATTTAACCTATATTTTCAAGTATAAAATACTTACTAAAAAAAGGAATAAAGACTTATTACAACAAAATATCACAGAACAATCCCAGATTAATATCGTAGAACATAGCATATTATATGCTCACTGATAAACACTCTTCTAAAATCAAGAGTTAAATTGAGAGAGCTCAGGCCTCACGCTGGCCTATTGCAGGTTTGCGTACTTCATATTCGTGTAAAGATAACGGCAGATTTCGTCACATTTTTCTTCACCATTCAAGTAGCACACTGATTAACGCAAGACCAGGCCACGCAATCTTCCATACGGAAAGCCCTTGCGCCAATCGTCAATTTATGGCATCGCAGTCGATGAAAGTCGCAAGTCGAAGTCAGCCCAACAGATCCATAGATCACTTTCCCACGAACCTCGTGCGTGAACGCCGGGTCACTGAACCGTGGCCTTCCTAACCTGGTACATACACTTTGCCTTCACCCTCCTTACCATTCTGTATTGAGTCTTAACTGGTAAGTAAAGAGTCCATATTGGTTTGCTTCCTGTTGATGATTTTATCATCGGCGATTGCTTTGACTTTCCATTTTGGTCAATTTATATTAATTTGAATGTTGATATCTTTGTTTTTCGTTTTTGGCCCTTTCGCGTAGTGAATGTTATTGGTGTTTTATATAAAGGTTTAGCTTTTGTAACTTCTGAGTTAAAAGGATGCTAAATATTCTCAGTCAAGTGGTGTCTCTATTTTCAGAATTAAGTAAAAAATTTGAAATATTTTTCTATTGTATTACGGTCATTCAAATAATTGACCATCGTCAGTCATCAATGTATTATCCAAAAACCAAAAGACATACTTTTCATTTATGTATTTTTTTTTAATTTCGCCAAGGATCAATTAATAAAACGAGTTAAGTTTCGAGTTACATCTTAGGTTAAAGCGATCAGTGAAACCGGCCGTGATAAGGTAAATATGCATGAGTAGCGACGAACTGGTAAACCTTGGAGGACCGGTCGCAATGACACTATTGCTTACTTGTACTAATACTGTATTAATTGTGTGATTTGCCCTTTTTATATGCAATATTACTGAATGCACCTGATGCTTTTTTTATTGCGTTGAATGGCGAGACGATCATGTCATTCGCCTGATGGTAAGCGATACGACCGCTCATGGACAGTAGCAAAACCAAACAACACCATGCATTACCAAGCAATGCTTGCATTCCACTGTTCTCCCCGTCCTGAGACATAAGATGTTAAGTCTCATTATGTCCAGTAGTTACTCTGGCTACAATGTCCTTCAAACCGGAAAACAACAGTGCATTTACACTGCTGTTTGCGGGAGAAATAGACATTGCGGTGGTACCTACCCAAGCAGCCTCTCACATATGAGAGACCTACCACCAGTAAATTGCTGTGGTGTTAGAGTATATTCGGGTGAGGGATGGTTTTCTCTTAGCAAGAAAAGGATATCGTTTAGCGTATGTTTTACAACAATCGTAATAAGTTATAACAAATTACAATAAGTGTTATAAGTAACTTGGGAATCCCCGATGGATTAACACAATGTCTGTAAATTATGACAAAAATTGTTTCGCAACGAGCTTATAATTGAAATAGTTTATATTGTGAGTCATTTGTTTTGCTATCTCGACAGATTTAGGCAACAGAAGAAGCTTATAATTAGCGAGCTCTGTCTAACTCTGTGCCTAGACTTTGCGTTTAGGTTGCAAATAAATATGCTTATCTGTAGGTCGACTGAATATCTTGTTCTGGACCTTGAACTTGCGTCCAGTTACCTCAGTGCCCCTAGCCGGAACATTTTGAAGTATCGTAAAGTAATTCTCGTATAGTAAAGTAAACGTTTCCCGCTGTGAAATTTTAGTTCCACATACGCTCACAATGGCGCTGTTTAAATTCCTATACAAAATTTTACTATTACTATTCTATTACGATACTGCAAAATGTTCCGGCTAGGGACACAGATCTATAATTTTACATCTACGAGCCATACACACAATCCCAATGTTACTGTAAATGGTTTGTTACTATCAAAAACTTCGAGGAACTTTTGTGGTCTCACAACACCCAAATCAAAATATATTTCTTAAACACAGGAACTTGTGTTTCGGCTCGGAGATCATAGTTTTGTAAGGCCTCTGGTTGAAAAGCCGGCTCCTTGCCAACTGAGCAACTGAGGCTGTCATCAATTTAAATTATAAACACATGAACTACGCTCCAAAACTAAATTAATCATATCGTAAAAGTTGTCGTTTGAAATTACTTAAGTTCCCACAACTTAAATTTCGTCACCGAAGTATGCATATGAAATCCCTAATACCTTTCTAATGATTTGGATCAAATTTTGCGATGTTTTGCTTGGAACTAATGTGCCGTTAACTTGTATAGTTGTTACTTGGAGTGACCCGGCGTAATTTAGCACCTAGTACATTATAATGGCTTGACCGACCGTCTTAGCTGCGCAAACGCACTTACACACCTGCGACACCCAACACTGCAATACAAACTTTAACTCCTTCTCACAAAGCTCAAAATCTGAACACCAAACTTTAAACTGTGTTCGGGTCGGTTAGAGTTGATTTTCAACATTACGACTTTAACACAATGGCGTATGGTTGAAAATCGTGTGTACCAGTTAAGTACTTTACCTGTTTACAAATGATTACTTCTGGTTTTCATTGTAATATAGTCGGTATGTTTAGGTAATAAGGTGTATTTTCGCGTGTATATTGTCCGTGAGCTCGTACCATGCCGTGCTAGGCGCGGTGGCCGGTACAGTTATGTCGCTTGTATGTTTGTATGGAGTAGAGTATAGGTGGTTTTGTATGGCGACCTTGAGACTCGGTATTTTCCTTGACAATAAAAAATTTATATTCTCAGAACTGATGTTTGTAAATAACTTAAAGTTTTTCTGATACTTATCTGCAGTTCTTATTAATATTTTTGTACCTAATGTCGGGGCTAGGATGTCAATTTTGTGAAGGAAAATACCACAAATACACGTGATGACAATCAAAACGTTTTTGCATAACTTTGAGGTAAATCTTATGCTTCGTTATTACTTGTATACATATTTGTATTAGCCATAACGTTTACTAATTATGTTGATTTTGAATTCGACAAGGTATCGATCCCTGCAAAAATAAAAATACATATTAGTGTAATCAGCAAATATTTTTTCTCGTCTTGCTGTTGTTAGAACCAAAATATTACTTCGACTAAAGAGATAATTATTTCATTTATTCTATGCTAAATACATTTTCTTAAATGACTATGAATTAAACATATTCTTGTTTACTACATTGAAAGAACCTGATTGAATTATAATCAAAACCATACCTAATTATTTTTTGTATGTTTATTCCGTTGTAATATTAAAATATTGTGACAAACGTGTTTCACTACTTGCTGTCACATCTTGTTATGTTAATAAGCAGTTGCTAAGTTATTTTTGAATACTAAACAAAAATAATATGTCACTTGTTTTAATATACAGGGTATATCAAGACCGCGACCGAAAACGAAGCCAGGAGGTAGTATTAGTGACTTCAGACACAATGCAACTAAACATTTCGAAAAAAAAATCGTCAACATTTTTTTGGTTATTTTTTTCTTATCGTCGTATTTGGGTGCTAAATACATAGTTTTCCTAAAATAATGATGTACATCTTTTTATTTTTTAAGTCGCAATAGTACGATAGGGTTTAAATTACTATTTTCGCAATAACTAAGTATTTACTACACAAACACAATGATTTTAAAAAAAATTGCAAAAAAAAAATCTGTGGCTTATTTTGCGAAATTTTTATTTGCATTGTGTCTGTAACCACTAAAAATACCACCCGGCTTCGTTTTCGGTCGCAGTCTTGATATACCCGGTATTTATTTTTGGTAGCAACGTCCATAATATGTATATCGTTTTAAACACTTTGGGAAGTTTCTTTTTATCGTTTTTAGTAATTTTAAGAATGCGAGAATTGTTTTGTTATTTTTTAAAGTCTGCATATTTATGGTAATTGTGTCATTAGAAATAGTTTTGTCGAAATCGACCGTTTCATATATTTTTTAGATATTTCTGTTCTTTATATTTAAATGTGTGTTATATCGTTTAGATACAAGAATGTATTATGTATTTCCTTCTTCCTTAACAATGTATTTTTAACAAAGTAAAAAACCGTAGCTATTATAAACGGAATTTTTAAAGGACTTGTTTTTATTTAAGCATAACATTAAGTAGCAAGTGAATACAATTGTCTCAAATGACGAGAGATGCTTGTCAGTTGGTTCTCGGTACTGAATCTGACGCCACGTACTAATAGCTGAGTGTTAACACTGCTGTAGCAGTATAAAAAAGATCAACTACACTAACATGCGAATCATTATTACTGATCAGATTTTGCAAATTCGATGTGCATTAAAAGTGTGGATACAGAGAACATTATAAACATTATTCACCGCGTATTACTATGTTTTCATAATCCTAACAACACATTAAAATACATACATACATACATACATAAACTCACGCCTTTATCCCCGAAGGGGTAGGCAGAGGCGCCACCAGGACACCCACATTTCGCCTTGTATTTTCCGTCCCACAATGGGATAGGGGGCGAGTCTATCGCCATATCGGGCACAAATTCCTGACTCCGGGCTGATAATGCATAGAAAAATCCAATATCACTTTGCCCGACCCGGGACTCGAACCCGAGACCTCAGCTTTGTAACCGTACCGTAATACGAGTACAACTACGCCACCGAGGCATTCACATACATTAAAATACAAGTGTGATATAACAAAAATTACCTCCCTCAAATCCTCGATCTGAAACAAATACTGGAACATAATCATTTATCTCGGTGCAAGAATCGATTCCGCAAGCTATTATTTTACAGCCAAGTGTAAAAGTATAAAACTTTAATACACTGTAGAAGAATTCCCCAAACAATAGAACAAAGACATGACGTGACACACTTCGATCGCCTACTTGGCCCCAAAACCCGGTCTTTTCCGTTTTTTTGACACTGCATAGAGCCTTAGATAGTGTACATCTAACTACGTTTAGAGTTTAATTATTTTGTAAGACCAAAGTTTGTATCTGCCTTTTAATAATAGGTTTTCTATTATGTTAAAGCAACGTTAAGGGATAAATAAAATATATGCATTTAGGACTGCTTCGGAGTCAGAAATTTGTGCCCGATTTAGCGAAAAGCTCACCCCCTATGGTGGGACGGAGCATACTAGGCGAAATATGGCTGTCCTGGTAGCAATTGTAGAATAAATATATGTAAAAAATATTATTATTTAGTAGACAGTATTAGCATATAAGGAAAATAACCAACTGTTACGGTGACGTCACCACTTTCGGGTTATTACCAGGAAGAGTATGTTGGCTCGAAATAATGTGGAAGCCATTCGTGGAAATTTGACCTAACACAAAGCCATTGTTACTAATTATGAATTCTCCGCGCCTGATACCCTGTTGAACAATATAATCTAAAATAAATGTAGTTATTATATCACCATAGTGACGCGGACACAATCAGGCATAATTTTGCCAGGCTGCCGCGGTGGCGTAGTTGTATTACGGTACGGTTACAAAGCTGTGGTCTCGGCTTCGAGTCCCGGGTCGGGCAAAGTGATATTGGATTTTTCTATTCATTATCAGTCCGGAGTCAGGAATGTGTGTTCGATATGGCGATAGGCTCGCCCCCTATCACATCGTGGGACGGAACATACAAGGCGAAATGTGGGTGTCCTGGTGGCGCCTCCCCTTCGGGGATAAAGACGTGAGTTTACGTATATATAATTTTGCCAACAGGTCAGAGATTATCTCATGTCGATGGATACTTTACCTCACTGCTCTAACCATTAGGCGCATTGTATTCACTTTGTGACCATATAAAAAACATCGGTGCGAGGATAGAACCCGCAGCCTTTCGTTTCTCTCAGCTCCTTAATAACTGTGGCACAGAGGATGTCAATGCAAATTCTTCACATGATTTCTCCATATTTCATGGTCAAAAAGAAGTGTCCCAAATAAGCGCAAGGCCGGTTTCCGAACATCTTTATCTCGGAGGGTCCATTAGTTTCACCTTTCACTTTCGCTTCCTCGGTCATACTTTGTACGTCGACTTTTATGCGCATTTTAATATTCAACTTTCTTTGACTAACATTAGCGAATTCCTTATACGTATCAACTCAGGTTCATATATGAGTTCACATCATAAATGATCATTCATTTATTGATTGTATAACTGAGCACGGTATTCTTATAATCCAGAGTTCGATTGAGAGAGCTTAGGCTGTTGTTTATTACGCTTGCCTAGTGCTGTTTGGCGGACTTCACATATTATGTATTCATGCTATTATATCTATGGTATTGAGATATCCTCACGATGTTGTCGTTCACCGTTAAAGGTGTGATTGATAATACACATGTGACTCAAAAGTCAAAGGTGGCAGGCTTCGAACCCGCGCCAAATATCTCGACAGGAGTATGGCAATGTATAGGTAATATATCAAAAAGAGTAGCAATACAAGTTCTCTGAGTATGATAAGGAAAGGAGAAAAAAAAGGTCACGTCATGCCGCATGGGCAAGTCGTTTCTGTCCTTTCCAAGCCGCCACCACCTAGGTATTAATATTTATGGGTTTCATATTCAAATATTTAGACAAATACACAATAATGAAGTGAACTAACAGGCTCCAGTCCTGATCTAAATATAAATGATTATTTATAAGTTTATTTGCACTAAAACATGTTTAGAGTATACAAAAATGCGGTTTATAATTATTCAATGCTAAATACATAAGCTTTTATGGGTTGCAAATTAATGTTTTGTGAATTAGAATAATTGCTGGCATCTATAATAAGCATGTTGAATTTTTTTCTGTCTCACTAGTTGCATAAGATTTGATTAGCTGACGTCACAATTTCCAAAGGGTTACGCAAAGCTGTCACTAGTAGCTACTCACCATATTACGTCAAGAATATTTTTATTCTAAGATAAGATAGGGGGAGAGCCCACCGCTATAATGCGGGACACAAATTCACATCCGTGGAAAATTATATGAGATAGTTAAAAAACATAAATATGATTCGACAGCCTCCGTGGCGCAGTTGGTTAGACGCCGGCTGTGAAACGAGAGGCCGCAGGTTCGATCCCGCACCGAAACAAATATTTGTGTGAACCACAAGTATTTGTTTCAGGTCTGGGTGTTTGTGGGACCGAAAAGTCTCTCGTAATTCCTGATACCCACGACACAAGATTCGATCTTAGTGTGGGGTCAGAACTATGTATGTGACTGTTGGGTGTATTTATTTATTTATAAAGATGAGTAACTTGACATTGAAACACGAGACTCCGCGTTTATAACCAATAATATATGCTGCCACAAAACAAATGAAACGACTACGGCAAAAAAATTGTTCCGAATATTAACCGATTCCAAAAAACGCGGTTCTTGCTAAAAACAAATATTACGACGATTAGCCCTTAAACAGTGAATAGATGCACTTAAAAACCTTATCCATTGTTACGTACATTATAAAAATAAGCTTCACATCAGATTATAGATATTATATCAAATTATCTGATAGTACGAAGGCAAACTACTATCCCAAAACATCCGGGCCAAAGACCTTTGCCCTTATATCATAACTCACTTCATAATTCCTAAACATTATAACGTCTATATTAATACGAGAAGGGACCGCTGCACTGGCCCGTTACGGTTTCAATTACAAAGGTCTGGCAATTTGTAGGGTCACATTTGAATGAGGTAGCGCCATCTTGCGACGGATCGGGGAACTAATTCGTTAATTTCGGTGTGGAGGGTTGTAGTGGACCTCACGGGTGTTTCATTTAACGGTAATCATTCCGTATATGTTAGTATAATGACAGGGTAAATATTAAATTGCAGTCTAGGACTCCATTCCCAGTTCGGCCGATCGGTTGAATTTGAATTCTAGATACAAGAATTTGTAGAGTTAATAGAAAAAACATTTACATAACCATATGGGTATAACGCTTAGATTATATTTGGGCTTCAAATTTTTATATTGTACTTGTAAAGCACACTATAACTAGTTTAAGACTTCAATCTAGTATTCTGTTTTCATTGTATTCTTTTTATTTTATTTTATGGGTAACAATTAATAAATGGAAATGAATTACAAAGTCATATAATACTACAGCTGCAATACACTATCCAATTACAAATATATTGGAAAGTAAAATAACATTCATAAATTCAATTTGAATGTAAACACGAACCATTTTTACTGGATAAACGCCAAATCTGCGAAATAATTGATAGCGAATGTATGCGGTTGTCAGATTTCCAACAAATCCAGAGTTTGCGAAGTAATGCGGTGGCCTATAGGTCTATACTGGACCACAAGCACAGGGGCGGACTGGGAATTTAAATATTTATCATACATACAATGTACAATCCTACTTGCAAATCATAAAAAGTTATTAATGAACTGCTCTGATTTAAACCAACTTATAATTTTTGTAATAATCACTACATTTTAAACTGGTTTTGAAAAGAGCAACACTAGAGTTTCTTGCCCGTTCTTCTCTAGTGAAAACCGCTTTCCGAACCGGGTGGTAGTTCAAAAAATGACTGAATCTAAACAATGTTGAACATTTTAATGGATTCAATAAATTATTTTCATTTCATTTTCATTTCTTTTTCATTTCATTACATGAACTTACGCTTTTTTAGAAGGGTTTAGCAGAGGTGTTACCAAGGCACCCACGTTTCGCCTTACGTTCCGTCCCACGATGTGATTGGGGACGAGCCTCTCGCCATAAATTCCTGAATCCGGGTAGATAATAAATAGAAATATCACTTTACCCGACCCGGAATTATCTGTTGTAAGTTCGGTCCTTACTACGGCCCTGAGTCCATGTTAATAATTTAAAAATATTACGGGGATTTTTACCGCCGGTAGAAAATCCCTTCAAGATTTGTATCATATTGACTCCGTTGCGAAAACGAGGAATTTTAAATTTACCCACGGAAATCTCTTTGAAATACACATTTTCTTAATTTTGTGTACGATTTAAAGGATTTTTAAGGATTTGTAATATTTACTTACTAGTTAACTTGAAATATATTTTTGTCTAGTGTTATACGTAAAAAATGTATTTACATATTATTTTCTCATGAATAAACAAAAACGTTTTTACGTAGTATTGGATCTTATTAATATGTCAATAATTAATTGGTTGCATAGTGATCTTACTGCTCATTTAATAGCCATAATATATTTCATAACATTTGTTAACAAATATGACGAAACATAGATTAGAATATATAGGGCAAAGCCCTTTTTAAAACTGTAACAATAATTATACCTATTAATTTCTAGCTCATTTCTTGATTTTCTTGGGGAAATCAGGCATTTTTCCAGTCTTATATTGATAATACTACATATTATGTTCGCCCATTCATAGGAGCATTACTTAATTACATATATGATAACAAGAAAAAATCAAAAAGTCTACGTAGGTATACCAAAACGTTTTTCACAGCATCTCAATTTTCAAGTTGTCAAATCCATAAATTATCCTAACACCTAAAATTCTCACCTAGGATTAATGAATATTAATACAAAAATTATTTTACGGAATTAGACAAGTATTCGACACATCGGTCCCAGAGGGGGTGGTAGACGGTTCCGGGGGTGAGGGGATGCATAAATTATCCCCTAGCAAGCGTTAATTAAATCTACCTCCGGCGGCTGGATTCCGGACGTCACTTTCTTCATATTGACGGGATGACAGGATCTTTGAGAACGGTGCTGTTTTCATAGAAAAAAAAATATAGATTTTTTTAGAATTTATTTCAAAATTTTTGTATTTTTTGTAATGAATTTTCATATAAAATGGAACTGTTATACACAAGAATGGAGGTAATGTTGTTTCATATTTAACTAAGTTTCACCCCTGACACCCTCGACCAACTAGCAATAATTGGTCACTAACAAATAACTTTATCGAGGCTGGTTTTCCATCTTTAATTTTTAGTGAAGATAGATTATCATTAATATTATTTTTGTACTACATCGCAATCCACACACAACGTGCCACCACAACTACGATGATTCAAATTCAAAACGCTCAAGACAAAATATCAAAATAGCAAGGTGTGATTTCGATAAAGTCCGCGCCAAGTTATTTAATTAACGCAGAGCTGTGGAATTCTGTAATTATTCGACGTGCTTCACTGCCGTACCCCACTTACGCATAGTTTTAACTTATCACTTTTTGTTTCAGGTATGATGGGTAACTTGCAGATTATAGACGAATTTTTCGTGAGTAAACTGTTTTATTATGACTGCGGCTAATATGAACTTAAGCGAACCGTCGAATGACTGCTAAATTTCAAATGAAATGTGGCACATAATGGTAATGTTCTTTACTTGTTTCAAGAGAAGGGAAAGAATGTAAAATAATCGGAATACCTACCTGAGAGTTGTTCACCAACAATTCTAACGTATGTAAATACTCACTCGTATTAGACCAGCGTATATAAGCACTTGATATTGTAAAAAACTGCACGTTTGTTATGAATGTTTATGAGCTGTGATCACTTATCATCACTTGTAATTATAAAAAAACAATGCCTGGAATATCCCAACATCAAATCACAAAAAAAAGAAATAAGCCTTTTGTTTTAAATAACAAAAACTGCGCGATAAGTTATTGCGCGCTTCATTGTGTCTCCGCCCTTGAACCCGGCTCAATTTCCTACGACCTTGACATTCACGCGCCGGCATGCAGGGGGCTACTACAGAAAACGATATGCGATATGTCGTGCGATTCCACGTCTTAAAACCTATGTATGTGGTGTGTCTCACTATACACGCACTGTCAAAGGTTATCTATAAAAAAGACACGTTAAGCCAATTTAGATTGCCATTTATTAGTGACACAAAGTATAAAATATAATAATTCCTCAAATACCTAAAAATGCCTGACACAAGATATTATAAAGGTATTACACACTATACTAACATACAACACCTATTTACGAAGTCACTATCGTTTTCACTTATATCGATAATTAATTGTACGATTCAACAGTGTCGACAAATATTGCTTAGAGAATATTCATTAATGCGGCAGTTAAATACAATTAATAAAGAGTAGACTTTAATATATGGTATCGCACGATAATATATCGCATATATTCATCGACAAGATAGTAAAATCGAAGTCACTAGAAGACTTTAATACGTAGAAAACGATTCATCGAATATCGTTTTTGGTAGTAGCTCCCTTGGGCTTACTCATGTATCTCGTACTTCTCCAAGGTTGACTGGTAAGGTGATAAATTGAATTATACCTATATAGATACAATGCTGTACTGTATCAGCACATAGCCGCCCACTGTTGGGCTTGGGACTCTTGAACAGTCGAGTTGAAATAACAACGGTATGTATATGAATAATGTGCTTTATCAATCATACTGGTTCGTTTTTTATATTGACTCGGCAGTGACTTCATTGCACATGATGAGTGCAAACCGTCTAGATAAAGTATCAATTGGTAACAAGCTGGTGGTTGAGTATTATTATCCGCTAGATAGCACCTACCGTACAATATTCTGAAAAACACTTAACACACTAAGGGCCAATTGCACAAACTAACTTTGCCCATAACTTTGACTTTGAAAACGTCAATCCCATACATTAGCAATGTCAAATATAATATAATTCCTTGTTGGAGGCCTATGCATTAATTAACTTCCTATACCAGAAGCGACAGCTAACACAAACATAGAAACATTCATAACCGAGACTGAGTAAACCCCCAAAGACATATAACATTCACATTCGCATAGTAAAGTTGGCATCCACTTATAATTGGCGGGGAGGAAACGAAGGGAGAAAGTTGGATGACCCCCGGGACAGAACTACGTAACGCGACGCGAGAATTCATTATATTACCCGTGAACTTACTCATTGTAGATAGTTATTATGTAGTTTAGTGTGGGATGGATTTTTGAGTTGAGTTACAGGTGTGTCGGTTCTGATCTAGGTTGAGCATAAATAAGATTTTTAAGAAGAAAGAGTTCTAATTTTGTAAATAAGGATTCTGTATTATTTTATAATGTACATAAATATTTATTTTGCATGAGAATAAAGTGTGCTAGTTATATGTATACTAATAAACTAAATATGTGAGAGTATACTATACTTATAATAATTTCTGGCAATAATCCGCATATCAAGGATGGTGATTAAAAAAATTCTTAGCGTATCATGGACAGCCTCAATTCAAATTAAAACCTATTTATTAACAATTTAGTGTTATCAGTGAATTTTAGTTAGACATTTATCGGCTGACGAATATCTTTAGTCGAAATAATTTCACAAAGCCTAACTATATTTTTATATTATCTGCGTTAGATAAAAGGAAAAATGCTGTTATAATGTCAGCAGCTGTATCTATGGAATCAAATGAAATTACAGCGTTACACGACCTTGCGTGGACAATGGACCGCTGACAACCAATGTCAAAATGTCTACGTGACTAATTCCCTTTTATTCACTCTAATTATCATTTTATACCGACATGTGTTTCAGTAAAATAAGTTATATTTTCCGGGAACTGAATTGAAAATAATTGATAATTTTGTATTGAATTTTTTGCAAAGTTTTTAACAAAGTTTGACAATACCTATTTAAATATTTATGTATTTTTATGGAGCATGATTATTTTCAGTGTGATGTAGCTACATTTGAGCCTAGACCCACCTCATGTAGAACCATTATGAGTCCGTAGACAAAAGGATTTAGTTAGAAAACAATAAGATTTTAAAAAGGGATGCGCACTACTGTTGCCTGTCCTAATTGGTCCTAATTGTCTAGACTTTAGTACAGTACTGTACAGTCTAAACCCTTAACTGTTTAAACTATCAAAGAAGCGTTATAGAGATGTCTTCAAATTCAATTTACAAGTGTGTTACAACTCACTATCCCCCAACTAAAATATAGTGAATTAAAATGCAAAATTATTTTCAATATCCATTTTTTTTTCAAATCCAGTTAGAGCGCTCAAACGATCACACTCAAAATAATTTTGATACATAATACCTTTTCAATATGTGAATACTTTAACTCCCTATTAAACCTACCAAATTATAAAGGATGAAATGTAAATTTTGAAACGTTAATATAACTTATTAATCCCTTCACTGCAAAATTCTCATCACATTATATTAAAATCACCAAACCTCGGGTATGCTGACATATAGGGTCTAATTTGAACCCGGGACCTCTCGGATGGCGCTTTCGCAACCCTCATCCCCTATAATGATTGTGATACGTCTCCGTTCTGTCCGGGATAGCGCACCCCAATTTGTGTGCCGCAATGGGGTATAATAGAAAGGTCACACACTATTATTAGATAAGGTGAGATATTGATAATGCGCCAAACTTCGGATGAAGCTGATTAACGATAAACTAACAACATTGAATATGTTATTGAAAAACAGATAACTTTCCGGGGTATTTTCTTAATTTTTTTGGTTTTAGACCAGCTTAATTAAATCGATAGGCGAAAGACATTATATCTCTCGCTGAAAACACCGAAAAGTCCTCCTTTGTTTCTTTTATCAATGAAAAAAGACTTGTGCCTTGATGTGGGGTCAGGACTATATAAATATTCTGTATTTACATATTACAGTATCATTAATAGATAAATGTGATTTTAAAACAAGATTTTCAGAAACCAGAATGTTGCTCAGTCGATTAAAAGTTTAATTATTTTCAATTTAACATTGGCATGAATGAAATATCGCATTAAGCGATAAAATTCAATTTAAATATCTGCGGGAGTACTTGGAATTTCTCGTACATTACTAACAATATAGGATTATTGATTCAGAGAACGGCGCCCGTAAACTTTTTTTACACATTTTGAAATATTCCCTTGTGCTTTGCAGAATAATAATTGAACGAAATCCAATTACAGCCTTTGAACAAAAATCCACTTTTTTTTCTCGCAAAAAAGATAGCTTTTAAAGATTTTTTCTTTAATTTAATTGTGGCTTCTTTGTGATCTTTTCTTAATCGCATTTTATTCTTTCAGACAATGTGCGAAAAGAAATAAATGCTTTGCCATGAAAATGGTTATGCCCGTATCCGTAAAAGGGTAGGCAGGGGTACTTACTGGTATGATTATTATCCACAATTTGCCACAATTAATTCGGCTCCAACATGTTATAATTGTTAAAAACATCAACTGATGTCCAAGACCTGCGATGCAAAGCCGAATTAAATACTACATTTGTCAAGTTATATCAATCATAATAAATCAATAATAACAACATTTAAAGGTTAACCGAATAAACCCAAACACACAGATTAAAATGTATCGATAACTGGATTAAACTGGAAATCGTCTACACAATCTCCTTAATAACTCCATCTACAAGATAAAAGGCTTGCACTGGAGCCAGTGACTGGCGCGAGTACTTGCGCCAGTGCATGGCCACTGCACCGGAGATGACCGCCCGACACCCGCCGTCCATTTCCGACGCTCTAACGTCATATGTTTCCACGAAGGAAGTTATTACTTCTCATGTGTTGTACGTATGCATAGTTTATGGATGAAGCTTTAGAATTTAGATTATGAAGTGCGGGAGCGAGAAAGCGATGTACAAATAGATCATATGGACAATATACATAACTTGATATTACTCGTAGTAAGAAACATTAAAAAATGATAATTAAATTTACAATCAGCACTAGTTTTCATGATCATCATTCAGAGATGTTTATGCCTCTGTTGGGAACTTCTCTTTTTCCATGTCAACGCGTCAATTTCCGCAAATCTTGTTCAAGACCTATCGATCGACTAATCAGTTGAATTATAAAACCCTAAAACCACCAACATGATCACTTAAAGAAGTCGTACTAATTACACAAATAAAAATCATGAATAGAATTAAAAAACACCACCAACACTGGATACAAACATCAAACCGCATTGTCCCGTACTTTATCCAAACACCACATTCCTTTAAAAGCACAAATACATTGCGCATTAAGGGAACACATCAAATCACTCCACAAAACACTCTCAACCCGTATTCCCTTACCTCCAGTGCCAATGTTCGCTTAATCTATCCATTTCACGAGCTATTGCACCGCTCGCGATGTTGGTTTTAAGGGGGAGGGGTAGAGGGGAAGGGGTGTGTAAAAATGTCACAAGCCCGGTTGTATAAACAGAGCATAAGACGACACCGTACGAGGCAACGGTACAGGCATACCGTATATTGATTTGCAGAGAATTTGTGGGTCTGGAAGCGAACTGTGTATTAAATATTGTTATTTTCTAAAATATTTATAATTTCTATCTCTGAAATATCTCAATCGTGTCTACTTAAGGAACCAATCTTAAGTTTCGTCTTTGCCGGAATCAAAAAGTTCTCTCAGTTTTCTGCTGCACCATTATTCTAGAAAAATTTAAGTGCCAAGTGTTCTTCTTTCCTATAATTATCTATGGTTCTTTCGCCATAGCGTGCAAAAACAATTGAGCAGACTGGTACAACTATATTATCGCCGCTAATTGACAATATAATACGAATGTTATTACATTTACTATAAGCTGTAGTCTTCGCCGATTCAGGATGCATTTTTAAACTAACGGTGGTCTCTTCTAGCTTCAGTGCCATATAAAGAACATCCTTAGATCCTTGCAGGCTCGTACAAACTAATGCAGTTTTGCCGATGCAGCTTGTACGAACAGGCACGTCCGCGGCTGCTTGCTATCCGTCACGTAGCGAGAGTCGTTTGCATTTCATTATTGTACGATGTCAAGACTTTACTAGACTGTAAGAATATGTTTAAATAGTATGTCATGTGGAATTTTATAGCCAATGGAAAATATGTTCGATGTCAATTACAGGCTTACTTTGCTATGCTATGGTGTATTAGACCGTATTTATTAACTGCTGCAGACGTGGCTCGGGGCTCCTCTACAATTGAGGGTTCGAAAATTATAAAATAAAACATTATAAAATAAAGTGCTTGACTACCTCGCGACGGGACAATCTAACATTTTCATTTTGATAGTATTCAAATTCACTGTATTAATTCAAGGGTTTAAGATTGAGGTATTTTCAATGATTTTAATTATTTTAATTCTATTACCAAAAATCAAATATTTAGTAACACTATTATCAACCAGACTATAACCATTACACACAATTTTAGACAGCAACAAACATGTATCATAAAAATAAAGCATACCAGTTTATTTTCATACGCATGATGGTAGCGAGACAATTTTTTAAATGGCACATGAGCTATTTTCTATCTTTTAATATTCAGAGCGAAGGGTGCGCGCATGGGGAGGCACAGGGCGGAAAATTAAACCTCAGTCATAAATTATGTGCGATTATGTTGATATTTTCTCGCGCATGCGGAATAACCGAGTAGCTCAGCTATTTTTATGTATAATAATACTTATCCTTATTAACTTTAACGGTGAAGGAAAACATCGTGAGGAAACCTGCATACCGTAGCGATTTTAAAAGAATTTCTACGGTATGTAAGTCCGCCAACCTGCACTAGGCCAGCGTGGTGGACTATATGGCCTAACCACTCTCAATCGATTCTCTCGACTGTAGAGTAGGCCCGTGCCCAACAGTGGGACGTATATGGGCTGATACAGAATACTTATCCTTATTAAGAAAAAGTAGCTATGGTACTTTGAAATCTGTATTAGTATTCGATTGTCGCCCACAGCTGATCACCTGCTTCTTCTACAATGGACAGTTCGTTGAAAGGCTTAGCCAATAGTTTATCACGCTGACTTGGGACGCTTTGGTAGCCTTTGCCGCAGCTTTCCTTTACTGATAAAATGGTCTTAAAAATTTACGTAAGTTCAATTAAAACCTAAGAAATAAGTATACGATTACAAACAATTGCATAACATTAGACATTTTCAACTCAGTAGCGTGTTTGATACTAATATGTAGATTATATTATTCATGCATATTATTCACGATTCATTAAGAACAAGATAAAATACGCAATTATGGGATAATTATAGTAATTATAGCTAACGGGTCAAACGGAATCGGTGGATAATTGTGAACTTGTTTAAAACCAGTATTTTATGGTGAATATATTTGCGAATGATCTTGTATGGGTGATGTGTTTTTATTGTAATGCTTGGTACAGACGAAACGAGACAAATGTGGAATTAATTAATCGAAGTTATTTTAAAAACTTTATGCATATAAAATGGGAAATGTATTAAAGTGCTTTGACTATAGAGGAATAGGGAAATAAATCTTTCCTGGGAAATAAATGTATAATGACATTGGCAGTGATGTTAATATAGCTGTACTTCCGTGCATTTTTAAAATAATAAAAATTATTAATTTCTATATTTACCTAATGTTTCCCAAAATAATGTTTTTTTTTTATCTTTAAATGACCACACTTCAGATTATAGACAAATCGCTAGCTCACCATGTCCTTCCGAACGTTCCGCCTCGCGGTGCATTCTTGCGCGGCGTCGCATTTCATGACCACTGCTCCGCGCCCCGCACTTGAATATGTAATGAGCACTGCTTTCCATTCATTACGGTTATGTAAGTATAGAGGTTGGACAAATATTCGGTCAAGCTTAAATTTGGTAGGGTATTTATAGAAACTCTTGTTGGGGTACTGACTATTGGTTATAGTTTCGGCTTTGTAAATAAGTCAGGGATGAAAATTCTATGCATTTCTTTGATCAATTTTACTATTTACACAAATATTTGCGTGTAAAAAATTACCTAGTGTGATAAGGCCGCCACTTGTACTATTATTTGTATTGTATAATTATGCATTTGTATATCTCCCTTTAGTGCAAAAAAGAATTAAATAAATAAATAATAAATAAAGATTTTTAAACAATAATTACATACCAATTTGTAATGTTATTATTATTCTGTAATTGTGATTAAATTACATAAAACATGGAATTTTGGAGTATTTATTACAAGTAATGATTTTGATGTATTCAATACTTTGAATACGACATTGACATCTGCATCTTTTATTCGATAGTAGTTTTGCGATATTTGTCATAGAAGCACATGATTTAATAACGGTCCGCAAATTTCGTCACGCAAACCATTTTACTGAAGCCGAAAAATATTAGATAGGGGCCGAAACCGAACGCGAAGATGCCGCCACGCTCTAGTCTGTTATGGAGTCCGGGTCTAATGAGTCGAAACAGACGTGGTAAATAGTTTCTGCATTAGTAATCTCCTTAGTTACTGAAGTGCTACTTAAAATTTAAGTTTAATTAGTCTATAACTCCCTGCATAAGTCTCTTTGCCAGGAACCGCTGCTAAATTCCTTTTTGAGTAGGGTTAGGACCTTAGGTCACCGTGTACATTGACACAAACAAAAAAAATATTGATTTAGTTACAAGTCTATTAGATCATATCTCGTTATACGAGTAGTCAATGCAAAATAACTTGGAAGATTAGAACACTTAAATATATCAGCCTTCGGAGTTTTGATCTGCAAATGTCTATTACCATTATATAACATTGCAGATTTATGTAGTACGTTATAAAAAAAACTACCATTACATTTCCCCAGAGATTATCACAAACCTAATTATTAATATTTCCACGAGTCATGAAGTCACATCTAAAACGATCCCCGGGCAATTAAAAACCAGAACAATACTCGTTCCTGCTATATTTATCTGGCCATAATGGGAGTTGATTGCCATCCGTCGGTCACGGTATGGTAGGCACAAGGTCGTCCTGACACATCACGTTGGTTACATGATTTTTCTAATTCAGCTTGATTGTGGTTGTAATGGCTTCCATTTAGATGAAAATGGTACAATTTTATGGTGTTTCTGGAAAGGTTTTATAGGTGTAAATGCTGTGAGTGATCTGTGATAAGTCTGTCAGGCATCGGAAGTAATTGTAGTAATTTGTATATGGTAGCTGAATGACTACAAGACCAAACACAAGATTGAAAGATATAGGCTATAGCACAAAAGATTGTGTGTTTTGCAGGCGAGTTTAAGACAGAATAAATGCAATTATCTTAAGACTCTGGTAATGCAACCCGAATTCTATTGTTTTTTGAACTGGTAATCCTGTAGAACTATTAAACAAATGAGAGACAGTGAGAGAATAAATAGGATAGAAAGGAGAAATTGAATACAGAAGATGTTGAAAAATTAATGAGCTAATGGTATGTTTGGAAGTATCAACATTAGTCAAATATACATAGGTCCTAATTGTGCCAAAATTTTGAAACCCCTCGCGTTATCGAAGAAAAACAAATGGCATCCAGAGTTATTATGCCGAATTGACTGCAAACAGACTTAAAAATACGCCCTAAATGCAACATTTTATAGATCCCTACTGGGGTTTTCACCTAGTATGGGAACAATATTAATAGTTTCAATTGTGGATCTTTTTCTGAATCCAGTGTCATTCATTGTATTATGATAAATTATACTATCTTTTCGTTTTTCTGTATGATTTCCAAATATACCGGGTATATCAAGACCGCGACCGAAAACGAAGCCTGGTGGTAGATTTAGTGGCTATAGACACAATGCAACTAAAAATTTCGCTAAATAAGCGATAGATTATTTTTTACAATATTTTAAAAATCATAGTTTTTAGGTGGTAAATCCTTAGTTTTTGCGAAAATAGTAATTTTAACCTTTACGTATCATTGCGGCTTTAAAAATAAAAAGGTGTACATCATTATTTCGGAATAAAATTGTGTTTATAACCCGAATACGACGATAAGCAAAAAGATTGCCAAATAAAAATGACGATTTATTTTGCGGCATTTTTAGTTGCATTGTGTCTGAAGTCACTAATACTACCACCTGGCTTCGTTTTCGGTCGCAGTCTTGATATACCCTGTATAATATTGGCATCTGAAGCCTTTAGAGCCATTCCATTTACTCTTACCCCTGAGGTTCCCCACCTCAAGCTGCCACCTAGACTCAGATTTGTATTACAATAAAATTAATCCGCAATAAACCGAGCACAATGCGATGTAAAGTTTGTCGAAGGCTGATAATTATGCGTGCGTCGGCGCGGAAATGACGCGCTGTCAGCTCATCTCCCTGTCCGAGCCGGGTTGATCAGGGCTGCGGGACGTATGTTACATTAATTAAGGATTCGGGGATTTTAAGATATTTCCTTTGGCAGCCTCCATGGTGCAGTTGGTTAGACGCCGGCTGAGAAACGAGAGCCCACGGGTTTGATCCCCGCACCGAAACGAATATATGTGTGAATTACAGGTATTTGTTTCGGTTCTGGGTGTTTGTAAGACTGAAAAGTCTCTCTTAGTTTCTAGTATGTGGCTGTTGGGTGTATTTATTTATAATATGACGGTTATTAACGATGCTTCATTTTGATGAATAACTTTGTGAAATTATAGCCAATTGTATTCTATTTTCTTGCATTCTTATGACATGCAGCCGGTATATATAAATGTGACTATAATTTTAAAGCTTTCTAAAACTTTTCAAATATAATAATCAAGCAAATAGTTTTCTGAAATATTGACAGACCATCATCATTCATCAAAAGTTTTTATATACCATTTAGGCAGCAAATATGAAAACAAGCACCCGGAAATCATTTTATACCATTCAAAGATAAAGTATGAAAGGGTTATAACTTACATGAGTACGTTTTAATTATTAACCCTCCAGCAACAACTGGTAGTATTTTTATAGTTCAACCCTGCTCGGTCATTACGCTCTTGATTTACACAACATTGTTATCTGCCACGCTCCCGCCTCCGCCTCCGCTCCCGCGCCCGCTCCGCTCATGGCCCGCGATTAAATTCGAAGTCTGCACTCGCACGTCGATTTATTGACTCTTAATTGTACTAATGATGAATGACGTATTTTAAGCCGATTATGCCTTATGCTGGAATTATTGTTTAAGGTTTTTCTTTCTATAGTAGGTATATACAATATACATACATATATAAACTCGCGCCTTATTTCCAGAAGGGGTAGGCAGAGGTGCTACCAGGACACCCATATTTTGCCTTGTGTGTTCCTTTCCATGAACGATAGGGGACGAGCCTATGATATTGATTAGAAAAATCCATAACCTCTACCTCTTTTTTATCAAGATTTGTTTATAAATAATCCAGTTACAATTGATAGAATTTCAATTTTAATGGTTACTTTATGATTTTTTTCTTTTTGAATAAATGTATTGAACTCTTTCTATTTGAATAACTGTAATATAAAGAGGTTTTGAACAGAGCAACACTTTTCTTGCTCGTTCTTCTCTAGTTAAAACCGCTTTCCGAACTGGGTGGTAGAACAAAAAATTACTGAATCTAAATGATGTTGAACATTTTAATAGATTCAATAAATTATTGTCATTTACATGGCTCTCTTGCGGATATCGCATTGTGCTATCTAAAGATATCCGTTTGGTTACATAAGCGAATATGCTTCGCCAGTCCCAAGTAATTTTAATAGCAATATTGTCCAGGGAAATCATATGAACAGACAGATTTAAAGGAAAATGGAGATAAACCGCCAACTTGTATAAAAGGTGCAACTGTACGACGTCACGTAACGGCGATATTGTTGCGTTGTGTATTGAATTGAATACAGGGGTAAATTCAGTTGACTAAAGTGTGGTCGTGACCACCCAAAAATAATTAAATAAAAATAGTAAAATATTTTAATGAGTCTTAATTTTAATGAGTTTTAATTTTAATGAGTGAGATTTATAAAGCTATTATGGGGTACAGTTTGGACTCTTATGTTACATATCGATAGGTTTCATCTCTTTTTTAATATTGGTCTTGACAAATAACTTTCTTAATTCCTTTTTAATTTGTACTAATATAAATTAATAATAACACAAGGTAATGTGTTAGTTATTAAGTAACTATTATATTTCTATTCATTGAAATTTAGTTTCTTAATATTGAGAATAAAAAAAACCTAGCATTCGAATTCACAAAACTACATAAACACATTACCATCATATTTTTTTTTTTTAAATGCCCCCCCAACACCCTCCTGACTGTGTCCCCGACCAGCATTATTGTCTCGGACTCAGACGGATGGTCGTTATAAACTTTGTCGGCCATACCGTCGCTTTAATTTATATGTCGCGGCGTGACAAATGTCGCGCACTTGTTGCGAAGCTACATTACGAGGTAAAGTTTATGATATTCGTCTATTTGTTATTGATAGTTTTTGAATAATGTAAAAGGATATGTGGCTTTTGAAGTGTAAGCTATAAGTTATATTTTAGCTTAATGTGCGAATAGTTCCGTATCGGGTCAAATGCAACAAAGATTTTACAGATTTTCTTCACTTTAATTGTTTACTATTTTAATACCTCTTTACGTCGCACGTCGGTCACGTCTTCCATCGTCTTCCAAACTGTTCTCCCTCATTCTCTCCTTTTATACTTGAGATCTTAATCATTTATCTTCTAACTTTTTTACTCTTTATTCGTTATCGCTTTTACATAAACTACGTTCCATACCAGTCATTCATCTAACGTCTCATTCCACTCATCTTTCATCATAACATTCAATTCCTACATTAATTAGCTTAAAACATGCCTGTGAAATGAAAAATAGAAACAAAATGATCGTATAATTAATTTTTCGGTCTGGGGAAGTTTCCCGTAGTTTTAAATACTCATCCCTCTCCCATATTACTCTGGTAGATTTGTTTTAATAGTCAGAAGACAGTACATTAATGTAACTTCAAAAAGCCAGACACATAAAAATGCCTCGAACAGACGACCGAATACTTCTCAGTTCCATCCGCTCCAGACAACCAATCACCACATTTTAACCAGCTTATTTTCCAAATATTTTCTCTAAAATTTCCTCTTGGAAGCCAGAGCACGTAACATAGTTATCCATTAAGCCGGCGCTGTCCGCTGCACTACAAATACTGCAATAAGAGTAATTTCTTCACGTCGTTTAGCAATTACAAGCGGCTCCAATTACTGCGACTCGATGAGCCAGCTACAACTTACCTAGGGCCGTCACATCCTCTACTGGAATTGGTTTACATAAGCAGTAATACTACGCGTCTTTAGTCTATGTTAAAAGGCCGTTCGGTTACAAATTTGAAAAAAATTGTGTTTAGTTTTAGTCTTGTTAGAGAATGTTAACACGTTCAGCGGAGCAACGTCATAATACGTAAAATTTGGTCAACGCTAATTGACATACCGTTTAATCACGTCAGCAAAAAATATATCTTTCTATAAAGAACGTGTATAAACGTCTGCGGTTTATATCAATTCCTTTAAAATACGTCATCGCGCCGTATCAATTTAAATTTTAGGACTGTTTACGCCACTCCACGATACTTTATTTGTACACTTAAAATTATATTTCCTTGCATGAAAAACAGAACGTCATTTATCGTCATTTATTTTGTATGAGAAAACAGTGCACCGCGCAACAAACATTTGAATACCTAGATGCTCAGCTGAAAGTGTTAAGGGTACAGAGCGAATAGCTTGGGTTCACTGGGGTAGCACCACTGTCGCACAGAAAACCGATGCGTTGTAGCTTCGCTGTTGCGTTTCGTTTTGTGAGTGAGATTGTGGAAGACCCACAAGCTAATGGATAAAGATATTCGTATCCGTCCAGACAGCGCTCAATATCTTATTCACGATGTTGTAGAATGGTTTGGTTTTACGACTAGTTACCGGCCTTTCTTTAACTCTTTACGAAGGACTTATTTAAGTCCATCACGTTGGCTTAATGTCATTTGTATTCTTTACTTACCTTCGAATTTCTTATGGAGAACTGTCTGGTTTTCAAGTTTCTGCATGATGGATACTTATATGTAAATTCAAGTAAAGAACACACAAAACAACAATTCAGTTATGTGTAACTTTTCATTAAACCCGGGACCTTCGGCTTGGCAGTCCAAGCTTCACGCAACTGAACTATCGCTCGCCTAAGTACTACATAAATTCAAACATACATAAACTCACGCCTTTATCCCCGAAGGGGTAGGCAGAGGCGCTACCAGGACACCCACATTTCGCCTTGTGTATTCCATCCCATGATGTGATAGGGGACGAGCCTATCGCCATATCGGTCACAAATTCCTGACTCCGGGCTGATAATGAATAGAAAAATCCAATATCACTTTGCTCGACCCGGGACTCGAACCCGAGACCTCAGCTTTGTAACCGTACCGTAATACAACTACGCCACCGAGGCCGTACCGAAATTCAAACAGTGTTAACGAAACAGGAATTTAAGCCCAGCAGTGGGGCTTAGTTTAATTGCATTATCCAGGTCAGAGCATCGAATCTCCAGCAGTAAAGCACAATTTGAAGAGCTGCGAAATATAACAGCTGTTATAACGGCTCCCAGGCGTGCGATTGAACCAAACCTAGTTAATCAATTTATTAGTCTAGATCTTCCCGTTTCGCGGAGGAAGCTGTATATTGCTTCGGATATTGTGTTGATGCAATAGAAGATAGAGGTTTAATATGAAGGATTAAATTCTGAAATAAACAACTTTAATTCATTTTTTTCTTATCAAATCTGATACCTACGCTAGGCTTTACCCATTTCTTCGTCCGTCACTAATAAAGATCAGACTTTTAAAGAAGAGATAATAAAAAATACTGTAGAAACCTGAACCAAAACAAAAACAACTATTATAGCGACAAAAAAGCCACTACAAACTTCAAAGTAATTAAAATGTTTTTGTAAGTCCTTCCTGCGGGGACAGGCTGACCCCCATAGCAATCTTTTATAGTGTTCAAATGCTAGTTGAATTATACAATATTTATAATTGAAGTAGGTAATTGCTACAAGCGAAATCTAACGTAAGCAAACAGCGGAACACATCTAGTCTCCAATAAAATACTAATAAACAATAGACTAATTTCAAATCTAGATCTACCTTCTAAATGTACCATCAGATAGGCATCAGCTAACGTCGACAGAATGTCTCGTGCAAGCTATTCTCGAAATTACAGGTGCTTTGTACACCGCTCGCCGGCGCCGGCGACTTATTGCCTCTGCTCTCAGTGGTGCGGCAATGTAAATTATTTTATGTTTTAACTTATGTTTTATACTTAAGTGGTGCTGTTAAATTCAGGTTGCGAAACTGTTAATTTGATGATATATTTAGTGAATGAGAGAGAGAGAGAGTCTTGTGGTGTTGAATTTGTTGCTTAAGTTTTTTTGTAACAAATGTTTCTTTGGAAGTGGGAATAATCAAAACAATCGAAATAAAGTTGTTTAAATATACGTTAGTTAAAATTGGTTTCTCGGATGTTTGCACTCTTAAAGGTTTATAGAATTAAATAGGAGCACAAACAAAAATATATATTGCATTTTGGGAATAATATCAGATAGCTTATGCTTTAGACTAGCGTATGGACCGATTTGACCGGTGGTGCGACCGCCTTAAAGAATTTCGATATTAATATAACAATAGTCTTCAAGTTAGCTGTATAACAATGTGGCAACTGAAGCAAACCTGATGTTACTATATTACGTATTGTCAGAACTAATCTTCAATAAACCAAAATTCTCACGTAGCACGAACTTCGCCAGTCAGTTTTACTGCATTAGATTAACCGCACATCTGAAGTAATATCGCGGGGTAACCGGTCACAATGGACGCGCTGTTCGCATGCAATTGGGCCAGCGCAATAAGTTAGGCCACCTGTCGCCGACGAATACTAAACAACACCTACAGAGCGAATCGGATGCGAGACACACAGGGACCGCGGATAGATAGCTACAGGCGAACTGATGTACGTCTGGCTAGATACACTTCGTGGTTTTTAAACTAGCACCTCTTCGGAATATCCTACGATTTATTTTTGACATTTGATCGACAGCCTCCGTGGCGCAGTTGGTTAGACGCCGGCTATGAAACGAGAGGCTGCAGGTTCGATACCGCACCGAAAAAAAATATTTGTGTGAACCACAGGTATTTGTTTCAGGTCTGGGTGTTTGTGAGACCGAAAAGTCTCTCGTAGTTCCTGATATCCACAACACAAGACTCGATATTAGTGTGGGGTCCGGATGATGTATGTGACTGTTGGGTGTATTTATTTATTATTTATTGCACCAAGTGTTAAGACTACACGTTAGAGTAATTTCCGAAGAATGAAATAAATATTAATTTCATCAGTAACCAAGTATTGGGAATCACAGTTTAATAAATTAACTTTATTTAAAATGCATCTTCTTAGTTATCTTTTTAGGCAACCAAATCTTTATCTTTAAATTTGAATCCTTAATATTTCTTTCGATCTATTAGTCCTACCTTTGTTGCATTAAAAACATTTTTTTTTTTCAAAAACACGTCTCTAAAATATATTTATCTTATGACAAGCCAATAAGCAACCGATTCCTTAACCTCGTGTGTCTCGCATCAAGATAAACCGGGGCCAAGTGCACCCTTGGCACTAAGTTACTGCGTCTGAGTCGAGACCCGCCGACTGTACACGTACGCTTCACTCACCCGCGCCCGCTTCGATTTTATCCAATTTAAAGTTTCATATACAGCGACTGAATTTCGTAGATAGTATATACGGATATGTGTAAGCTTGGATGATTATTATAATAAGTCGATATGGATGGTTAGTGTTTTTAAATATCAATAAATGTTGACCGAGTTATAGGGTTGCTATTTTGTTAGCCAATAACGCAATGTAATAAAAATATATTTAGAAAAAGAAGTGACTTGCTACTAAAGTTGAATATACTTTCTATAAGTGTTGAACATTTAAAACTAAATAAAGGTTAATTTCGAAGGGCTAAATATGCCGAAATAAGAGCTAAGACAGATAATTAAGTTTTTAAAATAGAATTATTAGTAAACCAACTAATCTTTGGCAATCAAAGGAATCTCGCACTTTTTTTATACTCACACATAAGTAAAAAACTCGGTCTGAAAATCTAGTGCCTTAAATCTATCATCAATGTACTTAAAACTTTGGCTCAAATCTTCCAAATTACCCCCTAAAACTATTAACACATAATTTCTATATTGCTGGTGAATATAATTAAGTACAGCCATTGTTCGGGAGCGGAACACGCGCTAATCTCCTGGTCTTAGCTCGCTCCCCGAGCAGCCTTCATAAACCTAGCATAAAACCTTTATAATACTTATTTATTACTTTACCTGCAGTCCTTGTGGTTTATCGGTTGGACTTATTGAGACAAGATTCTTTACAGATTAAATTATCTTGCTCATTTGATATTTTAATTGCCTTCAATATGGAGAAGTTATAAAAAGTTCTGTGACACAAGAGGTCACGGGTTCGAGCCTATGTTGAAGAATAATGATTGTGATATTTTCAAGCTTAAGTAATTTGGTGTTGAAATCACTATTAGTTTCTGATAGTCTTGAGGAAAATGCGTATTTTTCTGTTGTTTTAGGACTACGTGTGGAAATGAAATACATATATTATCAGTTATTATGACGTAAATGTGTGACAAATATGCAAACATTGACTCTCGGGTTTATGGTATTACGAGTAGTGTCTTACACAACATCAGAAATGTGCAGAAGGCACACTTTGTTACTTTTAAATTACTATAGTAATTAATAAATACTTTTTAATTACATTCGAAAGTCATATAGTGTAAAATGTTTTGTCAATAATATTTTTACTTCACCTGATCGGAACCTACAACCTTAAATTTTAGTAAAATGAGTATACTATGTTACAAAATAAATAGAAAACTATGCTAATTTATTATAGATTTAAGTTTACAAATGTTTAAGAGATCTAATAATGATGTCTTTTGTTGCAGGTACGTCGAGTTTCATACTTGTGAGGCTGCTATCTATTTTACAAGTCGAAATATTGGTAAGATAGAGTAAGATGTTTTATTCGACAAGCTGTGGCAACGCTATTGGTTTGCTACCAGACATATGTTAGCTTTGCAGGCTATCGGCAACGATAATGCGCATTTCTGTCGCCTCTTCTAGTCTACTTATATGTCTAAAATAAGAAAATATAGCATAGAACTGGCTTAATGTAAGTGGGATCTTAAACACATCTTAATACACGTATTTAAATATGTATGAGGGTCATCTGTAGTTATTATCTTGTGGCCACATTTTCATCGTCCGGCCGGCTTACGCGTGATTTATGGACTCGCCCCGCGTTTTATTTTTGGCGGAATATATTAACTGGGGTCTTTGTCCTTTTGTCTCCGGGTCGGTGCTGTGTCCGCAACAATGTTATTTTGCTTAAATTGCTCGGTTACTTGTAGGGAATTGGATTATCTGTGTAAGGGCTGTTTTATAGGTTGTGTTTTTTAAGATTTGTTTCATTAAAAGATTATTTTATTTTTACTTTTTTAAAGCATCTTTTTGGAGACAATATCATACGTTAAGTTCACTGAAATCAAACAAAGCCATAATTATTATTGTGTATATTTTCTTTCTATAATATTTAACTGTACTGTTCACTTGTGCATTTACATTAACTTCCAGAAGAACAAAAAATAATATGTTGATGACACAACACATTACGATATGGCACGGAAAATACACAACATGTATGCAATAACGATAAATACGAAATTTAGTAATAACACACTCCATGTTCAACCCCCAAAATACCCGTCCTAACCCAATATTTACCGGCAACCGTTTAAATCAATTCCTTTATACAAAAGCTATACTGGTCGTGAATATTCGACGCAAGGGCCCTCCTAAAATTTTACGAGTCGGCCACTCCGGAGCTGTGGTACAAGATTCGCTTCCCGGATGCGCCGGTAAAATGTAATGTTGGACGATAAGCGAACTTACGGTGGGCAGGTGACGTTGGTAAAGGTTTTATGCTTTTATAAGTTGTAACTTTTTTTAAATCAGTCCTTTCTTGATCCTTGAGATATTTTGTTGTTTTTGCATTTGGAATTCGTATCTGCAAACCATGGCTGTAAATGACGAACAGAATGCCAGATAATGATGATAAAGACCATATAATGATCGCGGATTATAATCTCAGGGTACTCCTTTGACTTAACGGAGTCATATTGGGTGTATTATAGGATGCAAGCTGCATACCGTGAGATCTTAGCAATAATTTATATGGTATATATGTATAAATAATAATCTACAATCAGGTGGCCTATGGTGCAAGCCATCTCCTTTATCCTCTTGAATGAAAAGGAATTCAATACTCAGCAGTGTATATAAGGACTGATACATTATTTATCAGTCCTTATATACACTGTCAGTTATTATTTTACTGCCTCGGTGGCGTAGTTGTATTACGGTACGACTACAAAGCTGAGGTGTCGGCTTCGAATCCCGGGTCGGGCAAAGTGGTATTGGGTTTTTCTATTCATTATCATCCCGGAGTCAGAAATTTGTGCCCGATATGGCGATAGGCTCGCCCCCTATCACATCATGGGACGGAACATACAAGGCGAAATGTGGGTGTCCTAGTGGCGCCTCTGCCTACCCCTTCTGGGATAAAGGCGTGAGTTTATGTATGTATGTACATTATTTATCTACATGTCTTTTAGCTTGTTCTCTTCGGATACATTGAATGAGACAAGACTAATGAATATATCCGGGCAACGAATCGGTCCTATACTTAATAATAATAATTAGTTTCTGGGCCGCTGTGACGGTCTTGTAATTAGCACCCATGTCAGACTGACGACTAGAAATTAGATCCAATGAGTATTTTTCTCTAGGCTTTGTTATAATGTTACTTTATTCTATTCTATGTTGTATTGTCGTGTGGTGATAATATTGTATTTATTTATTTTGTATTTATTAAATCAGTGATTCCGATTCTAACGTTAATAAAACCCGCTGTTTGGAATCAACTATATCACACTAGTAAAGTCCCGTTATAATATAAAATAAAATTGTACAATTGGTAATTTATTTGTAATATTAAATACACCCGTACAGCACGATATATATTGTAACTAGGAATATAAAAAATACCAGGAATTTGTCGGCTTCACAACACTCCTATAAAACGAGCGTATTCCCATCTTAAAAGCCGGTAACGCATCTCCATGCCCTATGGTGATGCAAATGTTCATGGGCGGCGGTGATCGCGTACCATAAGGTGGACCGTATGCTCGTTTGACCCTATAATATATATAAAAGATATTTTAATTCAAGTCCTATACGTAAAGCTGAGATCTCGGGTTCGAGTCCCGGGTCGGGCAAAGTGGTATTGGATTTTTCTATTCATTATCAATCCGGAGCCAGGAATTTGTGCCCGATATGGCGATAGGCTCGCCCCCTATCACATCATGGGATGGAACATACCAGGCGAAATGTGGGTGTCCTGGTGGCGTGTCTGCCTACCCCGTCGGGGATAAAGGCGTGAGTTTATGTATGTAGTCCTATACGTGTAAAGAACGGTATACTTCATCATCCAATTACACTCAGATCGCGCCATAAATATACACCTAATTGTTATAAACCGGCCCTTTGACCCTAATTTTTAAAAGTATGCCAAATTGTTCTCCGAACTGTCAGCACCACAGTTGAATTATTAAAATGGTCATACAGGTGTTTCAAATACTTTTGTTTATAAAAATGGAGCGGCGCTCGAAAAAGGCACATACTCGTCATTAGGGCGTGGGGGAATAATTTTGTGCTTTCTAATTTTAGTACTGCCAGTTGTATGTTATAGAAAATAAAAATGTCTTAATATTTGTGCTTGAAATATAATGATAAAATTAAGAGTGAGTAGGCTTTTTCCTACCAAAAACTAAGCACGAGGATAATCCAATTTTAAGAAGCCGAATAATGTGTTAACACCATATTCTTTTGCGTGTAACGGCATGACTTTATTTATGTTTATTCGATTTCATATTACTAAAAAGAATATACATTTATTAAATTAAACTTAGGCTAAATGACATCATTTTAACGATATACATGCTAAACATGACTCTGGATTGCAGTTTCTAACGCTACATATCCCGTTTATATATTAGCTCTTGGACATTCTTTAAAGCTATCCGTTCATAAACCGGAAAACCACACATACAAAACATAATTTAATTTAACATCAAGGCAGTTCCGCCTCTAATCCCAGCTCTGTCCCAGTCCTGTCTGCCGTGTATAAATGTTAATTATTTGATCAGCGGCGCGCGTGCGGATTAAAGGACTCGGCTGACCAGAGAGATGGTGGTATAAAACATCACACGAACGGTATTATTCTCATGCGGATAATTGTGACGTTGATCCATTGTGTGGATATGTTTGTGGGCATTGTGTCTTAAGTATATATGATTAGATAATTAATTTAGTAGACTGTGAATCGGTGTTCTTGGGTTGGAAACTCGGGTTTGACAATCAACATTGGTTGGTACTTGTGGTTTGAAAAATCTCATATCTACATTTGAATTCGTACTCCGATTGGCAATTGCTTCTACTATTTTTTTTTGCCCGTTGGGCTTAAACCAGCTTACAGGTTTAAACTTCTTAAATAAAAAACTTAAAAGTTCCTTGCTTAATAAAACATAAAATTTTAATAAAAATAAGTTCAAGAAAACTTATACAATCACATCAATCAACAAATAACAAAAAAAAACAATAAATTTGCTAAAATTACCAACATTTATTGCATCGGATCTAATCCGCACGTGTGAGATCAAATCCGGGCAAACTCCGCGAACTTCATCCGGGCAAACGCAATATCCGTCTCCGGCAAACCGGATAAACCGGTTAATGCCTCAAGGTGCGTTGGCACAGCGCCTGCTCGGAGATTTTCACCCGGAAGTATTATTGGTTTCAAAAGGATTTGAGATTTAACCGGCTGTCGTTTAATGTTGATATTGTATTGTTTTTCATAGGAAATTTGGAGTTAACGTTAAGTTTTTTTATTGCGTTGAATGGCGAAGAGCATGTCATTCGCGTAATGGTCAGCGATACGACCGCTCATGGACAGTAGAGAATCAAACAACACCATGAATTACAAAGCACTCCACTGTGCTCGCCATACTGAGACATGTTAAGAGAGATGTTAAGTCTCATTATGCCCAGTAGTTACTCTGGCTACAATGTCCTTCAAACCGGAACACAACAGTGCATTTACACTGCTGTTTGGCGGGAGAAATAGACATTGCGGTGGTACCTACCCAGGCGGCCTCTCACATATGAGAGACCTACCACAAGCAAGACCGCACCACTGCCAAAAACTGACGACATTAAACTATCACACAATCGATATAGATCAAAATACTATACAAGGATTTTATTTTATGTCACGTCACTATTCCAAACTCAAAATGCTTTTAGAATTGCAATAAGAAAATCTATGAATTATTATCAAAGTATTTAACATAATTATTTTTAAATTGTGTGTCACATTATTATTCAAAAGTCAATATGATTCATCATCATCATCCACCGTTGCAATCCACTGCTGGACATAGGCCTCTCCCAAGGTACGCCACAGAGCCCGGTCTGCTGCTTTACGCAGAATTATATGACGATGATAATAATTAATAATATGATTACAGAAATTAAATTACAAAATGTAGGTATCTAAAGAAAACTATGTAGTAGACGAAAACCTGCGGCTATACAATTTAATCTAGAGTAATATATTTTTAATATATGAATTGCCGATGTGATTTTCTCTATGTGGTTTCACTTAATGTCATTGTGTCTCCACAAACTTTATACACTCGCATATGTACACAAAACTTTTTTAATTAAAAAGACTCATGTATTTGTAACAAAACTATTCTATCATGAAAACTAAAGTACGAAATAAATGTTCAAAGAAAGCGAACAAAAACTAATCAAGAAGTTCATTACGTCTCGTCAATTTTTAAATAAGCCAACTTTCACAAACATACATCGCGTTCAATGTACGATAAACTAGCTTTTGTACTCTAATATAATATTTTTATGAAAAACTATGGTCTAGAGTCTAGACGTAGCACTCACTACTGTATGCATAATGTATTATAAAAGTCAAGCCAATTTTAATAAAATTGATGCTGAAAAGTTCGTATGTAGTCAATTTCATAAAATATTTGATGTTTTTAAAGCTAAATTCATGCGTAGTGCTTAAGCTACGCAACGTAGCCCGTGTCGTAGCTAGTTGCCGACTGCAACGCGTAGAATAGCATGCGTAGACAATGCGTAGCGTGCGTATGGCGTAGCAGATGACATAGTACTCTGGTATTGGGTTAAAGTAATCCACTATCTACAAGGATTTATAAACGCTTAAAAACGGTACTACACAAATGTCCAATGTTATTTTTTATGATAAAATATTAGTCAATTTCAGTACAATGTAATAATATTTTTTCAATCAATCAATAGATATGTATTATTCAGAAACTAGATCGGGAAACGATGCAGTTTTTTTTCTAATATCAAGCACCTTGGGTGCACCTTAGACTGTATTTAAAATAAAGCATAAAAGTGTCAAAATTTTCATACTGCAAAACGACTTCTGAAAAATCTTGTTTATTGAAATAAAACTATTTTTACGGATTTTATCGCGATTTGGTTTAATTTTTACATTTTTTAACTTCCCGACGTTTCGATTCAGTCTGCCCCGTGACCACGAAAGCTGAAAAGCAATCGAAACGTCGGGAAGTTAAAAAATGTAAAAATTAAACCAAATCGCGATAAAATCCGTAAAAATAGTTTTATTTCAATGTGTAACATTCGCGTAAATCTAAGAAACCATTAATCTTGTTTATCATACGAAATGTTAATTACATTTCGGCGGGAGCGTGAATGTGCCAGTTTTAACTGATTTATTGAAATACGAGCGTTTCCAATTATGTCTGCGCGCGACGTGCATTAATGGGAATTGTATCGGGACGCGGAAGAGCCGCCATCATTAAAACTCCTATGCAACTTGCGCTTTTTTGGCAACATTTTTGTGAGGTTCTTGGTAAAATGGGTTGGGGTTTTTGGTTAATTATTTTAGAATTTGGTTGGGAATTTCTAAATTTGTTGAATGAAATAAAACATTATGGTAATATGTCATTTGATGCGCTAGCTATGCTCATCCCAAGCTGGCAAAATATAATGGAGTAAGCTTTATTTTTTTATTGTTCTCTCTTACGTTTGTGTTACTATACGTATACTGCCTATAAGGTTTAAAGCATTTTACAAAAGCCTTTATACATTTGAAATATACTTCAAAAGACATAATATTCGACTTTAATTTTAGTATTTTTTGGTCCTTCGTACAAGATCTGATTACCCAAAAAATTATCAATACAACACCTTCAATTAAAAAGAACCAAGTGTTCATAATTTATCCCAAAACCAAACACCATATCAATTAAAGCAAGTCTCCGGCTTGATTGTCACAATCCTCTGCGCATTATTGCAACACAGACAGATGGCAGGACGTCTCAGCGTATTTGCATTTAATTCCGCCACACGCCCTGTATTGCATTAAATGTTTAACGAAGCCTTTTTCTAGAGCCCTTATCACTTTTCAATGATTATTACATTTAACTTCATTTCCTATTATTTCTTGGTCCTTCGAGCCGGATATAATCAACTCGTCACAGCTTTTTTCAACACACTGTCATTATATACCTAAAATGTCTACGAACCTTCATGATATATACCCTCCAACTAGCATCCTAACACCACATCAATTAAAGCTAGTCTCCGGCTTGATTGCCACAATCCTCTGCGCATTATTGCAACACAGACAGATGGCAGGACGTCTCAGCGCATTTGCATTTAATTCCGCCGCAGCGTGTATAAATTTCTATTGCACCGTTATTGGTTCCAGCTTATCACTTGATTGCGACTTGCTTGAGATTGGAATGGATGTTTGGTAGGTTAGCCCCTGAAATTGAAGTTACTATAGAAATGAACACAATAATCATAATGTCACGTTGTAGTTAGTTATGACAGTCAGATAAACCGATTTAAATAAAATAGTCCTTTTCGTCTCAATTAAATCATCGACGGACTCGTAATCTCTGCAACTTCATATCGTCTATACCATTTCCACAATCTACTCATCCTCTACTGTATTTTTTACTTGAATATCCAGAAATTTATTCGCTCAGGTTGTCGTTTTATCATCCATTGCACCTTAGAAAAATGTGACATACTTAAGCAGCCTAAGTGTATAAATTTTAAATTGCCAATTTCCAAATTTATAGGCCGCGAGTTTACAGGCCCCTTGAGTAGCTCTGAGCCCAATACCTCACGGTTCAATGATCATATATTATTGAACAAATAAGTTAATTTAGAAGTTGAAATTGTATATTACGTTTGGAAAAACGGAACACAAACATTAAAAAGCCGCGATAGATTAATGGATGGTCGTTTGCTCCACAAAATAAAGGCAAATTAGTTTTTGAAACATAAATACGTATTGATTTATGGAGGCGATTTACCGCAACGGCTGTTAATTTGGTTATACCGAATGTTCCGAAATATTATAATAATAAAAACAGAAATAAAAGCTCACAAGTTCCCTTTAAGCAGATTCAAGTTACCCAAAGACTTTGTGAATAGTAAAATCTAATAGAATGAAATTAACATATGGGGCACTCTGTATCAACATTATGGCATTCAATTGAGTATTAGAATAATTACTTTTCCGAACACAAAAAATGATTAGAAAAAAAAATATTATGAGATTGCAAGAATAACAACCATTTCCATTATTAAACAAACGAACAAAGTTAAATTGCCATTAAAATTCTAAAATGGAAAATCGAATATCAAAATCAGTAATTTACATGTACATCAATTTCCATACGAAATCACCTTCAAAGATTTCAATCAGCTCTGCTCAGTCAGCTAACTCCGACTTGAGCTTAAACTTAGCCGTAACTTAGTCCTTAGGTGTGCGATCAGCTATCATCGCCAATTAGCTCGCCAGCGGCTACTGTTGGCTCAGCTTAGCTCAACTCAGCCCAACTTGCCCAATACGGTTTAATTAATTCCATATCGAGCTGGCTTTGCCTGCCACTTTGCTTTATTGAATTTGTCCAGGCGTAATCATGTAGGCAATCTGTGTTCTTCATTATTAATTTCATTTAAGAGAGGTATTGATGCAAGTATGACGGTTTGAAGTAAGGACTTTAGCTAGTGACAGAATATTCGTATCCATTTGAATAGCAACCTCCATACAAGATGGTAGAAAACCCGTCACAATTTAGTTTGCGTTTTGTTTTAAAGCACCGCGGCAAGCATGAATATTTCTCGCCGGTGGATACCCTATTTAAACTGCGCTGCACTTGCTACCAGTGCCACTGCAGTATTTTGTTCTTGTCGGTATAAAAACTTCCAACACGATCACAGATTACAAACTGATACATCGAAAGCAGTACTTTTTGTTCCCTCAAAAAAATGGCCTCACATCCTGATCGTTAACAAAGCGAGGAGCGACTCAATCCATTACAGGCCTGTCCCGACGTCAGCCGACAACAGCCGCGCTCAGCGCTTACAACGCTTAAAGTGCTCGCAACGCTCGTAGCGCTCGCAACGCTCGGCAAATTACTTCGGCATCCAGTTTAAATTGTATTGGATCGGTGCAAGGACGCGATTCGATTGCTTGTCAACTTGATCGACAGGCCGTGTCTCTCGGATTTTAGAAATAACTATCGAATGTTCTCGATTTTAGCTTGTTTGTGTTGTTCACGCTGTTGTTGAGAAACAAACGGTAGTTGTTTACTAGAAATTAAAAAGCTTTCGTGGAGCATTTATTGAGTAACAAGGATGGATGGAATTTGTAGACTTTTACTTGAATGATTATGCACCTTGTTGAACTGAAAATATGTCTTAGTTTGTGATATATTGAAACACATCTTACTGTTATGTTGGGACGGAGTATGTTTGCATGCATTTTAAACATCTCATAATTACATTAATATGATGAAATAACTTTATCCCAGAAAACAATAGACACTCGTAATATCTAGCATGTAAGATGTTTTTAGAAAACGAGTCAGTTTTAGTAGTTTCAAAATTGGCAAGCGTTTAGATCACGTCAACATGTAACAAATTACACGAGCTTTGGCTTAAAAAACTGCACCAAACTCATTTACATAACATAGGGCTCAAGCTATAATAGGGGAGTCTGTCAGAGTTAGTAGCAGCCGAAATATTTGAGCCGCTAACTCCGCCGAAACTCGAAGTTACATCGATGTTAGTTTATCACATCGCGCTTGACGTTCGGATCTGCATTGTTAGCCGTGTGGTGACGGATTCGTGTTATATGTACATATGTAGTTACGTGGCTGAATGTTCGTTGACTATCTTTTGCGTTTATTCAACACTTACACTCCTGTATATTAGTCGCATTTATGTGTTTTGAATGTCACATGAACAATTCTCGCCTAGTTTGCAGACGCTGGATGCAGATTCCAAAAGGGCATTGTAGAAATCCTTGGGTTTGACTTATTTCCAGCAGTGGACTTCTTGTGCTTAGAGAAAAAGAAAGAATTTTGGCTTAGAAAGCCAAAATTCCTTCCTTCATTGAGAGTTATATAAAGAACCTACAAAATAATATAAAGAACAAAGGTTATTTAATATCGCAAAAACGTGTCACAATGAATCGAAAGTATTCTCGGGAGCAAGTTCTCTCAACTAATATAATTATTGTTCGGCACGTGAGCGAAACTATGTTAGGTGACTTACTAGTTTCGTATACGGCTCCGTATATTAACAAGTCTTTTTTACCTGGCTTGATATAGATGTTAGGTATGGTTGGATATTACAGAATGACTTGGCGTATGATTTTGTATGCCCAAAGAAAAAATATCCAATATTGGTACAATCATGATTTCAAGTCCAAATAAGTCACAGAAAATAGATTATTCGAGCTGGAAATCGAATTTCAGAACTCTCTATTTACGACCTATAATATGTATTGCTGTATATAAATTATAACCCAGAAAATAAATTCTCGATAGTATTTCAAATCTAATATTTATAATTTTCCTTTAATACAGATGAAATCACTGACTCAGTAGTTACTAAGATTGAAAGTGTTCTGTAAAATAGCACTTACTACCTATATAATAAGAAGTTCGCAACATTCAAAGCAATTAAAGATATCGCAATAGTAAAGGGCTGCAGATTGGAGAGGCGTAGGCAAAATGTCCAATAGCCGATTGTTAGCGAGTACTTTGAGCAATTTGCGGAAGCGCCGCGGGACCGTCAAAGGATACCTGCCGAGACCCCGCGCTCCCCAAATTATTACAAATCGTTATTCTACTTGTGAATTGAGAATTGTGCGGCCACCCGCCGTGCTTTGATGTTCGGTAATGAACCTTCATGTGTGCTGATTTTATTTGAAATGTTTTTTAGAGAGTTAATAACTGTTTCATGTTTGTAAGTTTTATTAAATGTGTAAAGTCACAACTGTGTCCCGCTGGGCTAAAAATATTTTTTTTTGCAGTAAGAAACCAAGTGTTATTACAGCAACAGCAAATTAAAATTAATTTACTTCAATACAACTGTCGACTACGCGTAGCTGCATAAATGGATTTATTGTAAATGCGTAGCATTGTCGTAGCGCATTAATGCGTAGCACTTCGCGCGTAGCATACGTTTTGTTCATTACGCACAGATTGAATTGATCATGTCTGTAGATTTAAAAGCCATCTTTTTGCATTACTCTTGGGGATTTTTGCGTTAAATTAACTACAAAACTATTCTCCTTTAAAAGTGTAAAATACAGCCAACTCTGGAATAAAATTCTTTAGTATTTCACAAAGCATTTCTAACATTCGATTAGATTTCTCGAACACTCTCTCGAGAAACATTTAAGCGGCACGTGATTCTTATCTCGAGTCGTATGATGTATCCTTACACCAGGGGGTAGGCAGCGATCAATCACCCGGCCTGATGGTTTTTCTGTGTTAAACTCTTGTTATACAAAAACCAATTTCGGTATGAGTGGATAATGGAAATTCGGGGTTTTGTAAACTCTTAACGTCTGCGGCACGTGACTGGTTTGAAAATGCCGATAATTTAAACGGTTAGGTAAGTTTTGATTTAGACATGGTCGGATATATCGTGTGTAGAGACTAGGGATTAGTTTAAATCGCTGTGATAATATTTTTGAATTAAATTAATGTACCCTTTGGTAAAATTGGCATATTGGTATTTTAGTGGAGTGTGTGAATAAGGTGAAATTGAATTTTTAATCCGATAGTACCAGGTGATAAGTAAAGCGACTTATTACAGAATCTTAAACTACTAATTTTAAGTAACTTGGCAAAAAATACTTATAACCTTTTGTGAAGATTTGAATAAAAAGTGTTGTTAGAATTTTGTATTTTTTTCACAAGCGATGTTGTCTCGCAGTTTACTAGTTATTTTCGCTTTAGTTATCTTAGAAAGAATAAGTTTATTTCTGAATTCGAATTTCAGAATATTAAAATCATTATTTTATTGTATATTCTGAAATTCGAATTGAATGAATGAAACACTAATAATAGTTACAAAACAAAAATATTTTTAATATCCAGTGGCTTTCTTCCCGAAGCCATTTCATAAAACCTGAATTACTACAGTTCCCTCAAACCCCATCAATATTATAATACGACTCTACATTCGAACTCGCACTTCTACTAAATAAACGATCGCTACATAGAGCGGGTAGAGTGGAGACAGATCGCGTCGCTGCGACGTGCTCTCCGTTTTATAGGATTACACATGTTTTTATGTATGACGGAGACGCGCTACGTGCGGCATGCTGCTGTTATTTATATTGAGAAACAGTGCTAGATATACGAGTATTTATTGAAATAAAATATTTGTGAGAAACAGGACAATTCATGTGTAAGAAATACGATTTTCAGTAAATAATCATCATGAATAGTCGTTATTTTTATGTTTTTCATTGTTTAGACAAAATCTTACTTATCAATGAAACTTCCATTAGTAATGATCTGAGTGTGTTTGTTTTACCTAGTTTACATACAAGTTGTTGACATTTTCTATTTATACAATACATTAGAATACAAAACACTTTAGTGCAACCAAAAGGGAATACAAACAAATAAAAAATAATCATAACAAGTGACAAAGGGCGGCCTTATCGTTTATAGCGATTTCTGCCTAGAACCGTGGGATGGACAGTATCGGGAATAGTTGTAGACAGTAGACAGTGTTGTAGACAGTAATGGGAATATTTATGTTTGTGTAAGAACAAATATGTATAGTCATTGAAAGAGTATTTATTTATAAATTCTTTATTGTACACCACATACATACAAAAAAATAAAAGAAGAATTTAAACTAATTTAAATGAAGGTGACAATCGGCGGTCTTATCGCTTACAGCGATTTCTTCCAGACAACCATTAGATGGACTGATTTGAAAAGAAATTAGGAAGAAGAGGGTGGTCACAAAATTGGTTGGCAAAGAATAATGATAAAAGTAAACAAAAAGAAGAATTCAAAATATGAGGAATGCAAACACATATTTTCATTAATTATGTACATAGACTACATAAAATAAAAATATAATACACTACATAAACTACAATACGATATATAAAATATGATTTAAGGGGAAAACGTGAAAATAATAATAAATTAAAGTGAGAGGTAATGTGATCTAAGGAGCTTTTTGAAGATGGGAAGGGATTTGGCTAATCTTATTGAGAGTGGCAGTTCGTTCCACAGACGGGCAGCATGGACCGAAAACGATTTTTTAATAACTTTGAACTGCTATGCTCGGGAATTGCTAATACCAAATTCTCTGAGGATCTAAGAGATCGTGCATGTGTGCTGCTAAGGAAAGTAAAACGCTCTTTAAGGTAACGGGGAGTAGTGGGATGAAAAAGAATAGTATATAGGAGGGATAGAATACGAGTATATCGGCGAAGGCGTATTGATAGCCACTTGAGCTTTGTACGAAATTCAGAAACATGGTCATATTTGCGAAGTCCAAATATAAACCGGATACAAAAATTTTGAAGTCGCTCAAGCTTTTCAAATATATAGAATATAGTATATAGAAATGTAAGTATTATGAAGACTCCAGTAACGAATCAATAAAAAAACAAGCACGTCTCAACATAAAGAATTACCCAGACACTAAAAGTAACTAGTTTAGGAAAGAAACACGTGGTCTCAAGACACGTCATTGTCGCCTCGCCGCGTCGTCGCCGGCGTCAATTACACGCGCGGGCGACGTCGCACTGGCGCTCGTTACGCGCCGCGTTGTGCGTGTATCTAACGCTAGTGCGAAGTATTGGTATTCATAGAGACTTAGTTGTGTCTGCGGGTTTAAATATGTGGTTCAATATATTTATAGTACTTTTATTAAGTAATTTTAATTTAACTAGTAAGGAATGACTTGTATTTTGTCTATATATAAAATGTCGTATGGAGTCGGGAAGTTAAGTAGAACGAAATAAAATTAATTATAGAAATTGGGATCAAGATATTTAGTAAACAACAATAGTTTCTGTTTTCATTTATGCTGAATACCAAATAGTAAGATTTGTTTAATTTACAATCGATTATAAACAATAAAGTTTATTTTACACCAAGCTCCTCCCTTAAACGTAAATACTCATATAAATAAACAAAATCTCCCCAGTCCGATCTATACAATTAAGAGTAAGCCTAAAAGAACTCGAAAAACCGCCCATAACAATGCTAACGAAATCAGCGTGCGTAATCAGTCCGATTACAGTTCGGAACTGGTATTACCTAAATAGTTGATTACCAGTGATTACCTGAGCTTTTTTCAACTTAGTAAATCGGGGCTTTGTTGAAGCACTGATTAAGTTTTAAGCACCATCCGTGTGGGCTACTAAACTACCGGGAATTCACGAGCGAAAAAACTTGATCAGTTCGGAGTTATTTGAAGTTTAATTTGTTCAATTAAGTTTTAGAACTGACTTATGCTGTTCGTTGTTGAGGCTTCTGTTGGCCGGTTGTGTCTAGCTGTTGGATCGCTTGTTTTACTATGTAGTTGTAGTCTTAGCTGCATCTTGTGTTGGATTATTTTAACAATTGTAGCCGAAAAAATTGAAGTTCTAGTTTAATGGTGGTTTAGTTGGGTTTGAAACTTTGAATACTTCTGGATTTTCCGAATTACGTTAGTATTCATCACTGTCATTGGTATTTGTGTTATCCAATTTAGCATAATTATAATATATTAATTTAAATATACTACAGAACATAACACGAAGAAGCCGATACTTCCATTCTAAGTAGAGTACTTCACATGTCATAATTTCTTATAACTAATATCACAATATTTTTTTACATACGCTTAATGATTTTCCGTCTAATCTCAATTATTTAAAATATGCTTATGATATCGTCTGTTTCGTGGCCCGCTGACCGCTTTGGCCTACCTTTACGAGTTAAGATCTAAGTGGAAGTAGATTCAAGTCGCTGTTTTTGTGTTTAGTTAGCGCAGACTGTTCAAACTACACCCCTGTAAATACGTCCAACCTTTAACAACCCTCGTATTTACTAACTTCTAGACTTATGTCTTAAGAATCCTAGGGTACGGGTGTGAGGAGAAACTTCTTAACAAGGGCTTTTTTGAAGATTTTACTACATTTAATATTAAAAGTATATTGAAATGATACATACTATTGTAAAATTAATCGTATAAGCCAGGGTTATAAAAACGAAACACCGTAAGGTTTTTGATGTTTTCAAATAGCTTAAAATATGTATGTACATTGAAATTAATAATAATTTCAAGACTTTAAAATGGAGATTTAAACGCAAAGAGGCTAATGTACCACAGAAAAGAAATCTATTACAAACTTTCTATAAGTTGACTGACGTGAACAAATGAACAATTCCATCAATAAAACATAATATTTATTTTAATTCAGAACCTTCTACAATTATATCAAGGCCTTACCACAACTTTTGAAACCCTTCAAAAAGTCGGTAACGCAATTTGCCCTCGTAAAAACATCCTTATATTATTCGCTCCCGGCACCACATAAATATGAATTTCATAAGGCGATAAAAGCGTTTAAGCGCGTAAACAGCGGTAATCGGCGATCGGCGAACGTCCGTGCGTCGATACCGCGCATAAATCCACGCGAAACTGCTCGCCTTACCCGCGGGTGCGATTTCTGACGCGTTGAGTATGCGCTAGTTACTTGAAAGAAAGGCATAGAAAGAAAGGCATATTTATTTTGTCCCACAAGACAACGCACATACACGCTTATCAAATTTTATACACAGAATGTTCATACATAATAAAAAATTAAAAAACAATAATATTTACTATAAATGAGAATGCACGTCGCATCGCTGTGACAAAGTAGGTGACCACTCAGCTTAGACGTTGCACCAAGGCACGAGCCACAGTGCAACTAACTTGCGCGAGTTACTCGCTTTGTGTAGGTTATTGATGGCCAAAGTAGTTTATATAAATTTCTGAAGTCGTCTAAAACGTGCAAGGGATCTGTGTCAGCAAAAAATATAATTGTGACTCCGATATTGTATCTCTTATTCCAGCAGGCTGTGGCTGGATTTTTTTATATTGAAGTCTTTAAAATTAAGTTGCTTTACACTTTGTGTCAAAATACATTAGAAATCAATTGATTTACGAATAGCAATATAAAGTTACAAAAAAAAATATCTTAACCAACTGAAACGGCTGGAAAGTACGAGACAAACCGTTCGAGAAAATTCGATATTTTATTGCTACAAATGGCGAGACGAGCATGCCATTCGCCTGATGGTAAGCGATACGACCGCTCATGGACAGTTACAAACCAAACAACAACCAAACAACACCATGAATTACAAAGCAATGATTTAAAAAACATAATTTTATTACTATCCAACTAACCTATCCCGTTAGCTCCTTCTGCAAGCGAGTATACTAAAGGCAGCTCAGTTCGAATTTCAATCGAAAACCCTTCAGTGGCTATTGGTTCGGACGCATCGCCGCCGCCCGGAATCCTAATGAAATGCCTTTTGTTGTTTATCCCTGGACGTAGGTGGAACAACACAATCTAGATCGGAGGGGAACATTATTGTAGGACTAGCTTACAAGGTTAGGTATTTTATGTGATAAAATCGGTTACACGTAAGGTTTTTTTCGGCAATATCATATTTAGTATAAGATTTTGGTGTAGAAATTCCAAAAAGGTATGCTAAGAAAAGCAGCCGTTTCATTAAACAAAAAGTCATAAAACAAAACTTCGTTTAAACAAACCGAAAAACAGAAGAAATTGCGTACGCATGTATTTATGTTTTGTCTCAGATTAACTCTTTTTCAGTCAAAAAGATCATAACACCCATGTTGCAGGCATAATAAAGACTAAGACAAACAGTGAGTTTACCGACACATCAGCCGCAGATCCCGTTTAACTGAGCCTGATGTGTGTCATCTATTAAAGGCGCTGAGTGATGCCGCATGTCGAGGACACGTGTGCATCGTTACCTCCCGTCTGTGACTCCTTATATGCCTTCGTTTCACTTGAAATTCTAGGAGATTATTTTAATATGTTGCTATATGAGTGAACTATAAGCTAGTAATAGCCGTTGTTAAAATAACAACGAGTTGCGGGAACGTTACAGGTTCAAGCCTAAGGGCACACTTATTTTTATAGTTTCGTTTCATTTTATTTATTAACTTTCAATTACTTACCATTTATAGTGAAGTGACATGACGCCTGAAAATACCAATGGATCGTTTTCCATTCTATTCTATATAAAAAAATAAAACTTTACTATCGCAATTTTACGGAAAATACCTTAACAATGTCAACCATTTAGCACCAAAATAATTTATAACAAGTCTACATTTTCTTAAAACAATATTTGTAAACAGCTGCTTTGACCCTGTCTGGATGTGTGGCTACGGATACGGCTTCATAAAAATCTAACCTTCCATTTTCACTTTATAAAAAAATATTTAATACCTCAATACCAATTTTCAGATAGGATCTTTATAAAGAGCTGCGGGTGAGAGAGTTCCCGCGGGGCGCGTCGGCGCGCCGGCAATAATTGACTGGCACTGTTTAGGAATCAACTGGGAATAGGAACAAACCTTAATCAAATCTTTAGCAACTTTTATTTCTTTGGTGAAATAAATGACACAATGTATGAAAAGTTAATGACGGTTATGTAGAGCAGTTATTTTATTTTTTGCATTTGTGACGACAGTCAGTTTTCAAAAGTGAAAAAAATTACAACAACCGCTGTATTTGAGAATGTCTACAAGAAAGGAATTTAAAGAAAGTTGTAAGTCTATAAGGATAAATATCAAGCTTCCGACAGCTATGATTGCTGAATGAACCACAACGAGGTTATTAATGAAATGTGTTTTTAAGACAACGGCCTATTCATTCAAGGCTGTTAAAACTGGTTATTGTTATCAGTTACATAGAGCAAAATGCTTAATCTACATTTTTTTATCAACCAAAATACCTCCAAAAATACAGTCCACAGTTGTTTCCACATTTTCTACACAGCCCAAATATCCCGCCACTATTTCAATACCAGGGTAAGATTAACCGCCTCCAAAATGAGTTTATACTGAAACGCATAATTACTTCGCTTTTTTGCAATCGTGGGCGAAGCGACGTTGGTGCACTCTCATAAAAATGGAAATACGGCGGAGAGAGAAGACAGGGGAAGGGGAGGGGAGGGGAGAAGAGGGCGATAATTACCATTCCTTTTGTTGGTGTATCCTCTATGTTACCTAGATATATCGTGAATGTTATTGCGAGTTTCATTTGTAATCAAATGATAAAATGTTTGGATAAATATGGATCAGTTATGCAAATTCATTGAAATTTTGGATAGATTTAGGGTATAGATATTAGCAAAATGCGTTGGATTATGGTATTATAAATACAAAGGCTTTATCAATATTCAAATAGGGAAAAGGCCATATTGAATGAGATAATTTACAAAATTGTTTGTCAATATCCTGGTCAAATAACGATGACATTACAAGGTTTTGTTCTATGATAAAAGTCTGCTAAGAACTACCGTAAAACACATCTATTTATTTATACATTAATTTCCATACGTTTACATATTTTTAAGTTTTCTCGTCAACTGGTTATATGAGTAGAATACATCTTTTTCTCTTTATTTTGGCGTCACATACCATCATTTTATACATACAGTCTCATATACCATACTGAGACCATTCTACCAAATTTCCCACATATCAAACAATTATAGTGCAGGCCAGCGACTCAAAGAGCTCCGTAGTAACCACCATTTCGTTTGTTACAGGTAACGGATGACATATGATTAAGGGAGTGTTACCAGCACGCAAATATGGAAATACGCATTTACATATTACTCCACTAGGGGTAGCTGCTGATAAGTATATTCGGCATTTTATGGTATGGTATTTTAACAATGTAAGTACGGTAAGCGTAGTCGCTCCATGCCTTAAGTGCAACATTGTGACAGTCAATTTTGAGAATATAATAATTAATATTATAACCCTCATATGATTTATAACGTATTCTTTGTTGACAATAGAATGCAATTTGCTCTTAGAATTGAAATGGTATACTGATTGCGCACTATACTGTGTCAGAGAGAGACGGATGCTGTGCATCGCATGAAAACCTTTATATCATCTTTACCGACAATCCTGAAAGAAATTAAATAAAATGCTTTTGTTAGTATGAACAACAAGTTATTTAAACACCTTCAACTTCCAAAAAAAACTAGATTTTCACACGAAATTTACACGTCCCGATCTATCTTTAACATGGCTGCTTAACAGTTTTTAAATAATTAACATTTTTGATAAATTTCCACAAAAACCAGAACTAACTGATGTATACCATAGATGACGACATAACTAAGGTCGTGAAGTCGCATTAAACCACTTACACATAACGTAGTTCTAGACAAATTTGTACATTCTGAATTAGTGTGTAAATTACAGTCCTTCGTAGTTCTCTCAAACGAAATTAACTTTTATTTGACTAATACTAAATATATCATATTTTAATGTGTATTCCTTTCTTGGCAAATCTATTAAGTTTTTGTCAAACTTTTATTAATGTAAGCATCGATTTTGAATTACTAGTACAGTTTTAAAATTGGATTTGAATATAGAGTATTAAAGATTTAAATACTTGAAACTTTACTTTTAGGATTACTTAATTCAATCTAAAAGTTTACATACTCAACACTGTGTTTACATTATACGTTTTAAACATCTATTATTTTTGTCATATATCATGAAGTTTCACTTATAATACCACAAGAGCATCAAAATTATCGGGTATTTATTTGTTTGCAGGGAACCTTGAGGGAAATGCCAGATAATTTTGAAGCTCGTGTGGTATTCGGGGGATTATTTTTCCGTCCCAAATGTCGGCCAATAGAATTGCACCATGAGACGAAATGTACAGTTAACAAATAAGAATTTCATAATGAACATTTCCTTTGACTTTTTTATCGATGGTGGACAGAGAACAAACTCCAAATCGACTCATTTTCATGCAAATTCTCCAATTTTCACAATTGAATTCAACCTGTCAGTTTGACGTGTGGTTAATTTGACTGGATCATGTTTTGTTTTTTATATATAGCAACTACCAGAGAAAATTTTCAAAAAATTATCAGTATAATACCATGTGGGTTGTACCACGTTACGTCGAATGGTGCAATTCTATTGGTCGATATTTGGGTCGGAAAAATAATCATAATAAACATCTCAATATGTATCCAAGAATTCTAACTTCATGTCGTCGTTGTTAATTATTCGCATTTGAACGTAAGTAAAAGCATTATGTTAATTCTGATGGCGTAATTAGTAAATACGGCGGTATCTCCTAACTCGCTTTACATATTTCGTCAGGCATTTAATTGTGTTCGTGATAAAGAATTATTTCAAGCCCAAAATTTATGCTGACGGAAACGCCTGTAACAACCGCGACTTTATCACCATATTGGCCCCAATTAACGAGTGATGAATACACCTTAAAAGTATACTTATAGGACTATAGTAATTTTGTAGTTACACAGTCTCGATCTCACATTATCATGTACAAGTCTTGAGTCGTATCAGAAATTGAGAGACTTTTTGGTCTCACACCTTTAACTGAAGCAAATACTAATGGATCCCACTGTTGTTTTGACGCGGGGATCGATCCTTCGGCCGCTTATTTAAAAACCGGCATCATAAACAACTCAGCCACACAGTCTGTAATATCTATAACACCAAGATTAGTAATACTTCTTCAACTCCCAATACTTAAAAAACAAAAAAAAAACTGAACAAAAAATCTTTACCCGAGGATATCTCCTAAATCCATCTTAATATTCAAAGGGATTAGGCGTTGTGGATTTAAATGTTGAATTATTTGGTTATTAATGTGCGCGAACAAAGCGGGATTGAACGCGACTGCGAAACAATCGCTTTGTCTTTTGCGTGTTAATTTAAAGTCGATTTAACGGTGTTTGCTTATCAAGATTTCAACGAGTGCTTTGTTCAATAGAGTTTAAGGGTTTGTAGTATTCTGGTTTGCTACCCGTTCCGTTTTCAGATGAAGGGATTATAATCAGATTCATTTGAACATGCTGAAATCTTGGAAGTCATTTGAAGAGGCCAGGCCAGCATAATTTTGTAGACTACTAAAACATGAGCTCTTGCGTTGTGCTTGGTTTGGATTGCATTGGATTTGCTATTAGGTGGCCGCATATTGTCTGTTCGTCGTGCCGGTATAAAAAATAATGATTATTACTCAAAAATTAATGGAGAGGATAGTGTTTGATTAACTAAATGTTGTCAATTATCCCTGAATGATAAATCAAGAAATAAAAGGTATTTGGTTCGATTCCTGCATTTATATTTGTAGGTCTCAGTTACCTTGTGTTAAAACCAAGATAATTATTATTGGCACCCGACACCAAAATTCACCAATGAGCGCGAACAATAAGCTGGAATACAAGCTTGCCAATTAATAAGGCGAAGCTCACGTCGTGCTAATATTCATTTAGCCTGTGTAGGAGCCAGACAAAAGATCCCACGGCTTACTGAGTGCAGATTACGGCGAGGCTAAAGCCCTGTCTGCTGGTATCAAGATACATTTTTTAACAGACCTTTAGGAATACCGGTCTGGGATTTAATATTCTATAACACAACGGGCAGCTTTGCTTTTTTAATTCATAATTTTGAAGTTGGCTTAAAAAATGTAAAGTGCCTATATTTTTTCAGCCAACTTCAAAATGTAGTACGAAACACGACATTTAACGGCACTTTTTAGAACATTCTCTAAAAATAGACCCAATAACATTTAATTGCGTTGAAAATTATGAATTGGGCTTCTCTTATTCCCAATAAATTAAAATTGAAAGAAACAATTATGAATAGCATAACATAGTGACATCTAGCGGGACTCATTAGCACTGTATTAAGGTCACATCACCTCCAATGATACCGTTACAAAAACTTTCAAAAGACGCAGTTAACCGCCATCATTATATTTATTAACAATCGTTTCCACCGAACGGGAACGCAGTCGTCAACTCCCGTCTGAGGATCTATTAAAATTGGATTACTTGCAATCAGGATCTTTAGCTCAAACGTGGCTCGCCGGTTAAGCTTCCTGCCTATAATTGCTTTACATTAACCGGCGTCGTCCCTGCCTGCGGGATAGTCAGGGATGGAATTGTAATTGTATGTCTATCTCAATTTATAATATTTCCATGCTACTTTTTAAAATGATTCTTGGAAACGAATCTTGTTTTTGTATATCTGATTAGATGATTCTAGATGTGTGTTTAAATGTATTATAATTATAAGCCATATTGAAATATAAAGGAATTCAATGCCAAAGGCCAACAACTTAGCCTCTGTGCAAATCGTCCATCTACTGTTTATTAATTGTAGTACAAAAAATGTCCATAAAACAATTTTTAATAAATTCAGTGGAATCCAAGACATTTATGCCAGCCTAGTCTAATATCAATATCGCTTGGTGAATTGAAACGCGATTCACCCGTCGTTTTTAGTCGTCCTGAAACTTTGCCTGAAAAGTGATAATTATTTTTCAATACCCGTGTGAAAATGTATTTAATTAAAGTCCCGCAATAATTGGTACGTGGCGTGACATTACAATAAAATGAAAGCCGATGTACTCAACTCAATTACTGCACTCGTGTTATTTTGTACGAATTTAAAACATCAAAGAATTGGAAAAAACGTAAACAGAATTTTGTATGGAAATTGTGTTCTGAATGTGTATTTGCTTATACAATTTTTTGTAAGGGTAGAATAATTACAGGTTATTGCTTATTAAGATAGACAAAAATAATATAATTTCCCACTGCTAGAATAAATTGTTATTTCAAGCTTAAAGTACCCCTAACTAAGCCATTGGTAACTCGATCTAATGATGCAAGCAGTTTGAAACAAGAGCATTTATATGGACCAACTGGCTGAGTACTACGTGACTGAACTCTTCTACAAAATTTTATATGCATTACTATATCATAATGAATCTGTTAGATCATTTTAAATAAGCTACTTTACTTTTAAAGGACATTGTAGCCAGAGTAACTACTGGACATATCGAGACTTAACATCTTATGTCTCAGGATGGCGAGCGCAGTGGAATGCCAAGCATTGCCTTGTAACTTATGGTGTTGTTTGGTTTTGCTACTGTCCATGAGCGGTCGTATCGCTTACCATCAGGCGAATGGCAGGCTCGTCTCGTCATTCATTGCAATAAAAAAAAAAACTAAGTTTATCCTATCAATGATAGAAGTTAAGTCCCCATACATCTAAGTATAATTTATTATTATTAAAGCAATGTTTGTTTAGATATTTCAGCAGTTGCTATGTTTTCAGGACGTGCGGGGCGCATGAAACCGCGCTTCTCAAAGCTATCTATTAAAAAAACTCGCTATAAAGGTACGTTCAGTAGAGGGCGCTACTAGTCGTGTGTTGTGTGATCTAGACTTTTTTATATCTAGATTTTTATTGTTCTGTCTGTTTGTGAACTATTTTCTTTGTTCAAGGGATATTTGATTATAGATTTTTTATACTAGTTATTGAATTTTGATTGCTAGTGTGTTAGTAATTAAAATGTTGATTTAAATCTTTAAATTTCTTCCTATTTACTTTATTATGTACTCTTTTGCCTGATTTAATATAATATTTTTCAACTTTATAAATAACTTTAATAACTGTCTTTTTATCCTTAATATTTTTGGTCGTTTCTTAATAATTTAAGCTAGAAATCTGTTTGAACAAAAATAAGATTAATGTTTGCGTGTTTTTGTAATAAAGAGTACGTGTGTTACCTGTAGATTTAACATTCTTGTATATTTTATAAGAGTGAATGTTTTAATACAATGGTTTACAATAAGGTAGATTGGAGGAGACCAACGAAATTATACCTTGGCTGGTTAAAATATTTTCTAATCTGTGGCACACAAAGATGATAATTTACATCATAAAAGAAGACTCATTAACTTGAATAACATACAGATAGCATTTAAAAATGACATAAAATTAAACACTAGCAAGAACTCGGAAACAATAGCTACATTAAAGAATAGCAACATCAAATAGTAAGGTATATTTAAAAACTAAATATAACTCAAAAGATACTTGAGAACTGTATCAAAGTATCGTTTGATTTGTATTTCTGAATGTTACAGTTAGGGTTGAATAATGCAGAAGTTTTCAAACTATTGTGTAACTGACGGTGTCTGTCCATCGACCCGTTACTCTTTGAAGGCTGAAAGAAAAAATCTTTTATATTCTCCTGAATCCAAGCCATGGGGCTGTATTCCACTACGTCTTTTTTAATAGCGAAAACACGAACTCGTTTTAATAACCGATTAGAAAGTTATAGTAACTGAAAATATTTTCAGACCACCAAAACATACTTTATACTCAATTGAAATTAAAGAGAAGTTTTAAAACTCAAAAATGTGTGAGTATTTAAAAATATCAAGATGGATAATAACCGTACTAATATAAATTCTTACGGCTTTAGTCATAGACAGATTAAAAACCTATTTTAGTTATCGAATGTTTTGTTCCTTTCGAACGACTTTAGAATTCAGTTTACGCGAAGAAGACAGAACATTCGATAACTAAAACAGGTTTTAAATCTGTCTATGAATAAGGCCATTAGAATACAATTTTACATTAGAATATTCTCAATAGAATTTCCAAACATGTCGCTCCTCCAAGGTAAGTGAAACATAAATTATAAAAGCGTGGCTCTGGTAATGTCGGAATATTTTCGTTGGAGGTCCGAAATTTACGGCGGAGCTTCTCGCTCAAACTGTAATTTATGAGACCGCGTCCAGAGCAGCGTCTTGGACTCCTTGACGGATTTACATATTAGTTGATATGTGTGAATGTACTTGAGAATAGCCTGTGTTTAAATGGTTTTATTATGGGAAATAAGAGGAAGGAAAATAAAATTGATTAGTATTAAATCGCTTAAGTGTTATTTAATGACATTGAGTATACTATTAATATACCAAGCCTTGTAAGCCAAAATCAATTGTCATAAACCACAAAATGACGGGCTTGTGGGTAAGAGTTAGTGAGCTCAATGTCCAGTATATGGGGGTAGCTTAAAAGGGAAATATGTCTTTAACTCATAAATTAAGTATTGTACTATGTACAATGGATGCAATTAAAACGGATGTAACACAGCATAGTACTCACTATAAAAATTCAAAACCATATTAAAAAGAGGCAAAATAGAAAAAAACATCTATAGACAATAAATTGAATTGGAACATTTTCAGTCGGCAAAATAATTTAGCCGGAGATCATAAAACATTTTGGTATTGTGAATAAACGACGTTGTTCGATGATGAATGCCGATGGATTTGCATATTTCTGGGCGGGAATCAATAACCACTTATTTATGGGCATCGTAAAGTGACGGGCTGTGCCCGGCCGCCGCATTTTTTGCTGTAATTACACTAGAGAATATTTTTATAACGGAGAAATATATTTTCAAGTAAGGCAGTTGTCTACATCAATTGATTTCAATGAGGACGTTTGAATTCAGAGAGAAAATCGACTTTGTTTGGTGCCAAATATCAACTAAGTAGTACATTGGAGATCACCACAAGCTTTTTCTATTTTGCTCCTTGCTTTTGGCAAATTTGCAACTGGCAACACTTCCCAAGCAACGACGGAAACCTATTCCATTTCAAAATTGGTGCAATAGACTGACCATACACTTTACGACAATTAAATCTGCCTATAAGTATGCCCACATTTGAAATTATTGTACAGAAAACTCACGTCGCTTCCCTTCGCATTAAACTAAACTACAATGAACTACGACTACACACATTATGGACCATCCATTCATTTTTTATTTACACCTAACCAATCTATTGCAAACTATCCATCAAAATTAAAAATGTGACTCTAAACAGCGCGACAAAATTGGCAACGTAACCGACACGACGCCATGGATTGCAAGGCAAATATTGACGCTGCGAGTTACTCGTGTCGCCGTGCTATTGGTTCCCTGTGGACTGTGGTCCGCTGTGAGCCGGCAATTATTCATGCAACGGCATTTATTTACCTCCCTTCAAAGTGAATTTGGGATGATGAAATGTTTAATGGTTTCTGTCAATATTGACCGCGCTTTTTCAGTATCGCTGGTGTTTTTCATGCGAGGGATGAGGGTGTTCGCATTAATGACCCTTATTCCACTTGTTCACGATGTCGATTTAGTAATAATTATAATAATTATGACGGAAAAAATTGATAATAGTTTCATAAACGATGCTATATTTCAGGTGTTAACCAAATATACTCTCGGAAAATGATACGTTTCTAAGTAAAAAATATAGAGGCTCACAGATAATTGAATAATATACGTAGCCACAAAAATGAGACGACAAACGCCATACGTTATCTGCTTCTTTAGCTACAGTAAAACCACTATTGAATAAAGGGCATAAAGACCTAATACCTTCTGTACTTCGCAATCCACTGCTCACAACTAGACCGACGAGGGCAATACTTATTGGAATGATAATACCAATAGTTCCATCGAGTCCACGTGGAGTGAGCAGAGATAGTATACATAATATTTGCGCAGCGCTCTCTAGTGTTTGCTTAGAGCGTAATGTGGGGGGATCGGGAGGGGGGGCTGTTCACAGGCTTCATAAATACGAACCCGGGAATAAATAGAGCATACATAACAAATATGGAAGGGCTGGCACTTGCAGTCACGGTGTAAGTCAGTGGCATTTGATTTTAATGCTTACTGGTATATCAGCAAGTAACGAGAAGTAGCTGAATGAGATGAAAACTTGATTGCCAAGCTGGCGTTCACGGATTCTAAACTTGAAATATACTGTTGAATTTGAAATGTAACGTTTCTCTCTCTTCACCCAGAGGAAGTCCACTGCTGAGCATAGTCTCATGGATCGCCACATACACCTGTTGGAAATGTATATAACGTTTGTATTGTCGTAAATTTAGGCTAAATTTTACATTGCGTAGGTACCTGGTTCAAAATAAATAAAAATGAATAAATAAATACACCCAACAGTCACATACATAGTCCTGACCCCACACTAAGATCGAGTCTTGTGTCGTGGGTATCAGAAACTACGAGAGACTTTTCAGTCTCACAAACACCCAGACCCGAAACAAATACCTGTGGATCACACAAATATTTGTTTCGGTGCGGGGATCGAATCCGCGGCCTCTCGTTTCACAGGCGGCGTCTAACCAACTGCGCCACGGAGGCTGTCAAAAGTCATGTTGATGATTATCTTTTGTCAATAATGTTACGATTATGCGCCGATTACAATTACTTTACTTTTTTGAATCAAAACACTGTATATACAAATCGAAAATGGATACACTTTCAAAGAAGTGAAATGTGCCTCTAAAATATAATAATAATGGCAAATTCACGTTTCACACAAATATGAGTTAATCATGTTCTTTATTGGACCATCGCGACCCAAAGCAAACTTCCTGCTATAATTAGAAATTGCAGTATTGCTCGAACAGTCTTTAATGCATAATAGCTCATTTTACTATTCAAGTAATCATCTTTGGCTTAATAGTAATAGGAATGTGAAACGTAAGCTCGGGTATTCATATATCATAGGTTTTTAAAATTTTCCTTTTTAAAATGTAAACAGGACTTGATTTTTTAAATATTAAATAAATACGAAGTATAGGGTACTAGTCAATTGTTGACGATTAGTGTGACGTAAGTTTAAATGCATACAATTATAACTATTTTCATTTCAATTACGCTACAGCTTGTGAATTACACCATCAATTTATACCCAAATACACTCATACCGTTTATAAACGCGAACGATGTGATTTTTGTACTAGAAACTAAACACTAATACATTTCCGATAACAATTTACAATTCTGAAATAAATTATCATTTGATAACAATTACTATATTTATTCATTGATTATCAAAACCTATAAAGTATGTATTTGCTGGAGACCTGAGAACCAGTGGATAGAACTTTATACGGATAATGTATTTAAAAAGTGCCCATTTTTTTTAGTATTGAGTAAAAACAATGTTTCCATCTTCGACTAAATTGACTCGACATAAGCTATTTTGTTCAACTTATTTAGCTCCAAGAATCTTGACTTTGTAAGCGACTTCATTCGTAATCGTGCGTTTGTTAATTCTTACAATGAAATAGTTATGAATAAACGTGATACGTTTTAACCCCTGTTCAGTGGGAATAAAGTTAATTTTACCTGTCATTTTGACATAAAGAGATCAATGCGAGACATACAGTCGAATTACGAGTACTCGTATGATTATTAAACCATCGCTTTTCGCGTAATTGATTGACGTCTTTCAAAGGGTTTTTTCTCCAAAATTAATTTGTTTGATACTCTGATCCATTTATTTTTATTTTTACTTTGTTCATAATCAAAAAGTTTTTCTTTTACGTATATGAGCCGATAACACCAGCATACATTTTTTAAGTGGTGTAGACATAAGTGGGTGATGATCACTTTTGAAAAAAGCTGACAGGCGATTTTGTGGAAACCTAATTAAATAGCTTTTTTCCCGTTATACAATGAGTATAATTTAACGAGAACACTACTTAAATTTTTATTCAAATAAAAGGCAACTAAAGACATAACTTAAAGTACTTAAAACTAAAAGCAAAGATATATTTGGCGCAAAAACGCGATGGCGTGGCAGCGAGTTAATTTGCCGTCTCCTGAGATGGTGCAGTTGGTTCTCACTGGCCGATCCACTCGCCTCCGATCCGATAAATTAACTCATCCAGCCGCATACTTGACTATAACCACAGTAAATATACGGTAGCCTTAAAGTATATATAATAAAGAGGGAGTGCTGTCAAATATTAGCGTTTTCAAAAACGTAGATATTTTTTTGTTCGTAATGTTTGTAGCACTACTGTATTAATGTTACCCGATCCATGATCAATTGCGTTAAATAAATAAATAAATGGAAATTAACATATTCACGCTACATTGTTTTTGGCTATCATAATTCAATATATTAATTAAATAATGAAAAGTAAAACTCGTCTTTGCCTTATTATACTCGGCACCACCATTTTTATCTACGTTTTTTATCTATGATATTATATGTACATATAGTAATATACTCTAAGACGGTAGCTAATATTTTTTTGTTTTATAAAGGCAATATGAGCATGCTATGATTTTACTTTATTCTTTTACGACCCGTGGAAAAACACAGAAATTGCTGAATTTAGGATAAAAAATAACATATATGTGATACTTAAAAATACCACAAAAATTCCACGTAGAATTGCAAATATCATTATTGAAAAAATGTTACATGTAATTATTAAATTAAATAAGCAAAATGTAGTCTATCCTATTTTAGTCACATATTCTATGAATCGTGAACAAAGTAATAACTAAAACCTAACATACAACACTATTAGTAATTCCTAAATAACGTCACAAATTTTAAACAAAAAGTGTACCATAAAACCGCTGAACTGCAGATTATCCGGCGCATTACCCCGGACTTTGACTAGTTTTATGCACAGTTGCGCTACCGTCGACTCTACTGTGGCTTGCCGAAGTTAGATGAGTGTCGCACAACGATGCATTAATCCACTCATGCCGAGTTAAAGCGACGACTTTTAAGATATTTTCAACTTTTCGCATTTCAAAGTTTAGTTGGAGACGTTTTTTAAGTGGATGCTGAAAATTTAAAGTCTCGCTTGCAGCAAATCAAAGTTTTGATGGACAATTAATTTTGAATTATTTTCTTGTATAACTCCTTCACTCGCAGATGTGAAGAGTTAATAAATTTATATTGTGTGTTTTGAGGATTCTACATTTTGAAGATGGAATTTCTTAAAATATGAATTAAGTACTCTTTGGTTATCTAAATTATAGACTATATTTACTAATGTACTAAACATGAATTTGCAATTAGTGTGCCGTATCTATAACTTGCTATTAATTTTTTTAAATAAGGTGATTATGAACCCTTTCACGATAGCTCAGGTGACGGCTAAAGGCATGTTTGTCTCGTTTACAGCCCTCATTGCCATAGGTTTATTGTATTTCCATGGACAGGGTAAGCTCGTAAGCAGAATTGTCCCAATCCCGGGATGCTTATAAAATATAATATGTATTATGTAGGAGCGAAAATATTCTGAGCATCCAAAAGACTTGGACTTTACGTGTACAATATTATTACATGAGGAATATATAAATAAGGGAACTGACAACTAGCACTTAAAGCTGATTTGATTTGTCAGTGTAAGTTGATTTTGTATATTTGAAAGAGTCGTCTTATTACTTCTAAGAACTTGTACTCTGCGAAGTGGTATTATACACGTAAAGCTGTCAATTGGTTTAACTTTGACCCAGTCTGTGAGAGAATTTTGAAGTACCGTTATTATTTTCTTTAGATAGCCGGATATATGAAAACTTTTAATCTTTAGGCCTACATACTATTTTGATTATTATTAAAATTCTGTAGGTTTTTTTTTTGTTATTTTATATCTAATCACAATATTTAATTTACCGAATTAAATTACTAATTATATATTATTTTGTATTAATTTAAGTATTTCGCCTTATTTTAATATTTCACTTAATACTAAACAGTAGCGACTAGTGAATTGACTTTTTTACTATTCTTAGAAAGTAATTAGTCTTTTGGTTAAATATTAAAAGGCTTTGGATTTCTATTCATTAAGCCTTTGAGAGCTCAGCACTTGTTTGTTGAACCATCGCTTTAAGCTTTCTTCAGTAGATTTTTATATAGAACTAAATTTCTTCATTTTATTTCGTCTTATCCCATATCTTCTTGGGTTTGTGGTACATATTTTTAACATAAAATATGTATACTGCACCCCTTGATAATGTTCATTCGAAATAATTAAATCATTATATTTTTTATTTGGACAAATTTCATACAAAATGTTTTGTCCTAGATGGAAATCGAATTCAGGGCGTGACGTTAGTATAATGTAAAAACATGCATCAAATTATAAAGGTTAATATAGACATAGACAGACGATAGCTATGTTCTATATGTACATGGGTGACGGTTTGCCATCTATGTATTTCAATAAAAAAAAATCCTTTTTTAATTTAAAACTAGTCCCACTCTACAGATCACACTCCAATCCAATCGGCTTTGTTCCATTTTAAAAATGGAATGCCCACAAAGGTGTTTTCTATCACTAGAATACTTGTCGTGAAACCGAATATAGGTCTCAAAAATCGATTTTAATTTTGTCAACAATGTCGGACGAAATTATGTCCCTGGTATTCATTTCACAAACAGTTTTCAGCTATAAATAGTTTGTCACAAAGTATCAGATTTTTCATCAAGGAATGTTGGAACCGTTGGTCGTGTCGTTTTCAATCCAATGATCACCTTTGGTAACAAAACCCACACTAGTTTTGGCAAATTGGTCTCTATTGTTGTCATTTAATACTGGTATTTGTAATTAAGCGTCGTAATAATTATTATTTTGGATGGCTTAAACATAAATTGCGGTCCGAATACCACCAACTTTTGGTCCTCTCTTAATCTCACTGACCAAACAAAACAGAATTGAAAAGCTGTTTTCAGTAAAATAATGGTAGTACTGTAACTTTAAAGCCATACACCACATTTCATCAACCGACACAAATAGTGTCACATCTGAAACATAAAATTAATGTGTGTTTATGTTCACACGTTCGTGCCACAATCACAGTCAGTGTAACAACATTTAAAAACAATCCCACAGGCGCTCTCGACAATTTATTTTGTCTACGAGATTGTTTCACTGCTGAGGAGTGCCGGAGTCACACTGTATGAGAGGCAGCGGTTCTATGTCACGAATATCAGGATATCATAACAAAGTAGCTCATAACTATTAAAAAGGCGTTTGATACTTGCAATGAGGAAATTGTAGTTAAAGTTCAAATAGTAAAGGAATAATATTTGTGTATTTATATTTGAAGGTACGATGTTATAAAGTTGCGCTGAACTAAAAAAGGATAAAAGTAAATTATGTGTAGAGTGGATTTCAAAAGCAAAGATATGGATGGCATTTGCATGGGAAAACAGAGTTCAACGTTAAAAGTGAGATAAAATGTTCTCCAAATTATAATAATAATAAAATAAAGCTAGATTTTATAAGTCTCATCTTACTCTAGGTATTTAAACAGAATATATGGTATTCGCCTGTAAGTAATTGTTGAATTTTTTAGCTTATTTCATCATCATCATCAGCCCGTTGCAATCCACTGCTGGACATAAGTTTATTTAACCTTTTTTTTCGTCTAATATTTAATTATTGGAAACAATTGTTGCCTTTGAAAAAAGGCACCCTTCGCTACTGTTGCCTAGTCTAAATAAAATATCTGCAATCGCCAGCCTCTCCGCTCGCACACAAGACCAGCACCGAAATCGAGCCGGACCTAGAATGAAATCATAACCGAGCGCGCTCGGGCGGGTTTTAAATCAAGATAACAAAGACATCGGTCTGTCGGATAAAACCGCCTGGATCGTGAATACTCTGTTAGCAACACAGCCCTTTATTCTATTAACTGTTTATTAACTTTGTATGATGGCTGGAGAAAGGGTTTTAATTGGTTCCTTTTTATCTTTTTGAGTAGTTATTAGGGGGAGTTGCAAAAAAGATTTTTGTTTCGGTTGTCATAATATAAATTACCCCGTTAAAGGCTGATTTTTACTTTAGTTAACTGCTATTATGAGAATAAATTAGACGCAGTGGCAGCTATTTCAAATAAAATATGTATGTTAAAATTTTAACCTTTTTAAGGTTCCAACAACCCAACCCAATTTTTTTAATACAAAAAAATCACCTTTTAAAAGTTAGTTCTCACTGCTTTTCTTTTACACTACGGTATGATAAATATTAAAATAAACGAAGTCAGAATTAATATAAGTTGTCTACTGTAATATAACCACTGCAATGCCTTAATAATACGTGTTATTCTCATGTTCAGTTACGCTTCAATACTCTTCAGTGTCAATGTAATTACTGTGTAATATGATTGCTGACAATAAATAAAACATTTAATGTTTTTTTTTCTCTCAATCATGTTCCTTGTACCGTGAAATAACTGTTTAGTAAGAAATAGAAGGGACGGTGTCCGTGAAATGAAGTGACGTCATATAGATTGTATTGTTATTTTGGGACACAAAATTATTCGAATAAAAGTAGATTTGTCGTTGCCTAAAGGCACATAGGTAAAAACTAAAGTATCTTTGAAATCAAACCACAATAATTTTAAAGGAAATTAAAAAAAACTTGAAAATAACATAATAGATTAAAATCAGCCTTAAAATATACAAGGAATATCAAGCCAAAATAAATTTATGTTAAACAGTAAAAATGTGGTTGCCTAAGTTGTGTTTACATAGAATGAAACCAACATAATGAGGAAATAATGTTTCCCCCAGCACTTCAGCGTGAAATTTATTCCAACAATTTTAAAATATTTTTAAACTTCACACCCTTTATTCCCGCGTCTCGGTGCAACCGGAAGTGCGTCGGTACGGAACATGGCGGCGCTTCCTGAGCGCATCCGGTGTCATGGCGGCGGCGGCGAGGCGGGGAGCGTCAGTGTAGCGCGGACAACCGGCGCGGGCGGACGTTTCGATCGTGAATTATGGCTTTTTAACGTCCCCGTTTTGGGGAATAATGTTCAAAATTTTATATATTTATTAAAAGCATATAACTTGAATGGATACATTTTGATATTTCAACATTGGTTGGTTCATTGTTAAAGAAATACAAAATTCAATTACAAAACATTTCTTTCTCCGCGATCGTAATTTTATTTACGTTTCTCTCCCTATCTAAGTAAACAGACAAATAAATGAAATGAAATTTGCATCTAAGTGCAATGTAACTACACGCTTATAAAAGTTCTGAAGAACATTGTAAAACAATAATCATAAATTAAACCCACTCTTTTGCGTTCTTATTAAAACTCTTAAAGTAAATATAAATAAAAAAAAAATACACCCAACAGTCACATAAATAGTCCTGACCCCACACTAAGATCGAGTCTTGTGTCATGGGTATCAGGAACTACGTGAGACTTTTCGGTCCCACAAACACCCAGACCCGAAACAAATACTTGTGGTTCACACAAACATTGGTCTCGGTGCGGGGATCGAACCCGCGGCCTCTCGTTTCACAGCCGATATATGGATATATGGCGATAACATCAAACTAAGTAGGGATTCTTGAACAAGAAAGCGTTCAATAAACGATCAAATTTTATGTCCTTCTATTTGCTTAACTAGGTGTTAAGTTGAAACTATCGCCTGAATATAATTAACCCCTTTGTATGTGTTGAAAGATATATTTCGCTAGTTTTGGCTCAATAAAGAGAAGCATCGAATGGTGATAGAAATATGGATTCTGGGCGTCACTGAAGTAACTACCTCTTATTTGATAAGCCTTTTTGGATACAAAAAATATTTATCCAGAAAGGTATCACTAACTTAAACTGTTTTGCTATACACAAGAAATAAAATTCCTCCGATTTTAGCACCCCACAATTTGGTTTGGTCAAACGACGGGGAGGACCCGCCCGCGTGATACTGATGGGATGGCGACGTAATTTTTCTACTTCGGTTTTCTATGAAAATAGCATCGCCTGCGTAATTTCAGTACAATCTTGCTATTTTAAAAACTAGTCTTCTCTCACTGCTGGAAGGTCTCTCATATGTGAGAGCCCGTCTGGGTAGGTACCACTGCAATGTCTATTTCTCCCGCCAAACTGCAGTATAAATACACTGTTGTGTTTCGGTTTGAAGGAAATTGTAGCCAGAGTAACTACTGGACATAATGAGACTTAACATCTTATGACTCAGGTTGGCGAGCGCAGTGGAATGCCAAGCATTTGTAATTCATGGTGTTGTTTGGTTTTGCTACTGTCCATGAGCGGTCGTATCGCTTACCATCAGGCGAATGGCACGCTCGTCTAGCCATTCATTGAAATAAAAAAAAAAATCTTTAGTGGAAGCTTATATTTAGCATTGGACTTTAGGTGGCTAAAGATAAAAAGAAAATCTAGACAATACGAACCCTTATAAATCACATACATACATACATAAACTCACGCCTTTATCCCCGAAGGGGTAGGCAGAGGCGCCACCAGGACACCCACTTTTCGCCTTGTATGTTCCGTCCCACGATGTGATAGAGGGCGAGCCTATCGCCATATCGGGCACAAATTCCTGACTCAGGGCTGATAATGAATAGAAAAATCCAATATCACTTTGCCCGGCCCGGCACTCGAACCCGAGACCTCAGCTTTGTAACCGTACCGTAATTTAATACAACTTCGCCTCCGAGGCAGTCGAGATAAATCACTTATGTCACTAAACATGTAAAGAAAATAATTTATACGTAAAATTGAAACAAGACAAGATGAAAAATGAACACAGAAGCCATTACACAAATCCCGCCACAATTTTCCAAGACATTTGTCGCTATGTGTTCGCGGCGTGTTCAACACCATCGGGACTTGACTAATGGCGTGTACATACATTATACCGCGGCGTTGCTTGACATGCGCCACATGTTCCACTTTGTAAAATCTTGGGTATGGGGAATGTTTGAGTACTAATCATGGATTATTTCGACGATATCTGTGAAATGTTAGATGTAAAGAGAGTTTAATGGCAAATACAAATAGGTTCAAATTCTGATATTTGGTTTCTTTAATCCGGTATAATATTGCGAGGCTTAATGTGTAGTGGATCCTCTTATTATAAGTTTACTGCACTTACTATCAGGTACATAGTAATGATTTTGCGTTACCATGAATAAAATCAAGTTAGAGCGTGTTAATTGTTCACCCAGGTACTTCAGATTAATGTAATAAGGGCGTTTTCTTACAAAGATTGGATACAAAGACTTTCAATAAAGTAGTATCACGAATGGTGTTTAAGCTACAGCACTTTTCCATATCACATATCACCGGCATTTTTGTCGTTGTTAAACAACTCTTAAAAAAATTGGCATATCCAATTGCAAAGGCTAATGTAATAAAATCCCATAAACCCCACTTGACATACAAACGTAGGCAAAATAATCGCGACACATTTTACGGACCATAAAATTTCTACACAAGATGGAATCATCAAAGTGACATAACTCAGAGACGAGTGCAAAGCTATAAACAATCCCGACAAATCTACTGGATTGGATGCAACGCCACTTAGCTAGATGCGGACGTAAAAAGGCAATCAAACGGGGGGCAGACCCCCATTACCCCGCATTGCTCCCCACTGTCATTACGCGATGAAGTCTTAAAATTCAACATTTTATGTGAAGCGACGTTCTTTGACGGTCGAGGATTAGAATGTCCTAGAAAAGCGGAGGTATTCGAAACAATTTAATTTGGAAATTTGCCTTTAAAGTGCGCGAGTTAGGCTTACAACTGCGTTACACTGTGATTTACTGCTTAGTTTTCATTAAAGTAAATATAAGAATAACATAGACAATTTATAAACTATTTTAGTTATCGAATGTTTTGTCCCTTTCGAACGACTTTTGAATTCAGGTAGAAAGAAGAAGACAAAACATTCGATAACTAAAATAGGTTTTAAAACTATCTATGATTAAGGCCGTAAGTCTTTAAGGTAAAGGGAAAGGATTACTCAAAGTTAATACCTATGTGTTTGGTATTAAAATGTTTTATCACTTATTTTGAACTGTATCAGACATCAACTTTAGGATATCCAGAGAGACTTCTTCATTGAAGTGATGATAATAAAATGGACACAAATCAATGTGATTGTAGTTAGGGCCTTAATAAGTTTGCTACATAATCTTTATTTTTATATACCGAAATAGCTGATGCACTTACTCTTAGTTCTTGCTATAAAAAATAAACATATAAAAGGTTCTGATTATGAGATATTTCTCCATAAACAAGGCATGATAGCAACACGTAGCTGCTTAGTGTCCGAATCACGAAGATATTGTACATTTTCTTGTTAACACCTCGGAACAGCTCGTAAAAACTGCTCTGCTACATCCCTTCCCCCTCATCCCTCCCTACAGTGCCCCCTAGACGGACAGGAGCGAAACTAATAACGTTAGACGCCGCTCGTAAAGATGTAATGAAAATTGTTGAATTTGTTGGGTTATTTTACAATAATTATGAAAATTAGTTAAACAATGGATTTGTTAGGAAAATTAGCTACAATAGCCTAATTAAATAGTCTATTTAAATTTTTGGTGTATTATTGTGTTTAGAGGTAAGAGAATAAAAATATTGCTAAAAGCATGTAATCTTAAGAATCATAATTGCTTCGGGTGTGATTTTCAGGAACATGTCAAGATTTTTTTTGTTTATACACCCAAATGAAATCAAATATTTTTTGATTATTCAAATACTATTATCCGTACAGAAACCAATGCGTTATTCGCGTTACAAGCCTAGTGACCTTAACGCCAAGAAAATTAAATAAGTGTTATGTAAATTATGCATAAACTTTTTATCATTTTGTGTGACATTGAAGTAAAATATTTAATAAACATTAAATATAGCACATGTTTATGCCGTAGGTACAATAACAATAACTTTTTAACATTATTATCGAAATTTATTTAATTTTAAATGTGCTTCTATAGGACAATGCTTAGGTCATTTCAGACAATGTCTAAAATAGGCGTACAAGACCAAGGGTGATGTTGATAGCTTTTAATTCATACTGGAACTATATCATGACGATACTACACACAACGTTGACTACATAGAGCATACATCTATCAGTCGACAATCATGCCAGCTTGCTCAAAAAGAATATTTAATAGGTAATATCGCATCGCGACATTTCCGAGTGATATACGTATATGTATGTATCAGCCAATATATGTCCCACTGCAGGGCACGGGCCTCAATACAATTGAGAGAACGATTGAGAAGGGTAAGCCCATATAGTCCACCACGCTGACCATATAGTATCCACGTATAGCACGTTCATAAGCCACGTTTAACACCTTCGTACGCAGACTATCGTACATCCTACCCTCGGGTTAGCTTACACTAAGTCATGTAATTCACGCCGACATTCGTTCCCATTATGAGATATTAGGGCGAACAGGGCAGCACTGTTTTCCGCTCACGTCCTCCGACTTGTACGCGTAATATTACACAATTATGACGTACGGTCTTGTCGTTCTGAAGGTCAGTATTGTGTTATATGTACATACATACATACATACATATACATAAACTCACGCCTTTATCCCAGAAGGGGTAGGCAGAGGTGCCACTAGGACACCCACATTTCGCCTTGTATGTTCCGTCCCATGATGTGATAGGGGGCGAGCCTATCGCCATATCGGGCACAAATTCCTGACTCCGGGCTGATAATGAATAGAAAAACCCAATACCACTTTGCCCGACCCGGGATTCAAACTCGAGACCACAGCTTTGTAGTCGTACCGTAATACAACTACGCCACCGAGGCAGTCATATGTGTGTTATATGTTTCTTGGTAAATTATATATTTATTAACTAAATATACCCAACAGACATACACAGTTTTGACATCATATTAAGATACCACTGTGTTATCAGAAATTACGCAAGACATCCTCTTAAATTTAAAATTATTGTACTCCTAAGTATACGAATTTTTTTACTGTGTTTCTGCGGATTCATTGACAGATAACTATTAATAGTAGGAATAACTTCGAGTGGTGTGTCTTGAATTCAAACCCACGAACTCTACACTAGTAGTCAGTTCATCTCCGAAGTAAGTTATTGCTCACTTACTTTTTATTTTGTTTCTTCACATAATTGCTGAACAAAATAATTCTACTAAAACATAAACACGACATCTGAAAGCAGATCGTAACACAATACAAGCAATTTAATTCGACACATTAATATCGATAAATCACATTTATCCGTCTATTACTTACCCGAATCCCACATCACAAGGAATTAATTCAATGACCTAACCTAGTATCAATATCCAGACGCGGGATATTTATCTTAAACTGCGCCATTTTGCCGCCTCGTTAACCGGCCCTCGAGACCGGCCGCCATGTTTTATTCAACAGACCGAATGAGCGAACGGGAACGAATGAACGGAGTTGGATTGACGGTTACTAAAGGCGTGCCAACTTTGAAATGCACATTATACAACCCCTATAGCTAGGTAATAAAGCACATTTTTCATTGATCCGCTGTTAATGCCCTCACCTTAGGTAACATAAAGGAAAAATCGCGAGTAGTTGTTTTACGGTTTAAAAGAAGTGTGAATGCCTTATTCACTTCCTGAGCGGCCCTTTGTGACTCCAAAATGAAAATCCACAGCAAATTGCATAGCCTGTTTTTTTTTGGAAAGGGGACTCAAACAAATAATTTGCCTTTCAAACTGCAGTCCTGGATAATATTGGACTGGAATTAAAATTTGTTGTATAAGTTTTAAGTAACATTTTGCACTTGTTGCTATATTTTTTAGTCGCACAGGCCGACTGCAAAAAAGTGCACTACAATAACAAAAAAATATGTAAGTACAATATTCTCTAACGGGGTGAGTGTTCCAGATACCAGTTCCTATTAATTTTTTGCGGTACGATATTCCTTGTAAATTTCACATGAAATAGAGTTAATAGAATATTAATACAAGTTCAACTGCATGCTATATTGGTCGAGTTATAGCGATGCGAATCATATTAATAATAATTATTATAGCGAAACATCCCTAATTAACCGCACGTAAAATAACCAACTAAATTCAATTACATTTATTGTGTCAATTTATTACGTAAATTAAACCTAAAACCGATTGGCCCCAAATGGAGTATGATGCAAATTAAATTTAAAGGTAAATGGTGAATCATTCAGTCTTTCCATTCGTTCAAGCTAGTACCAACCCAAGTAATTTTAATTCACACTGGCCGTAAATCATTGGGAATTTTTATCAGTTCGAAATTCAAATGGTGGCAAGGAGGCAGGCTTGAAGGACGGTGCTATTGCCGCCATTTCTCAACGTTCCCTGCACCGCTCACTGCTGACTAGTCTTTTCTTTAAAGTGGACTTGAGGCTTTTTTAATAAATTTTCAGTTTCAACGAATCTCTTTAAATTTAGCAGGAAGATAAGCTATATTTTTGTGATTTTGTAATTGGATAGAAGAAATATAAATGTATGATTTTTTAAAGAATCATTTTCTCAATCTGATTGACTAATGAATTATCAGCAACTTTGAACTATGGGGTCTTGAATTTCTTATAACATACAGTCTAGACAAAATGTCTTCCTTAACCCAATATAAATAAAGTCATATATAAAATATTAAACGCCTTGTTGCTTGCAGCACTTCTTCATAAACCGGTGTATTTTAATCCTGGCTGCCATTCGCATTGCAACTTCGGTACGTGCTAAATCGCAAACTGTTTGCCGTCAATTCCACAGCAACTTACAATATTTCAACACGAGCTTTACTTTGTTCTCGTTTTATTGTGGCTACCATGAGTGAAATAACGGCATTATTTTCATATTGGAAGCTTAGAAATATTACAAATATATTTTTGTTCGAACTACTATTCTTTATACTTGAATTAACATAGTATTAAATAAATTCAGAAAAATGATTATAATAGCATTATGGTTTCTTAGATTTACGCGAATGACTCTGTCCGCCATGTGACCACGAAAGCTGTAAAGTGATCGAAACGTCGGGAAGATAAAAATTAAAGAAAATTCGAGATAAAATCCGTAATTAGTTTTATTTCAGTACAATAGTACAATAGGGTTTTTATTGACAGTACATTTTTTTGCTGAAAGAACAATCGTTGTAAAACGATTGTATGATGGTACAAAACTACCATGTCTACTCTATATGATATCTCTGCCGTTATAATCCCGTTTCATTGGTGTGTCATGTGATATTATAAAGTCACATCGAAATGATTTCTAAAAGAAGAAAGCCCATCAATAAAATACAATTTGAATCACTTTAATTCGTTAATACTCATTCAACCCATTATGCAAATTAATAACTTCCAAATATCTATTGAAACTCAGTACGAGTTAAGTAAAGAACAAAATGAGGCAAGTATCAGTGTGCGTCGCGGAACGGCGGCAGTTAATGCCGACATAATATGCAAGGCCCCGTCTAAATTATATTTAGTACACAAAATCCAAGCGTCTGTTATCACAAAGTTAATTTCCCTTGATGTCTACGTCTTATAATTTGTTACGGTATATTCTCGCCCACTCTGTATACGTTACGTCTTCATGTTTTATGTTTTAGTAAAATAAGCATTGAATACTTATAATTTTAGAGCCATAGGTGGTTTAGATTTTGATAATATCAATCAAAACAGCAGTATTTTTTGGTTAAAAAGCAATATTGTCTGCAGGTAAATAAATATAATCCAAAAAAATAGTTATTGGGGGGACCATTTTCGTAAAAGCTTTAGTTAAATATGTTACAAGTTGCATGAAATATGGACTAACCCAGCAACATTCATGCAACTAATTTATCGATGTAAGAAAATAATTTCTGCCAGAAGTCCATTAAAGACGACATATAATAAAGGCAAGCGTCAGTCCTGATTATAATAATATGGTTATCTCACAACCCCCTCTTAAAATTTTCATTAGGGTAGACATCTTGGATGTCATTACTGAGATTTAATTATTCAACGTTTCGGATTCAATTATGCTGGAGCTGACAATGTTAGTAATGTTTGACGTGAGTCATAGAAAAACAAAGTTACTTTTAGCTACATTCTTGATAGTGGAAAACTATAAATGTAGGTTTTAATGACAATATTTTCATCTACTATTAAAGAGATTTTAAATATAATTAATGATTACTAAGGAATGCATTTCTATAGCCATAAACGAGGTTTTTTTACCACTTAGTACTTTATAATCTCTACCTCTATCCCAATAAGATATAGGCGTCAGTTACCAGTGGATTATAAATAACCACAAAACAAATTAAAATTAACAATCCCGCCCAATTGGCATCATTAAGTCAAAACGCGAATCCTTTAGCTTGCACCTATCGTGCGGTTTCCGATTGCGTCCGGCTTCTTCGGTAATTAGTGACGCGATCAATTATCCGAATAACAAACCGGATGACCTGACCATATGTAACTGTTCGAGTATAATGTATTTAATTATGATAATTATTGGGTTAGTCATTATTGATTTGTATTTTTATTTCAGGTGTTTTTGTGTCTTTATTGGGTTGATGTTTTTATCCAATATTATAACCTAGCTTGCTTTCTTTAAGGATTATATTTTCTTAAGTTTAATCTTTAGTTTGTTTGATATTTTGGGCGCCTTTTTCTTGTTTATAAATGTTCCCTATTTTTTTGTTTCGCTCTCTCTCTCTTTCTTCAGTCACAGACAGTCCACTAATTAACATAAGCCTCTCCCAAGAACCTGTATGCAGTATGCATTCAGCTACTACTTTAAATCATTGTTAACGAATTCTCTCCTCTTTTTCATTTCGTAATAAGTAATACTTAAAAAAATAACCATGTTTTTCGGGAAGCCAATTTTCATGAAACATTTCCTATTGTTTAATAACGACTACGTATAAGCTAACAGTATTGTTTGTTTTCAGGCGACACAGTATGTCCGAGCGGCATGTTCCGGTGTCCCGAGGGGAACTGCATCCCGGCGCTATGGGTGTGCAACTACCAGCGCGACTGCGAGAAGGGGGAGGATGAGTTCCAGTCGTGTCGTGAGTACCTACACTTATTTACTAAAATGTTTACTATATAATTGAAGACGAGGATGTTGCGGCAAAGCCATCCGTATATGTAAAGACGATATCGACAGGTTCCTTCAGGATGCCGCAAATCATCACCGCATAATCTGGAAGGAGAAGGAGCAGGCCTTACCCCGGCAGTGGGATATTAACGGCTTCAAATTAATGATATGCGATCAAATAAAGAAAAGCTCAGGCAATATGCAACTAACTCAATATAACTGAATCTAAGCTCCGTAGTCAACCTAAAAGTGATGGATTGGTAACCTCAAAGCGATATTAGATTCCATGTATAAATGCGTAAGTGGGAAAGACAGTTACAGTAATAACAGTGGTTAGATTTTAATCTCAAACCCTAGACTAGAGCCAGTTGGTAGATTTCACATACATTTGAAATTCGAATGGTGAAGTTATATCTACACATTTCCTTAATTTTTCATTTGTTTTTGTATGTGTTTTGATTTCGAGCCCAATTTACTCGATTCATACTGTTGTGCCTTTGACTAAGCAATTCGTCCCTAGTTCCAGCATGTGACATATTCTCAATTTCCCCAGTTCGCCAAATCATCAAATGTGCGGAAATGTTATTGTAGCCGAGAGTAACAATGTTACGCGATACATTATTATCCTTTACGAATGCTCTTTCCTGTTGCGTCGAGTAAGTTAGTTGATAACACGGTAATGGATGGGGAATAATTACGTTTGTAAATGGAGTTCAGTTCCTTTGTACTCGGAAAAGCGTTATTTGCCAGTGCAGGTTAAATTCTAAGCTTTTATGTAGCTGTTGTTAATTAAAACATTTTTATTCGTATTTCCACAGTGCTACGAATAATTACATTCCCGTCTCAATGAACGTCGGATTAATTAAATATACATAATATCCTTAGCTTCATAAATAACATCCCGGGTCGGGCAGTGATATTGGATTTTTCTATTCATTATCAGCCCGGAGTCAGGAATTTGTGCCCGATATGGCGATAGGCTCGCCTCCTATCACATCGTGGGACGGAACATGCAAGGCGAAATGTGGGTGTCCTAGTGGCGCCTCTGCCTACCCCTTCGGGGATAAAGGCGTGAGTTTATGTATGTATGTATAAATAACATTGTTTTCTTGACTTCCTAGTGATTGTTATCTCCCATCACCTATAGTCATATTGACCTCCCAGTAAATACAACAACCAAAATTATAAAAAAAATCCACTAAGTCTATCAGCAAACATACGCGGATTAGCCCAAGCTATTACCAATATAATGCTGTAGTACAATGTCAATAAAATTGTATACATTAAAAAGAAATCCATTGTCTTTAACTGTCTCTTAGATTTAATTCCATATTCCACTAAAAACGTCGCGAGAAATCCAGTTTACTCTACGTGTTATCGTAAAAAAATATTACATTAGAAACGGAAGACCCGAAAGTACTAACATGTTCTCAATTTCCTTGTTTTGTCGTAAGTTTTTACGACGGGAATTCTTGTCGCTTCTAATTGGAGTGATGTGGAGGAACGTAGCGGATATAAAGCTACGGCGTAGCAGACGTGACTGACGACGATATGACGATATGACGCAGACGTATCATGACGTCACGCTGACCCGCGTGCCCACGTAGTAATGCTACAGCAATCTGATATGGGGTGCGTATTTGGAGATTTTTGGGTGACATGGTCACATAGGAATTTTGTTATTGTTATAAAGGTTAGTTTTGAATGACGTTTAAATGTACTAACTAGTTTGTAGTGACTAAAACTGTTAGTAATTTTGAAGTTACAAAAATGTTTTTATATAACGTACAATTGATTCGTTGATATAAACGTGATATTATTTTATTGTTTATCCAGAGTATAGACCATTTTGAATCAACGATCTCGCTTAGTAACATTAAAAAGCAACAAAATGCAAGCTTAAAAAATATATTAATATCTAATACTGTAATTAAATAAAGTAATTTCCTCACTATAGCCTAACTCCGCTCCCTTCAGAGCACTGCTACGAGCTCACGTAGCGGTTGTCAACTCGTAGCATCGGCGAGCCGCGTGCCGCGTCGCCCATTACCTCTTTTCCTTACTTCAGACAAAGACACTGTCAAAGTGATACGTCCTTTGGATACATCGAACATAAATAAATCAGTGAGATAGTAATTTCATTACACTACTAATTGGAGAACCATTCTGTTCACACACTAGTTACAAATTACGATACTACAAAGTACAAATTGTTAGTCAAGGCACATTTTTTCAATATACATTAAAAGGCTCGAGAACTACCACATAGAATAGATAGAAACTATTGTGCAACTCTATGGTATGCAAGTTTCATTACGTTGTTGAAAATAAAAAATGAAAATGATTATTTCGTTTCTCTGTTAGCGACATTTGCATCATTCCACATTAAACAATATCCTAGATACACCTATGTGAGTTAGTGTTTTAGCAGAAATATCCAATGATCGCTGTGTCCATTACCAGTATGAAAGATGGTTGGCCTTTGTAGCGAGCCGACACCCGCCGGCAGTCTCTCGCCACAAACGCAAAGCCGTTACTTCACGTCAGTGTTCTATGTCACTGTGAAAATGTGTAAGACATATTCGAATCCACAGGAAGCGTCCACCGGTGGTGAAAACCCCGTTCACAATGACCCACGCCAATGTGTCACGTTTTGTAAACAATTAGTCGCACATATCGGACTAAAACTTTGATACCTACCATTTCTTTTACACTGTATGATATGTGGCGCTGTTGGTGGACCTCATATATAAATAAATAAATAGTGTATAATTGATTTTGACCAAGCAGGCATTATTTATGCTCGTGGAAAATTTGTACTGTGTTTTCCACCACATGCAAAACAGTCACTTTGCCTCACCAAAATAAAATAAATATATTACTATGCCAAACCATGCATATTTTAATCTAGTCAGAAACATTGTCACAAAGTTGCGTGAAATGGTTTATCGATCGCGAATGGGGCGACAAAGCCATCAATGTTTACAAACATTGTCTATATGCTAATGTGGTTCCCCGCGGGTCACACGTGGGGGTCAGTGGGCCCTGGCAAGTGAGCAAGTTCCGCAACAGTTTGATCTGGACACGGTATTCAGTTTGACTTGTCACTTCCTTGTTTCGATTCGAAACTTGTTTTGTTATTTGTGTACGGGTTGGGAAGTAAGCTTGTTATGTTGGGAACGGCGTGGGTTTGTCGAATATGGGTCGTGGGTTCGATTTCTGTGTCATCTTGATTTGTTAATATTAGCGGAAATCCAAACCTCGCCTTCTATAAAATTATAATTAAGCTTGTGTTATCACCTCAATTAAAAATTACCGAATTCATCGTGAAGAATTTGTTTTTCGTTTTATCTATAATAATGTTAATTTAATGAGCGTTGTACGTTATTATTTTTCTTATTAACGGTGATTTATAATCCACAGATATTTAATTATGCCATGACTAAATATTTAGTTAACACAATTGAACAAATATCATTCTTAATTCGCTCTTGTTTTATTTCACCTCTATATATTTATCAGATCAAAATCGGCTCTAAAACAGACAAATCAATACGACGAATTGAAATTGTACTAGAATTTCAATTCCTGCAGCATGCATCAGTCAAATGCGCATTCCTATTCACTAATGATTGGAATGCCGCACAGTACGATTATTAGAATTTGGGTGTAATTGGAGTGAGCAATGAGGGCGCGAGCTTTCAACGGTGCATTCAAAACTAGCGACCACTATTCATAACTTGTTAAGGCGCGGACACGTGGAACGCATATAGGCAAACGTTTTTAGTATTGATTTAAAGCATAGAAGGATATCTAAGAATCTGTGTAATTTATTAGAACCATAGTAAGACATAAGTGCCTAAGTGCTTAAGATAAACGATCCGATAATAACAAGACCATTTTTTAAAATTTCTCCTACTCGTACAACACACTCGGAACTAAAATAGCTTTAACAGCGACTGATGAAATAAAATCAATATTTTTATTTTCTTCTATAAGTTGCATTATGCTTATTTCCTGTGGATTGGAATATTGTCTATTTTTTTTTTCTTTTCATATGTTATATGTAGCTAGCTATTTTTTTGTTTATTCTGGTTTTCACCTAAAAAATGTTTTACTTCATTTCCCTACTTATTATATTTAGTTATTCAGAGGCAAATAGAAAATTTAATAAAATACATTATTCAGTATTAAAATACAACACTGCGTGTAAACGTGAATCACAACCTTAAAACGCGAGCATTAATTATGGCGGCGCGTATCAGCTGATTAATGATTTATCTCGCGTAGCCCACGCCCACGCCCAGCGCTGGGCAGCCCGCTAATTGCTCTCCCCTTCCTCCGAGCATTAAACAATTACGAGTTTTAAATAATTTCGCAACTGCTCCTGATCACTGTGGCATTTATCCGGAGAAATTGTGGTTTTAAATAAATATGCGGAGTGATTATTACGTATGTATACTACATAAATCCTATTCTGTTGTTTAATTAAACTTTTAATAGGTAATTCTATCATAAAAGTTTCGGATATAGAGATAAGATGTTTGGAAAATTGTATTAAAGTTGAAAATTCTCTAGCTCTACATAATAACAAATATTATTTTTTACATCACACTTATCCCCTTTCCGTTTTTTACAGACACCGGCTGTTAAACGAAAGGCCGCGGGTTCGATCCCCGCACCAAGAGAAATGTTTGTGCGACCCACAAATATTTCTTTCGGGTCTGGGTGTTTGTGAGACCGAAAAGTCTCTCGTAGTCCTGATAGGTATAAGACTCAATTGATCTTAATGTGGGGTCAGGACTATGTATGTGACTGTTGGGTGTATTTATTATTTATTTATTTATTTTATTGTTTTCACAGAACTGAATCGATCTAATAGTATCGGTGGCTATAGTCACTCGGTACAGAGAGCGAGCATACCTGTCAATACTCTGTATCGAGCTGCAGTACAAAGAGTGGAGTCACCTAGTCTATTGTTTCTCGTGTCGTGTCAGATTGTACGCCGTCGCTTGCAATAATCGAATTTCTGTTATCGTGCTGCTTTTAAACGCTATTTTTGGCTGTATATGGTCGTGTTTGTTAGACGAAAGGTTACAACGGATGGCGCTTTGGAATATTTTTCAGCTTGTTTAGACCAGTTGTATCTTTTCTATCTGTTTGTAATATGAATATCTATTTAAGATCAAGGAACCATTCTTTCTAACATTGAAATAATTGAGGGACTTCCTTAACACCTTGGATTTCTCATTGGTCCTAACAGTCGGACAAACATTCTTTTCGGAATATATTGGTCGCACAGCAACCAGATTAGCAACAGTTATATTGTATCGCGCACTATCTTATGGACACTTGTGAAGTTTTAGGTTAAAAAAAACAAGACTCAAATGATTAAATACGAAATTAAGCGCTACAATGATAATAAAATAAGCGACAGTGAAATTTCATTTTAAAAATTCCAAAAATAATTAAACAAAACCTTTTTTGTGTCTAATCGTAAATAAATGAAAACGTAAAAAAATATAAACCACTCTGCAGACGAGTCTTTGATCTCTCCACAAAGAAACAATTATCTGCTTAATTGAATTAATTTATTTCATTAACGTTGTATATCCATTGCTTCTTTTATTTTGGAACGTTTCAATAGTATTTATTACCATTCCGAGATAAAATTAAACAGCTATTCACTTTTGTTCCGACGATTGGGTGACGATTTTAAGAGCACCGTTTTTTGAAATACACAGCATCAGAAATTACTTTATCGGTGTTTTACGGAAGGAATATTCATTTAAAAATACATTTTGTAGATCCAAATGGACAGAAGCCGCAGTTTCATTGTGGCACCGAGACAAATGTTTATGAGGTCGATCCGTGGTACAGTCACCGAAATTCACTCGTAGTTTCGACGACTGAAGACTTTTATTTATGTACTAAGGACGTTTGCGGGCAACCGCCTACGCTCTCGCGAACCACCTTTACGTAAAAGTTTTAGGACTAAAAAAACATACTTTAGCGCTTTCAGAAACGTCGCAAATCTTTGCAAATGTGTATCGACCATTTTTATCGTTTAGCGCCGGCTATAACCAATATTACGAAGATGAATCGGAATAAGTATTTATCTTATTAAGATGTGGATAATATTTGCTCATCGCGATGGAAAACACACGTTATATTTGTATACGCTTGCACATTACACTCCACTGCCATCGCGTTTACTTTCTTCGCAGATCAAAGAGGAACGGAATACGATCGCAGTTCAAAGGTGAAATTTTGATACATCAATATCACGCTGGTTCAGTCGCGAGATTCAGCATGAGTGGAAATGTTTATATTCTATACGTATACACCATATTGATTACTGTTTGAGCGATTTTTCCATTATTATAAGGGACGTGCACGCAGTACATTTTTCTGTTATTATGACGCGTTTACTAACATACTCGGATACGAATAATTGACAACTAGCTCGACTGCCTCGGTGGCGTAGTTGTATTACGGTACGACTACAAAGCTGAGGTCTCGGGTTCGAATCCCGGGTCGGGCAAAGTGATATTGGGTTTTTCGATTCATTATCAGCCCGGAGTCAGGAATTTGTGCCCGATATGGCGATAGGCTCGCCCCTTATCACATCATGGGACGGAACATATAAGGCGAAATGTGGGTGTCCTAGTGGCGCCTCTGCCTACCCCTTCTGGGATAAAGGCGTGAGTTTCTGTATGTATGTATGTACGTTTAGGGCAATCTCACTCACTGAACGAAATGCAAAACAAAACTGTTTTCTCGTCGGTTTTTGTAAACCAGTTGTACCTTTTTAGTCCAGGCGTGCCTTTTGTACTGCAACTTCAACAAGTAATAAAGAGGCCATTTAGAAAAAATAATAGCAATAAACTTCTGTAGAATAGAGTCTAGAAACCACTTTACTCGCAACAATTACTCTAATTTCTATTATTCTTCAATACAAAAACTTAAAATAAAATCTCATCGTGGGTGTCGCGTCTGAGCGCCGACATTGTTATTCACGCGGCGTCTGCGACCGGCGTCGGCGACGTCGCGACAAATCAGCCGAACACCGCGTATTGTTCGCTTGAATTCATTAAAATATTGTAAAATGTGGAATTATTTCTGCAACCGACGACTGTTGATGAATGAATTACTACTTTTTTGTATTCTGTTGGTGCTTTATTCCTTTTTTAGGATTAAAAAGTAAAATTATTATCAATTGGTCTAACTAAGGTTATTTTAAGTTTCTTTTGGTTTCGTATCACTGTGTGTATTTTTTGTAAAGAAACCATTAGATTCTTAATTAGTCATGTATAATATTCAGGTCACTGAACTACATAACAAGCGAGCTACTATGTCTGACAAACTTTGAACTCAGCCACCAATAGACACAAATCTAGAGAATCGAGATTAATGCATTTCGTGACTATTATATCCTACTACTATACTTAGTCATTGTTCTTTAAATCCCTAATGTTAACGCACCCATCTATATTAAAGATTTTCAATCGACAGCTGCTTTACTAAAGGCAGACGACAAAAACTCGAGCCACTAACAGGCGTCACGCACCACATGAGAAATGACACTGCAATTTCGCACGCTCCCTGTAGGTTTCGCCGGGGGAGTAAAATGGCCGAGTGCGCCGCACAGTACACAGTACGCAAGCACAGTAGTACCACCGGTGCATAATATTTGTGTATTAAATATGATCTATTAAGTTTTTTTTTCATTTATCATTTATTATTCTATACTTCAAGCTGTATTCTACAGATTTACTATAGATACGCTCTCTTTACCCTTCTCTCATGTCCATCCCAAGTCGGTAAGAGATTGCCTCCGACTTGTGTACTGTTATGTAATAAATTGTTTAATTGTTAAAAGTTATTTGGAGTACGATAAAGGATATAAATAAATGGTACGCTGTATAGTACGTAGCTGCAGTAGTCATGTCAAGTCAAGATATGCTCAACTTAGACCTTTTCACGATAGCACTGTTCCGGCTGTGATCTATACAGGCATATACTTTTATATGGTTGTTTTTTTTTTCTTTTTTGGTTATTTCTTTTTTTAATGGTTTAATGTAAAATGTAGAGTATATGCTTTCTTTGAATTTTATTATTGTTGTAATAGTTGTAGTATGAAGAATAAATAATTTATTTTTTTCTTTCGGTACGCAAGCACAGTCCGAGGGATCTGCTTGGCGTAGTGTCAGACGCGGCGGATCGCTTCGACGCGCCAGCTTTGTGCATGCACTATGATATTACTGCAGGCATGTCTGATTTCATTTGCCAAGCCGAATTAGAGTGCTAAATTACGGTCTAGGCTTTAAGTTGGTAGCTTAAATGATTTGTAGTTCAGATGTGGATTTTTATTGAACAACAATGAATAAAAGGAATGGTGTATTACGAAGCGAACTTGCACGATAAGAAAATTCGTTTCAACCATATGTCTAAGTTATCTGCATAATTGTTTTAGTTTCAGCAATATCAATTAAAAGGCACACATCAGGGCACACCTCTGACTTTTCAAAGTCATGTGTGTATTGATTGTCAATCACCACGCACTTTAACGGTGAAGGAAAACATCGTAAGGAAACCTGCATACCATAGCGATTTACAATAATTTATATGGTATGTAAAGTCCGCCAACCTGCATTAGGCCAGCGTGGTGGACTATATGGCCTAACCCCTCTTAATCGTACTCTCGATTGTAGAGGAGGCGCATAACAGTGGGACTTATATGGGCTGATTTAGATCGATTTAGAAAATCAATCGTGTCTGGAAACTGTATACCATTTTTTTTTTCGCCAGACATATTCAAATTCAAATTCAAATATTTTATTGATACATAAACAAGCTTACAGATAATGTATGTGTACGTTAACAACTGCATTAATTCGGGAGAACTGTGTCGCAGTCATTAGCGCCCACCTCCAGGAGGGAAGACGATCGTATCTCCAAAATATTCAAAACTCTATCTAAATAAACAACTACTAATATTTATAAAACTGGATAGAAATGTTATCATAATTTTTTTTTGCCTGTTATATGTATGTTTTAATTTTAATACTTTTTATATATTTTTTTATTTAAACATAAGAAATGAAGATATTATTTTTATAGACGATGTTTTCATTCTTTCATAAAGATATATTGTCCAATTCCGTGTCATTTGTTCAATAAAGTTCGAGTTTAGTTAAAATTATAAATGTACATTATTGTGAACTAAATCACTGAACTGTTACGATAATAAAACGAGCCTTTGTTGGCGTTCATTAAATTATATTAAGTGATATTTTGCGGCCGTTGGCTGATCTACTAAATTAATATTAGCGCTTGGTTAATTAAGTAAATACATTATGTAATTTTTAGCACAAGCCTAAATGATGAACTAAACACAGTGTGAATAGAACCAAGAGTTGTTTTAGTACTAACGCTAGATGTCGCTTTTTTAAATGGTCAGGTCGAAACATCGTTCGGAAAATTCTTTTTATAACCCCTCCGGTGTCGATGGCGCTCATATTAGGCGTCATGACAAGATTTATGTGACAGCTCTCTATTATTCTCTATTGTGTAGACTATTGTGTAGAGCTGTCAAAAGTCTATTGTCTATACATGGACACCCGAGGGGTTAATTTAATCTCTTCGATAAAAAATATATATAACATATTTAGATATAACTTTGGCTCGAACATAATATGCAGCGGAGTCTAATAATATGCGGGGTTAGTTAGTGCATTGCCTGATGAGTGCGTGGTCACTCGTGTAACCATATTTGCACGTGATCAAGCTCGCGAGCACACGGACGAACCCTTTATACCAGGGGACCATAACATAATGACAAGACAGAAGGGTTACACAGAAATATTTTATCAACAATCATCTAAAGCAATAAGACTTATTGCCTTTTAAACAAACAGACTTTATCTGTTTTCATATAAAATGCTGGCAAACAAATTATGATTTATAAGTGTTAATATTTATGGCTTTTGGGATTGTTAGGCTTGGCTTCGCTTGGCTCACAAGTGATGGCAGTATTACCTAATCGTTCAAAAGAAATTATAAACTACGAGTACTATTAGACTGGTTTAACTTTTAGATTTTTTGTCAAGCATGTCTAATGATACTTTAGGCATAACTCTAACAGTGCAGCGTGGCTCTACCGATCTATACATCTACGGGTCTGTATTTGTTTCGGGTCTGGGTGTTTGTGGGACCGAAAAGTCTCTCGTAGTTCCTGATACCCACGACACAAGGTTCGATCTTAGTGTGGGATCTATGTATGTGACTGTTGGGTGTATTTATTTATTTACTATTGATACACCAAAATCAAACGTCAAACGTGTGGTCCTTCTGTACCATTCGGGCTGTGTATAAAGGACCCTCCAGTGTCCAGTAGGGTGTAGAGAGCTCTGATTGATGGCTCGCGCTGATTACTCCCACCGTAGACGCACCTCGCCTCGCTCTTAGCTAATGGAATACCCCCCAAAATAAATAATTATATAAATAAAAGCAACAGTCGTAAATACCTGACTATACTAAGATATAAATATTGTGTCGTGGTGACCATAAACAACAGGAGGTTTTTCAGTTTTACTCTTAGAACCGAAACAAAATGGATCTCTTGATAGATTTAATTTTATGTTAGATATAAGATAGAGAAAAGGTTAATCTATGTAAGTGGTCTAATTTAATAAATATATTAATAGAGACAATATAAAATTTTATATCAGACTACATTTGGAGCTTGAAAAATAATATTCATTTCTATAGATAATAAAATAATCAATGTTCTAAATCACATGCAGAAGGAAAATTATTATTTTTGAAACTAGCACAAAAGTATGCGTGAAGTTTTTTGATAAAGTGTCGGCTGGCACCCTTGTCACGGTGACGTCACTGATACCTCGGGTTTGGAAGTTTTCTAATCTCCGCCAGCGCCTGCGATAACCCATTCATATTCACTTTGATAATATCCTTGATAGGAATGGAGTATTGGGGAAAGCGGGTACATGATGAATACTAAAAATGTAAAAAGCCGTTTTTAGTTAAGAAAAGTCTGACTTTATCAGCCTATAATAAGTGTCGTAAGGCTGAGCATCATCTTCAATTGAGAAGGGCTAGAATTTAGACCACCATGCTTGCCTTGTTTGGGTAAATGCCTTGTAATATTCTTGTATTTGTGCCAAAACCTTAAACTCGCAACCTTCATTTAGACTGTGTATTTCGAACCAAACTATGCTGTGGACTCCTGAAAAGCCAATTCTTCAAGATTTTCATGCATTTCGGGCTCCACATATAGCTAAAGTGTAGTTTTGACAAAATGTTGTATAAATATGTTAATAATATGTTTGTCCACAGCGCCGCCGGAGTGCGAGGCGGGGCAGCTCACTTGCGGGCAGTACGTGTGGAACAAGACGTACTGCATCCCGCCGCACTACCGCTGCGACATGCACGTGGACTGCGTCGACGGCACCGACGAGGCTGACTGCAGTGAGTACCGCTTAAGTAGTGAGCTGCTGACTGATTTTTTATTACTAAATAGTATTGCTCGCAGTTTCGCCCATGTGAAAACGTTCTTCCGGGATAAATGTCAATCTATTCCAGTATATAAGGCTCTCCTTTTGAGAGATCGGGTTAGGGAAAGAAAAGTGGTATTACGCGTTCAGCAATCTTATACCATCTCAATTGCAAGCTTTAAGAAGAACCTGTAGATCCGAAAGTAAAATCTCTACCCAGCGAATATTTCTACGTTTTTATATACCTTAATCAATTTGTCCCCCATTGTGAGCACCTGATTACGTCCGCCCGTCAGGATTCATAGGAGCGTGAAAAATTTGATGTATTGTTAGGGGATTAGTGCAGTAGATGGTCCGATTACGCCGCATGTGCACCCCGCCCCCCGCCTCACCTCGTGCTCGTAACGGGCGGCTTCACCCACAGGTGTGGTTTCGTAATCCGGCATATTGATTGGAATTTTATTTGTCATTACATGTTGATGAAGTACTGATTTTATGAATTATATTAACGGAGAATTGATTGATAGAGGATTAATGTGGGCTAGACACAAAAGATTAAACTTTTCGCAGTGAGCTACGCAAGTGAGTAATATTCCGAGACCAAGCCGATTGCATTATTGTGTTGAATCCATTAATGACCTGGAATTTATTTACTATCAAGCACTTTGTAGTCATTATCGTGCAACAATGTAAAAATTTAGTTTATTTCCCCAAAAAACACAACAAAAGTAATTTTAAAGTTAATTTAGTTGCACGAATAGTTTATGTCGGCCCATACATCACCGTGTAGAACGTCAATGCTAGTGTGGGTCTCGTCCAAACTTCCCGCAACGTACAACTTTTAATACGATCCTGGGGGACTCGGGAATCGATCTCACATATTTGAGCACTCCCGTGGTTTCATACATCAACCTGAGGGAGCTGAAACCGAAGTTTGATTTGATTAATCATTCATTCAATTGGTATTGTATTCATGTGTGGCCCTCTATGAGACGTATATGCACTAGTACAGATATTCTATACAATACTTACTGTGAATTCACTCGCCATATAGAATTGAAGCCTATCCTACTTATGACCTATTAAAAAGTAACCTTTGACACTAATCTTTAAGGTATACCTACCTATGCGAAGGTAAAAGATAAACATACAAACTTGCTTCCATGTTTCTGTTAGTACGAATTTAACTGATTTCAACATATTTAAAGGAGTAATTAAAACTTATTTTAAGAACCAATTAACTTATAAACTAAGAGTATCTAATCAAGCTGGAAGTGACTCAATTAATCCGAATGCATCCACAAGTAAACAATATTTAAATAAACACTCGGCCGGCTCCTCCGCGCTTTAGAAAAGAACGATTCAAACGAAGTAACAAGTCCAGTGTAAGATGATCTCCCACACCCCTCACGACACGAGCATCTTCGTCGCCAAAGATGAAGTTGGTTCTAAAGGTAAGTGTCTGGTAAAGTTGGTTTTCTTTGCTGAAAGTATCCCGAAGCGAGCAAGTTTTAATGGTGTGGAAATTGCGTTTTTGTTTGGTGTTCGTATCTGAGATGTGCCTGTTTCTATGTAAATCTGTTGTCTTTGAACATTTTCGCCGTGCGCCAAATTATAGAGTTTGTTGCGGCTTGTTACAATTTTGTTTGTTGCCAATTGGTAGCGTTCTTGCATAATTTCGTTTGCTTCTTCGACTTTCGTTGATGAGTTTTGTAAGATATCTTGCAGTCAATATTCATTTTCACAACAAACTTTTTAATCTGAGTTGATATTTCGACGTATTGTAACTGTACAAAGAAATATTAATAATAGGTGATTACTTCGCTTTTTCTATTCCTCGTATTAAAGTTTATAATGCAATTGATCAAAATACTATTGCTTAGAATTGCTAATAATTACCGAAAAATAAAATAAAATCGAAATATAACAATAGGGTTTTACCTGTAACTACGCCGGTACACAGCTTACCAATAGCAGTTCTAACCACTCGTATTATGACTCCATGACATAAAAATCAAGCACTCTCCCAAACAAATAACAATACCAATTAGATTCCAAGTTCTTCACCAACCAAATATGCAAAATCATGCACACTGCACGTTTAATTTCCAAAACGTCTGCGCAAGTTAGCGAGGAGTTATTGAAGGCACATTTTTCGAGCCATTCGCTGTAACGAGCCACATAACTCCAGATCTGAGGCAACTTCCATCCTCCAACTTGTTCCTCCACGAACTTTTAATAGATTGCAATTACTATGTATATTTTATTATGCTACTTTTGGAACTAAGTTGTTAGGACAGCGGTTTCAATGTCTTTATTGTCTTGATCTATCTGATTTTCAGATGTTGTCTCATGTTTTCATTGTTGACGTTATTGTTATTTCTAAATATTGCTTTACTAAAATATACAAATAGATTAGTTGTGGAGATGCAGTATGCTTCTGTTTTTTAACAGAATAAATCAATAGTAACACTACTCGACCGATCATAAATATTTGTTGACTATATAAACATGCTCTTATAAATGTAACTTTCGGTTGTACAGGAGTCTCATGCTCAGCATTGGGTCATTATGGGCTGATACAGTATACGAACATTGGTGTCAGTCTAGAGATTACTAGAGATCGAACCAATTCCTCCCCCATACACGCCAAACTTCTGGACTACTAACTACGTCCCGTTTCCTATGATTTCACATAATTTAAATTACCCTTTTGAACGCTATATTCAACTAGCAACTGATCAAAAATACTTGGCAGCAATTACAACACAAAATAAACAATTCATACAATCGATATACAAAGTAAAGTCAAGAAGCGAACGGATGGTTGTAACAAAGTTGCGTGTTTTTCTTCCGATCCTTGTTACCAAGTATAATTCGCGAGTGTTCCGGCTCGGAAAAATATGTTATCTAAAGCAACGCTCGTACGCAAACAATACGAAGGCTTTGTAAACATCAAACGGCTCAGATCCTGCTGTACGAGGAATATTTCAACATGATTCTCGAGGCTCGAGGTTATTTCTGACACTTGTTCACTTCACAGCCAAATCTGGGATTAAGAGACTTTTGAGGTTATCCAAGGCAAATTATTTGCTTTAAGATACTGCTGCACACGAGTGTAAAAACCGTCATGGTTATCTAGCAAAGTTAATCACATTCTATTATTAGGTTGTGTGACGAGCATGCCGGCATAATATTGTCGACTGATACTGAGTCTCGCAAAAGTTTACACTATATGAACAGTATAGCACTTATTATATTATACATTCTAATTTATTTAAATCGCTTTGTACTACCCAAAAAGCTATTAATTATAAGAAAGAAAAAAATATCGTGTCTTTATTGAAAAATTAACTGCCTAGGTACAGGGTTCAAACATATGGTTTAATTGACTTGTTCCATGAAATAAAAATACATATGCATATTTATAAACATGTTGAGCTGGTCCTGATTATGACTTAAAAAAATGGGCCAAGAGACAGTAGCTGATATAAATCAAAATCAAGCAAGCACAAACGCAATTCCCCAAAACATCTGGCACGGACCTGCGCGACCCAGCGCCTGTACATATTAATAAAACCGTTATCTGTCGGCCCGAGTAATAATTCCTGCCCTATATTATTCGGTTATGCTGACGGGCGTTCCCACATCTTTAGGGCTCGGATAAGGATTAGGGTGTCCGTCGTAAATATTATCGGCGGATAAATCCACTGTCCGGCCTGTCCGCTGTATTTATCGCGATTGAAATATTTTTTGATGTCTATATGCGACGGGCTCAGTTGTGCCACCTCTGCCTGTGACAGTTTGAGTCGGGGGACACGGGATTTGAACGGTTGTCCCAGTGCGGCTTTTTTACGCGGTTTCATACTTTGTTTTATTCTTTTGTTTTGGTAATATCGTTCGTACAATTATCAGTAAAATGAATCGTTGAATTAAAAAAAGAAAAAATTGAAAATTTTATACTTTTTAAATGGCAATGTCCGGAATTAAAACCCCTTTCAGAAAATACAATTTTAATACATAATTTAATCTTAAAACATAACCCAGAATACGATTGGATATTATTAGAAGAAACTTAGTCATTTTGTATACTAAAATATCCACTACTTTACTATTCAAAATTCACCTACACACAAAAAATATGTTATCTAATGTGTACATCACAATATACATTCGATTTCTAAACTTCACAATAGCGATCTTATCAAAATTTTCAACAGAAGGTAACTGCGAATATAGTATAACTCCATTTTTACGACAAGAGCTTTAAAATTGTCTCAAAGGTCTACGTGAATTTTACATAACTCCGTATAGAAAAGGGAAAATTAATCTCGACCGAGGCAGCGTACGGAACAGTTCGCCTCACATTCACGTCATTATGGTAGATCGAAATTGATATTATCTTAAGATCATAAAGGAGATTCATGTACCAATGGATATTTGTCCGGTAATAATTTATGTAGATGAGTAGTCACGTTTTATCAATAGGCAAAACTGTCTACTATGACTGAGGATTGTTAGAAATTAGTTTCCCGCAGCAGTTTGATATGGTTTGGCTGATTTTACATACAACCAAACGGACCCATTAATGATTTCGGCTCTTTTGGATAACCAATTACCACAAATTCTAGTAGTATACTAGTTAGCGGTAAATTGAAATGCATTCAATCATAACGCAGCGCTACTATCATTCAAACCTCAATTATTAAGGAAATAATGATCAGCATTACGACAAATTATATACTCTTGCATGGTATAAACACAGATACTTTCTGTCCCTAAAGTCGTACTCACCCCGATAGCATACGTGTAAAACCTCTTTTTGCATCTCATTACTGCGCGAGAAACTTTGGGATTAGATTAAGACTCGCTCTTGCCTTGTGATCTCGAGACAATTATGTAATCGAATTTAGGTTAGTTTCCTCTTCTTTGTTAGATAAGACAAGATGTGTGTCGCAAAGTTTTACTTTTACATTTTCTTGGAGAATTTGCTTTTTTTATTTTAGTGGAAATTGACGCCGTCTGTTGTGAAATTATTAAGTTTGTGCTCAATATTGCTAGTTATAATTTTGATAGCTTGCATGCATGAGTTTTTAACAGTACAATTTAAACTTGAATCATTAACAAGAATTTATACTTTCTAAAATTGAATTGTTATATCACAACTGATACGACGTACAAGAACAATTTGTCGATATTTAAATTCTCGTATTCCTGCTTCATTCTGAATGACATTATTGTGGGCATTATCAAATTACCTTATTACGTGGATGATGTTTATAAGTACCTTTAAAGGTACTTTGTAATTTTTATCTTTTAATCAAATTCCTAGATTTTCTGATGATTGCTATGCATCTCTAATATAACCGGTAAACTTTATTAAAAGAATAAATGCACACAAAGTATTCCATATTTAGCTAATGCAATGGCGAGCAGGTGATGCGACCAGACTAGTTCCCCGCGTAAACGCGTTTACCGATCGTTGACTCGCATTTGCATCACACAGAGCCAATATACTCTGCTGGATTATATCATGCTATTTTTACATTTTATTTTCACACAGAAAATATTTTCGCATGTTATTCTGTTGGTATTCTCGTTCATTGGAGTGATATGAAGCTCATATAAATGGATCTAAATGCTCCTGATATGCGGCTTTTAGTTTATCTACAGATCTTCACATTGACAATCTTATGAATCTTAGAAGAAGTAAATGTTTAATTTGATTCCATTACGTTTTACCATAGTTACCTACCTACACCCATTGCCATAAAAGCTCATATATTAAGATCGAGTGTTTTTTTTAAAATGCCTATCTTCACATTAATCAATCGATGATTTCTGACAACAAGACATCTCTAAAATTACTGTATAAACAAGAAGTTAATGATGTAAGTTTGTTTCAGCGTATCGCAAGTGCCAAACGGACGACTTCCAGTGCGGCGTGGAGGGCGCGGGCCCCGGCAAGGTCTCCTCACAGGGACCCTGTATACCCAAAGAGAAGAAATGTGACGGGTGAGCTACTCTATTTCCGATAAACTCCTTTAAAAAAAAAATAGGCAAGATGTCCCTAGCGCATTCCAGGCACCCACCTTATTTATTTATTTATAATCTTTATTGTACACTACAGAAGCTTGACAAAAAAAAACATTAAATTAGATAGCAGTACAAAAGGCGGTCGTATCGCTCGAAGCAATCTCTTACCGACTACCTTGGGATGGAAATAAGAGAAGGATAAAAGAGACACCTTATTTTCGTTCTAAGAGTTCTTTTGAAACCTGTAGTCTTGCCAGACTCAACTTCTAATCCTGGGTAACTTATATAAAAGATTTATAACAAAAAACGAGGATTTCCCATCTAGTAATTGAGGAACCCACGAACCCACGTCTCACACGCTACTGTATAAATTAAGCGATGTTCTTATATTTCAACATGATAAAAGGCATTTAAGTATACTACCATAATTGAACTAAGGCAGATTAACATAGCGACATCTATTGACAACTGCGTGAACCATTCTCAAAGGGTAGATGATAATAAAGTAAACTATTGCAGGTATTTAGACTGTAGGACGGGTAAGGACGAGCAGGACTGTCCGGGGGAGACGGTGCCGTGTCGCCTGGACCAGTTCAAGTGCGCCGCCGGAAACAAGTGCGTCGACGCTTCTGTGAAGTGCGACCATAAGGATGACTGCGGTGATAACTCTGACGAGGCCAATTGTAGTAAGTTCTTAAGCTAAGGACTACTTTTTTAGTGAGAATGATGAGAGGAATACTAATGTAACTTAGAACTTATTATTAAAGCTCGTGCCCTTCATGCCTCTTGCCCAGTAATCTACGGCTACTGCGAGTAGATAAATAATAATAAATACACCCAACAGTCACATGCATAGTCCTGACTCCACACTAAGATCGAGTCTTGTGTCGTGGGTATCAGGATCTACTAGGGGCTTTTCGGTATCACCGTATCACCTACACCCGAAACGAAATACTTGTGGTTCACAAACATTTGTTTCGGTGCGGGGATCGAACCCGCGGCCTGTCGTTTCACAGCCAGCGTCTAACCAGCTGCGCCACGGAGGCTGTCAAAACGATGGGAGGAGGGAGGAAGTGCAGATGCATTGGGCTTTACAAATGGGCTAGGTAGATCAAAACAGCTTGGCGCCAAAATTAAGATTCAAAATATTAGTCTTATACAGGGTATATCAAGACCGCGACCGAAAACGAAGCCAGGTGGTAGTATTAGTGACTTCAGACACAATGCAAGTAAAAATTTCGCAAAAGAAATCGACAACTTTTTTTTTAGAGTTTTTTACTTTTCGTCGTATTTGGGTGATAAATACATAATTTTCATAAAATAAAGATGTACACCTCTTTATTTTTAAACACGCAATGGTACGTAAAGGTTTAAATTAGTATTTTCGCAAAAACTAGGTATTTACCATCCAAACACAACGATTTTTAAAAAAATCTAAAAAAATATCTGTCACTGTTTTGGCGAAATTTTTATTTGCATCGTGTTTGGAACCACTAAAACTACCACCTGGCTTCGTTTTCGGTCGCAGTCTTGATATACCCGGTATATACTTGACACATAATTAAAGTTTTAATATTTGTGGGTGTATAAGATTTGCTATTAAACAATGTTACAAATTCACTTCCAATATTATACACAAGTATCTACATTCACCGTGAACTAACCAGCATAATAACATTTTCTCAGACAAAACTTATTTTCAATCTCTTCATTTTCTTTTTAAAAACAAACTTTAAAACAACGATACCACATTTTCACCGTATAAAAATACAGCGTACTTGTTTTGAAGTATATTTCTCCATTAAACGTTGAAGTTTGTGTTGTTTCCGCTCTGCTGGCCGCTAAACACCTGAACTGACCTGATTTATACCAGGGAACTTTAAAATGTACATCAGAGAAAATATTGGAAACGGAGAGGTGTAGTGTAGCGGATAATCGTCTCGAACATAAAGAAAATGTTTCTTAGTTGCGAGTATTATCTTCATTGTTGTCTTAAACTAGTGAATCGTGAACGAAAAACGTAGGAGTTTATAGTAATATAAGAAATATTATGTTCGTCTATTACTACCGATACGTTTGATGTATATTTTGATGTGAATATTAAAATTTAAATATTCTTAATATCTGCTTTTAGATGATATTAAAATTGCATTGCAAGATGCAAATTACTTACCTACTTAACTTCGTAATCTTTAATTCTAATTTTGAATTTAAACTACAATCAATCAACAGTCTTAGTTCTAGTTCAATAACTGCATTAAATTAACACTCTTTTTCTTTCTTAGGTTTCCCTCCCTGCCACATAGGACAGTTCCGCTGCAGTAACGCTCTTTGCATCCCTGCTACCTACCATTGCGACGGCTACAAAGACTGCGCAGATGGCTCTGATGAAGCCAATTGTACTGTCATTGCGTGCCCTGACAATAAATACCTATGTCCTAAAGGAGGACCTGGAGGCACCCATAAATGTATAATGAGATCTCAACTGTGCGACGGGAAACGCGACTGTGAGGATAATGCCGATGAAGAGGCTGCTTGTTGTAAGTATTTGTTTAATACCTATAGCAACAAGTTTGTAGCTTCTCCCAAATATGTAAAATTATGTGATGAATAATGTTAGGTGTATTGGAAAATGTATTAAAACTAAATTAGAACAAACTGCTTTTTTAAGTGAGAGCTCAAGCATTATTTTATTCAAAAAACATTTTATTCTAAGTTATTTATGGATAAGTTTTTCTGTAAGATTTTACGTAAATTACTACTAATAAAATAATCAGCTACACCCTTTCGAGTTGTAACGAAAATATGACTTGAAGATCCTCATCGAAATACTATAAAACCCGAAAAAGAGTACATATTACTCTAATAAACCTTAACACTTCCTTTAACTCTCAAATTACAAGTTAAATTGTTTACTTATGTGAAGACTCCTTTTTCAGCGATGGCGTCATGCCCAGCGTTAGATTGCGAGTACAAATGCGTGGCGTCTCCATCTGGCGGCGCGTGCTCCTGTGCTGCCGGGCTAACCCTGGCTCCAGACAACAGAACCTGCGTCGATCGAGACGAGTGCAAGGAGTGGGGATACTGCCATCAGCTCTGTGTTAATACTCCTGGATGTGAGTGTCTTGGGAATTGTTTTTATTTTAAGTATGAAGATAAATACGTTCTCCTATCATGAGAGAAATTTTAAAGATTAAATATCTTATATAATCTTGATGTAAGATGTAGTAACTGCATCAACATGGCAGCGTGAAGTCGTTATGATAAAGCAATAAAATATTTTAAGCACAGTTAAATTAAACTGTAGTACATGAAATTAAATTAACTGTATTATTCAATCAAATTTCACGCTAGTAATTCAAGCATATTATTTAACAAAATACGGCTGATAATACATTACATTAGTATCTTGACCTTTATCCTTCATGACTCTTTATGCTACTTTCTTTAGTTCCTAAAATATAGTAACCATAAAACAATTTAATTATTTATTATCTTTTCCCCAGCATACCGCTGCGCGTGTGCCCCCGGCTACTCTCTAGTGGAAGGTCGTCGCTGCGTGGGGGCCGCTGGTGGTGGCGCGTCATTAGTACTGGCCCACGCCAACGCAGTACTCCGCATGGACCTTCACGGGAGGGCGCCGCATCATCTCGCCAATGCTACGTCGGCAGCTGGCCTGGACTATCATTACAGAAGGAACTTGCTGTTCTGGTCCGATTTGAAGACTAGGAAGGTGAGGAGATGAACTGATAGATACATGAGTTAAATTGGTGTTTGTTGTGTGTGCAGTTGCTTGTGAAAGTGTGTGTGAATTGAACTCACGGTACAGGAGCGATGTTGGTGTATAGGCGCGTTGTTTCAAAGACTTCATAATTGATACTTTCAAAAAAAACTTCATAACTCCATAATAAACGACGTAGTTGTGAAAATTACAGGGAGGATTTCAGACACAAAAAGACAAAGCGATAAGAAAAATCCCTGGTTCAGGAATATTCTAGAAACTCGTATCAATAACTTGTTTCTTATTTCAGATCCACTCACAACAACTAAGTGTACCAGCTGGCTTGAACAGTTACTCAGGCAGTGACATCACAGTCGCTGGTTCCTGGGCCCCCGTAGCCCTGGCCGTCGACTGGGTTGGAGACAAACTCTACGTGGCTGATGCCGTTGGACAGAAGATCGATGTGTTTGAGTTGGACGGAAGGCTGCATGCAGTCGTGTTGGGCTCCAATTTGACCAACCCCACAGATTTAGCGTTGGACCCAACGCTGGGTCTTATGTTTGTTGCAGATAGTAGCCAGGTAAGAAAGATTTTACGTAACTCAATTGCTATGTAAATATTATGTTACAAATGTAAGTGACAGATTTTAATATGAAAAGTAACTATAATGTTCGCAATTCATAATAGTAGTTTGGCGATTCGTAGAATACTAATTAATGTATTTTTACTTCAGATTGTACGAGCTAACATGGATGGCACCCACGCAAGATCAATCGTATCAGAAGCCGCTTACAAAGCATCAGGAATAGCGGTTGACATCATCGCCCGCAGAGTTTTCTGGTGTGACTCACTACTAGACTACATAGAAACCGTTGATTACGACGGAAACCACAGATTCCTCGTCCTTAGAGGACAGCAAGTTCCAAGCCCTTCACGACTTGCCCTTTTCGAAGACAGAGTGTACTGGTCAGACAGCATCAAGCAAGGAATTAGTTCAGTCAATAAATACGAAGGTGCTTCCAGCATACAAGCTATATACAAAATGAAGGATATTCGAGAACCAAAGGCTATCACCGTAATACACTCCTTGAAGCAGACTTCTGTAAACAACCCATGCGGAACCAACAATGGTGGATGTTCACAGATGTGCATAGTGACTGCTTTGCAGAATGGTGGACTAGGTTACCGCTGTGCTTGTAATATTGGCTACAGACTTGAGAGTGACTTACGCAATTGCGATTTAGTTAACGAGTTTCTTATGTACTCACAACAAAGGTTCATCAAAGGAAAGGTACTCGACCCTGTGATAGAAGGATTTAGTGATGCTATCTTGCCAGTTGTATCCAGAAGGGCGAGATTTGTCGGCTTAGATTTCGATGCTAGAGACGAGCACATTTATTACTCAGACGTGCTACAAGATGTAATCTACAGGATACATAGGAACGGAACTACAAAGGAAGTCGTTCTGGCGTCACAGAATGAGGGTGTTGAAGGACTTGCAGTAGACTGGGCATCGAAAAATCTTTACTACATTGATTCAAGAAAAGGAACTTTGAATGTACTGTCAACTAGAAACGTAGCTTACAAAAGAACTCTTCTGAAAGATCTAAAGAGGCCGAGAGCTATCGTAGTACATCCAAATAAAGGTTTCATATTCTTCTCAGAGTGGGACCGTCCAGCGAACATCAGCCGTGCTAACACGGACGGTACGGGTCTTTTGGTCTTCGAAAATGTAACATTGGGTTGGCCCAACGGATTGTCCATTGATTTTGAAACAGACAGATTATACTGGTGCGACGCTTTGCTAGACCACGTACAACATTCTAAACTTGACGGTACTGATGTCAAGACAGTCAACTCAAGGCTGATCAGGCATCCATTCTCGATAGTCATTCACAAAGAGTTCATGTACATCACCGACTGGAGGTTAGACGCTATCGTAAGGTTGCACAAACTAACAGGAGAACAAGAAGACATTATGGTAAGAGAGCCACAGACCAATAGATTATACGGTGTACAAGTCTACAGCGAGAAAATTCAGAAGATAGACCCAATGCAGCCTTGTGCTAGGAATAATGGCAACTGTCAAAAACTCTGCTTTGCTATACCAAGGAATACTACTGAATTCTTGACTGTTAAGTGCGGGTGTCCTTATGGCGAAAAGTTAGCGCCAGATGGCCAAACCTGTATCCCTGATCCGAACTCTGAGCCTCCAGTGCAAGCTTGCCCGCACTCCTGGGACTTCACGTGTAATAACCAGAGATGCATTCCGAAGAGCTGGGTGTGCGATGGAGATGATGATTGTCTGGATAACAGTGATGAGGAGCAGAATTGTACCAGTAAGTGCTTTATTGATTTTGTTATTTTTAATAATTTACTTAGACCATGTTAACATTGGGGGTCATTCATTCAAAGTAGTTTTATTGTTTCTGAAGGGGATTATTTATTACATTATCTACTAATGTTACTTTTACTCCTCAGAAACGACATGCAGCGCGTCCGAGTTCATGTGTAAATCGGGTCGTTGCATCCCCGCTACATTTAAGTGTGACTCTGAGAACGACTGCGGTGACTTCTCCGACGAGACCGGCTGCGTCAACGTCACATGTTCGTCTTCGCAGTTCCAGTGCGACAACGGCCGCTGTGTGCCCAACACTTGGAAATGTGACTCCGAGAATGACTGTGGAGATGGGTCTGATGAAGGCAGCCATTGTGCTGAGAAGACTTGCGCTTACTTCCAGGTTGGTTGGAGTCTTTAACTGCTTATATACAAAATATTTGTTAAAAAGATAACTCCCTTGTGCCATTCGTTGAGAGCGCAATGAACTGTTCACGTTTTGTCCTTAAGGTCTTAATTTTCATGGATTGTCTTATCTGTAATTCTGAGCGAACCGTTGTTTAATTATCATTTCTAAAACCATTATGTTGAGAAACAGCCGTCTTAAAAGCATAAGCTGAACTTTTTTACGATGTTTAAGCTTCTTCATGGTGATCTGGCACAAATCTAGATAAGGACAATTCTATTGTGTTTCCTTTATAATAATCTTAAATGTATGTTTGCAGTTCACATGTCCTCGCACGGGGCACTGCATCCCCGCGTCGTGGGTGTGCGACGGCGACGACGACTGCTTCGACAAGCAGGACGAGGCGGACTGCCCGCCTGTCTCTTGTCTTGCTAATCAGTTCAAATGCGCTGATCTCAAGCAGTGTGTACAGGTAATAGAATTGAAATTTAAAACTCAGTAATTACGATCAATTTTTCGTTTCAGGCATTTCCAACCATAGAAAAGCTATGTTCATTTTGATAACACGAATTTTGCAACACTTAGATAACACTACTATACTTATCTTCTAATGTTTGATTTTAAGATATCGACATTAATGTTTTAAATGTAATATTGTTTGAGTTTTTGCATCGACCACGGCTTGAAATTCTTCCTTTAATTGCTGTATTTGTTCCATCTTTTCCATTCTCAGTCATATAGATCTTAGTTAATATCCTAGTTCTTAACATACATACATACATAACTCACGCCTTTAACCCAGAAGGGGTAGGCAGAGGCGCCACCAGAACACCCACATTTCGCCTTGTATGTTCCGTCCCATGATGTGATAAGTGGCGAGCCTATCGCCATATCGGGCACAAATTCCTGACTCCGGGCAGATAATGCATAGAAAAATCCAATATCACTTTGCCCGACCCGGGATTCGAACCCGAGACCTCAGCTTTGTAACCGTACCGTAGTACAACTACGCCACCGAGGCAGTCACTTAACATATTTTGTGAAATATTCCAGGAAGCGTACAAATGCGACGGCATCCCTGACTGTAATGACGGCAGCGACGAGGCGGGTTGTCCGTCGTTGGCGCCGCATCAGTGCCAGCCTGACAAGCAGTTCCAGTGCCGCTCCTCCGGAATATGTATACCTACCACTTGGTATTGTGATGGTAAGAATGTTTACATTCAACCGTTATGATTTGCTCTATATCTACACCTGAATATACATATAAGCTTTTATCAGAAATAAACTGAATATAATCGTCATCAATGTTCAATCTTCATAATTTCATCTTACTTCTGCAATAGATTAGGTACCTATAAAAATGTATACATATTGGTTACTTGAATTATCTCGTCAAACAGTTAATGAAGTTTGTATTCAGCTTACTAAATTCATTTTGTGGTCGCTGCATTTTCTAATTCTTATGAGTACTTGTATTGCTTCTGCAGTTTGTAATAAGGCTTATTATAAATACAGGTACCCCGGACTGCGAGGATCTATCAGACGAGCCGGCCACGTGCGGCGCGGCGACGTGCGGCGCCAACCACTTCCGCTGCGACAACGGACGCTGCATCTTCAAGGCGTACGTGTGCGACGGACGAGATGACTGCGGGGATAACTCTGATGAAGGATTGCAACATGCCTGCCAGCCGCCGCCTTTCAGGTAAACACAATCGCGATCACAGACACGAACATGAATACAAACACAAACGTAGTCATTTACGCATATACGAACACGAATACGAACATGCAACGCCCATGCACAGGAAAGCAATCGCACTACACTATTTACACAGCATCGTAAGTCTCCACCTATCATCGTTCAATGTATTTAATCACTTGATAGCTCTATTTACAAAAAAAACACTATTGGTAAAGTCAGAACTCTTCAAGACGAGACATGCTTTCATTGACTTAATCGTTTGGAATATTAAACCACGGTCACGACAAAAAAGCTTAAATACTAAAAATAATGTTTTTTTTTTCATACCAGATGTCCATCTGGGCAATGGCAATGTCCTGGCGTCACTGGTCGCTGTGTCAATCTAACGCAAGTTTGCGACTCCAAACCCGACTGTCCCAATGGCGCTGATGAAGGTAACAAATTTATTTTACTATTTCGAAACCTGTTGCAAATTTATCCACAACATTTCAATATGATAAAAACAACGTAACTCTTTTTTCATCTAGGACCTAGCTGTGACTTCGCGGAGTGCCAAGATCAACAAGGCCTTTGCACAAACGAATGCAAAGACACACCCAACGGCCCGCTGTGCCTGTGTCCTCCCGGTGAAGAACTTGACGTTGACGGCTTCACCTGCAAAGACATTGACGAGTGCAACCCGCCTGGAATCTGTTCTCAAGTCTGCACCAACCTCAAGAAGTCCTACGTGTGTACATGCGTTGAAGGCTACTTACTGACCAGTAATAATCATTCCTGCAAGGCCAATAATCATTCCAGTGCTTTCCTCATTATATCCAACAGGCATTCTATATTAGTGGCTGATTTGAATGAGCAGGGACTTGAAAGAGTACCAATTAACGTGGAGAACGTTGTAGCCACAGCATCCAACATGCACACAGGAACTATATTCTGGTCTGACATGAAACTAAAGAAGATCTCCAGGTTAGACCGAGGAAGCGAGCCACAAGTGATCATAACTACGGGATTAGATTTGGTTGAAGGCCTAGCTTATGATTGGGTCGGTGGTAATATCTATTGGCTTGACAGTAAACTTAATACGATAGAGGTTGCCAAAGAAGACGGTACGGCAAGAACTACGTTACTTAGTGGAAACATCACGCAACCTAGGGGAATGTGTTTGGACCCAGCACCCAACGCTAGATGGTTATTCTGGACCGACTGGGGAGAAAACCCAAGGATTGAAAGAATCGGCATGGACGGAACACAGCGTATGGCGATAATAACCACTAAGATATACTGGCCCAACGGTCTAACACTCGACACAGCTACTAAGAGAGTATACTTCGCTGACTCAAAATTGGACTTCATTGATTTCTGTAACTACGACGGAACAGGCAGACAGCAAGTATTGGCTGGCAGTCATTACCTGTTACATCCGCATTCGTTGACCCTATTCGAGGATACTCTGTACTGGACCGATCGTCAACTGAACAGGGTTCTGTCAGCTCATAAGTTCAAGGGGACGAACCAAACGGTTGTCTCTCATCTGATTTCACAGCCGCTGTCTATTCATGTGCACCATCCTTCATTGCAACCGCAATATCCATCGCTATGCAAAAAAGATTCCTGTCAACATCTTTGCCTTCTGAGTCCTAACATGACGATCGGATATACATGCTTGTGCAAGCCTGGATTCAAGTTATTGCCCGATGGAAAGTGTGCCGAAGGTAAATCCCATTATTTGTCAAATAAATCGTGTTGTTCTTTCTTTAATAACATTATTTGCTAAATATAAACTTTTTATTTCAGAGGAAACTGCTTATTTGATGGTGCTAAAGGGATCTCAAATCATCGATTTATCAACAGACGGTTCTGGAAGGGCTGGACAATTGGCTCCTGTCGTTGGAATACAAGGTACGTAACTAATAAAAAATTTAAATCATTATCACAAATATGATAGATTCCTACTACGAGTAGTGTGTTAATGCCTTATTATGTCGACAGGTGGAGTGCAACTCGACTACGATAGACAAGGACATACGCTATTCTGGCTCCAATCCATCTCAGGAGACAGTGAAGACGAAGAGAATTGTACTATCTACAGCATGCCTTACGGCGGAGGAAACAAGATGGAGTTCTTCGGACAAGACACCGGAATCGTTGGAGCACCTTCATCCATTGCATTTGATTGGCTCGGGCGAAACTTGTACATGGCTAACAGAGTGGCCAGTAACATTGAGCTGGTTAGAATTGACGGCAAAGTGAAATACAGGTCGATCGTAATGGCAAATGATGGAAGTAAAATGTCGATAGCTAAGCCTAGAGCGATTGCACTGGATCCTACTGAAGGGTACGTGCACACTTTTTTTTCTCTTCTCATTATGTTAAAATCTTGACAAGCATTTGTGGCACTAAATCTGATAATTAGCAACATACATCCTTAATTTATTTATGCAATGTTTTCTTAACCTAAGCTAATGTTTATATTTGCAGAAAAATATACTGGTCTGACGAAGGCGGCTATGGCGTACCAGCTAAAATTGGAAAAGCCAACATGGATGGTACCAACCCTATCATCCTTGTCGACTCTATTGAGAGACCAGAAGCCATCACAGTGGATGTAGAACGGAAGATCGTCTATTACAGTACCCAGTACCCGGCCAGTATCAATAGCGTTAACACCGAAGGAAATGATCGCAAGACTATCCTCACCGAAGTCAATGCTATATCATATCCCAAAGTCATTGCCGTTTTAGATTCAAGGCTTTATGTCCTCGATCCACGACACGAAAAGATCATCAAGGCAGATCTTCCAAATGGAGATAACATCAAAACAATTTTAGACAACGAGAGCGATTTGAAATCACTGACAATATTCCAGAAGAGGAAAATGATACACCATCCGTGCTCTCAAAACAATGGCGGTTGCGAACAGATATGTATTCCCAGTGAAGGTGGATCCAGAGTATGTGCTTGTTCAATTGGCTACAGAAAGGAGATGGAAGTCAATTGTGTACCATACAAAACGTTCGCAGTTGTATCACAACTTGACCTCATCAGAGGCTACAGCATCGACTCTAGTGCCGAAGCAATGGTTCCAGTTACCGGCCAAGGACATCACATTCTACATGTCGACGTTCATTTCGCTGAAAATTATATCTACTGGGTTGAATTCAACAGAGGACAATGGAATGGAATCTTTAGAATTCGCCCTAACGGTACTGAACTTCAGCACATCGTTAAAGACGGAATTGGAAGCAACGGCATCAGAGGCCTGGCCGTCGACTGGGTTGCCGGCAATTTATACTTCACCAATGTCTTCCCTCATGAAAACTACGTTGAAATGTGCTGGCTTGATGGGTCTAACAGAAAAGTCCTCGTTAAAACTACTATGGATGCACCTAGAGAACTCGCTGTTAATCCGTTGAAGAGGTTGTTGTATTGGATCGACTACGGACAGTACCCTCGCATCGGAAAAGCATATCTTGACGGCAGCAATTGGCAGACTGTTGTTAGTTCCGGAATATCCAATCCTAGAGATTTAACAATCGATATGTTAACGCATGATGTATATTGGGTAGATTCAAAACTAGACCAAATTCAAAAGATTTCCTATAATGGTGGAAACAGACAGTTAATCAGATCAAACCTGCCGAATCCAATGGGTATCGCTGTTCACACAGGCAGCGTGTATTGGGTGGATAGAAACTTGCAAACTATTTACAAAGCTTCGAAGTTACCAGGAAACATGTCAATGCCGGAGAAAGTCAGAACAAACTTGCCAAAACTACGTGATATTGTCATATTTGACGTCAATAACCAACCGACGGATGAGAACAATCCGTGCAGAAAACTTGGAAATGGGGGATGCGATCAACTCTGCTTCAGCTTTCCACCTGACTACAGCAAGGGCGTTACACACAGATGTGACTGCGCTACTGGCCAAGTGTCACAAACAAACCCCAAGAAATGTGACGTTGTTGATGAGTATTTGGTATTCACAACCCGCACTGAAATCCGTGCTATCAACCTTGACCCTAAATCCACCGGCATTCCTTTCAAACCTGTTGTCAACTTGACCAATGTCGTCGGAGTAGAATTCGATTACGCTGATAACAAAATCTTCTTCACCCAAATCAGACCTTGGGCTAGGATTGCTTGGTTGTCAGCTAACAACCCAGACCCGTCCGCTATTCAAAACATCATTAGCAAAGGCATTAACCCTGAGGGTATTTCATATGACTGGACTCAGAAGAAAGTATACTGGACCGATAGCTCAAACAATTCCATCTATGCTATGAATTTGGATGGATCTGAATTAGTAATGATTGCAAGAGTAGAGAGACCGAGAGCGATTGTTGTTGATCCTTGCAACGGAACACTGTACTACACCGATTGGGGAAGATTCGGAACATCTGGTAAAATTTATAGAACGACAATGGCTGGATCTCAGAAAAAAGCAATAATTGATAAGGATCTATCGCAACCTAGTGGTTTGACCATTGATTTTGATGAGAATATGTTGTACTGGACTGATGCAGTTAGAGAGAAAATTGAGAGATCTAACATGGATGGATCCAACCGAGAAGTTTTAATTACAGCAACCATCTATCCGTTCGCCATCACTGTGTTCGGTAATTATATCTACTGGACAGACTTACAATTGCGTGGAGTATACCGCGCTGAAAAACACACTGGTGCTAATATGGTGGAAATGGTCAAAAGATTGGAAGACTCGCCAAGAGATATTCACATATACAGCCCAAGCAGACAGAAATGTCAAACCAATCTATGCAAGCTAAGTAACGGAGGCTGTGCTCAAAGTTGCCACCCGGCACCTAACAACACAGTCGAATGCAGATGTGATGAAAATACTAAACTCGTCAATGAGGGCCGTATGTGTGTAGCAAAGAACATAACTTGCGACTCGAGCAAATTCTTCTGCGCCAACGGTAAGTGCATCAGTCGCATGTGGTCTTGTGATGGTGATGACGACTGTGGTGACAGCTCTGATGAAGACAAAAATTATTGCGCATACCACTCCTGCTCACCAAATGAATTCCGTTGTAATAATGGACGTTGCATATTCAAATCTTGGAAGTGTGACCACGAGAATGACTGTAAAGATGGTTCTGATGAGGAGGGTTGCGTTTATCCACCATGCGCTGAAGGGGAATTCACATGTCTTAATTCGCGCTGCATACCCATGTCTCAAGTTTGCAACGGATTCAACGACTGCAAAGATAACATTACCAGTGATGAGACTCATGAGCGTTGTCCGATGAACACAACTTGCCCTGCAAACCATCTTAAGTGTGAGAAAACTAACATTTGCGTCGAACCGTACTGGCTGTGTGATGGAGACAATGATTGCGGTGACAACTCTGATGAAGATCCTCTACATTGTGCGCAAAGAACGTGTCCACAAAATAGTTTCCGCTGTCCCAACCACAGATGTATACCGGCTACCTGGTACTGCGATGGAGACGATGACTGCGGTGACGGAGCTGACGAACCACCAGAATACTGCCGCTCTGAAGGGCGAACATGCTTCGGAGATCTCTTCACTTGCGACAATGGCAACTGTATACCAAGAATTTATATCTGTGATGGCGATAATGACTGTTTGGACAACAGTGACGAAGATGACAGACATCAATGTAACGAGCGTAAATGCGATGCTGAAACAGAATATACTTGTGAAGAGAATAAGGCATGGGGAAGAGCTCAATGTATACCTAAGAAGTGGCTGTGTGATGGAGATCCTGATTGTATTGACGGTGCTGATGAAAACACGACCCTGCATCACTGTTCTACGCCCACACCCTGTTCCGAGGACCAATTCCAGTGTAATAATGGCAGATGTATCAACCGAGGCTGGGTATGCGACCACGATAATGATTGTGGCGACGGATCAGATGAAGGCAAGCACTGCAACACCCAATATAAACAATGTACCGATCAAGAATTCAAGTGCCAGAATTTCAAGTGTATCAGGTAATAATTATAACATTTTTATTTAAATGTACGAAAAACTTACATATCCATTCATATTTTATATATCAAATTACCGTTGAATTTTAACACATTTTTTTTTACAACAGGAATCACTTCAGATGCGACGGTGAAGATGACTGCGGGGATCATTCGGATGAAGTGGGTTGCACAAAACAAAACAAGACATGTCCTACAGGACAGTTCAAGTGCAACAACGACCAATGTATCGACAACAGCCTTGTCTGCAACAAAGTTTCGGATTGTACTGACGATTCCGACGAACCCGCACATTGCAACATCGACGAATGTGCCAAACTCGAGATCAACCAATGCGGTCACAAATGTATTGACACTCTTACTGGATACTACTGCGACTGCAACCAAGGTTACAAGCTCCTCAGTGATGGGAAAGCGTGCGCCGATATCAATGAGTGCGTAGAAACACCTGGAGTATGTTCCCAATACTGTTCTAATACACCTGGATCTTACTATTGTAAATGTAACGACCAATATTATGAAAGAGAAGCTGATGAACACACTTGCAAGAGAAAAGACAAGACCCCTCCGTGGGTTATTTTCACAAATAAGTACTACGTCAGGAACATGTCGACTGACGCTTCGTTGTACAACCTTGTCCATCAAGATCTCATGAATGTCGTGGCAATAGACTTTGATATCAAAGAGCAACAAATGTACTTTGCTGATGTATCAGCTAAGACTATCTACAGATCCAACTACACAGATCCAAACCCCACCAAAGAAGTAGTAATTAGACACGACTCTCACGGACTAGAGGGTATTGCGGTTGATTGGATCGGAAGGAAACTTTATTGGCTCGATAGACATTCGAAGAACTTGGATGTATCTGAACTAGATGGTACCCGTAGAAAGACCTTAAAAACAGGGATTGCTGATCCTCGAGCTATCGTCATACATCCAGGAACAGGTTACCTGTACTTCACTTCATGGCATCTGCAAGCCTACATCGGAAAGATTGGTATGGACGGATCTAACTTCACCACCATTCTTAACTGGGAAGACGACATCGCCTGGCCCAACGCGCTGACTATCGACTACTTCACGGACAGAATTTACTGGGCTGATGCTCACTTAGATTACATTGGATCTGCTGACTTAGAAGGCAGACATAGACATGTAGTATTATCCGGAACTAAGGTCCCACACGTCTTTGCTCTCAGTCTATTCGACGACGAAATCTTCTGGACTGATTGGAATCTTAAAGCTATCAGCAAAGCCAATAAACATTCTGGTGAAAACTTGACAGTCTTAAGAAACACCACGCATAGGCCCTATGACATCCACGTCGTACATCCTTTGAGGCAGTTGACATATCCTAACCCATGTGGAGACAATAATGGCGGATGCTCTCATCTCTGTCTAATCGCACCACCTCACGAATCCAGTTATTTGAACATCGAGAGTTACGGAGAAGAGGGCGCAACTACATACAGATGCGCTTGCCCCAACCAGTTCTACTTGGCTAGGGACATGAAGACTTGTATCGCTAACTGCACGAACGGTCAACACAGATGTAACGGACGCGATGAAAAATGTATTCCGTGGTTCTGGAAGTGTGATGGAGAAAAGGATTGTATGGACGGTTCCGATGAACCTGATACATGTCCTGTGCGTCATTGCAGAGCTGGCTCCTTCCAATGTAAAAACACTAACTGCACACCCGCAGCTACTATCTGCGACGGTACTGATGACTGCGGTGACGGTAGTGACGAGGCTGAATGCGCGCACGAATGTCCACAACTAGAATTCAAGTGTAGGTCCAGTGGTAGATGTATATTGAATAGCTGGAAGTGCGACGGTGACACAGACTGTAAAGACAACAGCGATGAAGACCCGGCAATGTGTCATAATCGACCTTGTAACCCCGATACAGAGTTCTCCTGCAAAAACGGTCGCTGCATTCCGAAACTATGGATGTGTGATTTCGACAATGATTGTGGAGATGACTCAGATGAGCCAGCCTACATGTGTCGCCAGAAGAACTGCACCAACGGATGGAGAAGATGTCCAGGCCAGGCTAATTACAGGTGTATTCCTAAATGGCTGTTCTGCGATGGTAAAGACGATTGCAGAGATGGCTCTGATGAGCTTCCAGAGAACTGCCCAACTTGCAACGCCGATACTGATTTCACGTGCGAGAACAAGAGGTGTATACCAAAGCAATGGCTGTGCGACTTTACTGACGACTGCGGTGATGGAAGTGACGAAGCCGAAGCGGTCTGCCAACACAAGTACAGAGAGTGTTCTGAATCAGAGTTCAAGTGCGGCAGTGGAAAGTGCATATCATCGAGATGGCGTTGTGATCACGAGGACGACTGCGGTGACAACACCGATGAGGCCGACTGTGGAGGTTTCCAGTGCAAGAACGGAACATTCCAATGTAAATCAGGCCATTGTATCGCTGCTTACTTCAGGTGTGATGGAGATAGGGACTGCAGGGATCTGTCTGATGAAATTGGGTGCCCGCCGCGGTTCCCTGGTGGAAGATACTGTCCTGAGAGCAGGTACTGTATTGCATTATTTAATTTATTATTGGATACAAAGTTCGATAGAATAGAGTATGTATTTGTAGATTGCATGAGAAAATGCACCTAAAAGTCCATATCTTATATTTCAGATTCCAATGCGCGAATAACTTGTGTGTATCGCAATCGGACCTCTGTGACGGCACCGATGACTGTGGTGATGGTTCTGATGAGGCGCCGTCTATCTGTACCAACTTTAACTGCGATACTCTACGACGTTTCCACTGTGATAACCATAGATGTGTGCCAAGGTAAATATAACTATTTCTCAATTTTAAAACGTGGGTAGGTGATCATAAACGACCTACTCAAGATGCTAAAAACTTTGCAGCTTAAGAACATGAATAAGTAACCGAAATTCCATACGCATTGTACTTTAATTTTATTTTGCCTCTTTAAGTGAAATAATCGGTATTCAAGAATGTTCTTTAATTTCCCGTGAAATGAAATAAGATTTGCTTTACCATACCTACCTCATATCAATCCGCGCTATAGGTATATCCCCTTTCATTTCTTCTATTTCCAACTTTAGAATCAAACTGACTATCTCTTTAGGTACCAAGTATGCGACGGCGTGGACAACTGCGGCGACGGCTCCGATGAGAACAACATGACACTGTGCGCGGCGCGAGTGAAGCCGTGCGATCCTTTCGCGCAATTCCAGTGCGCCAACAGACACTGTGTAGATCGTGCGCAGCTCTGCGACCTGGCTGATGACTGCGGAGATGCTTCTGATGAACGAGGCTGTCATCATACGCATACTTGTTCTAATGTTGATAAAGGTAATTTCTTTACCACGATTATAAACAGCGCCAATTTGACACTTTTAAACCTCTATTATAGGATTTTATCGTCTCACATAAAGTATTTTTGTATGTGATTATTTTTATAATAGGTACGTGTTGTAGCTTGTCAATAAACAATATCAATATATCGTTGAGATTGCTCGAGATTTTAATCTTTTATATCTCAAAGAGCCAGTTTGGCGAAGTAGGCCTTACCCGTTTCAAACTGGAAAATCCTTATCCACCGAGTGATGTAGATGTTCGGGCGGATATAGAAAATTATGAACAACGATACATTGTTAAAAATATCACGATACTTTTTCATAGGTGGTTGCGAGCACTTCTGCACCAACCTCACGATACCAGGCGGCAACGGCGGATACATCTGCTCGTGCTACCAAGGATGGATCATCTCACCGGCGGATAAGAAGAAATGTATCGACGTGGACGAGTGCATCGCGGGCACGCACCACTGTTCGCAGCTCTGCACCAACCTCAACGGAAGCTACAGCTGCAGTTGTCGAGACGGATTCAAGTAAGACGAATTACAGTATTTATTTTGAGAGGTTACGTTGTTTTATTACGTATTATAGCTGATGTTTTCAAGTTTTAAATAAATCGACAGAAAATGGTAAAATACACAAGTATTGTTAGTGGATTTTTTGCTTACATTTTTTTCCAAATGTTCTGTGATATCTATGATAAAATTTCTTTTTTTTTTCTAGATTGGCAGATAACCTATCAGGAGTATGCAAGGCGGTGGATAACGATGTTGTGCTAATGTTCGCCAATGGACCTGAAATCAGAGCATTCGTCCAAGAAAAGAACGATCAGTTCGACGTCATCACATCAGAAAAGAGGATTGAGGCTATTGACTATGATCCTAAACAGGAGATGGTCTTCTGGGCAGACAGCTACGAAAAGACTATCAAGAGATCTTACATGGTCAATGCTCTTAATGGAGAGGTAAAGACTGGATTCGCTCAGGACTTGAACATGAAAGGAAACTCCAAACCCACAGCTTTGGCAGTCGATTACATGGGAGACAACCTATACTGGACTGAAGCGGATCGAACCGGCTCTAAACCAAGGGGACGAGTCATGGTCGCCAGAACTGATGGTAGATATAGACGTGCCTTGGTTTCTGCTGGCATTGAGAGCCCAACATCTTTGGTATTGGATCCGCAGATGGGTAGAATGTTCTGGGCCGATGCAGGATCGGCTCCTAAGATTGAAATATCTTGGATGGACGGATCAAAACGTCGTCCAGTTATCACTGAAAACATTCGTCATCCAACTGGTTTGGCTATAGATCATGCCATGGACCATTCCATCTATTGGGCTGACACAAAATTGAATACCATAGAAATGATGAAACATGATGGTTCTAACCGCAAGGTGATCATCAAGGGCGACCTTCTAAGGCATCCGCTGTCCCTAGATGTATTCGAATCCTCACTGTACTGGGTTACCAGAGATACTGGGGAACTGGTTAGACAGGATAAATTCGGACGGGGAGTGGCGTTTGTTATATCGAAGGACTTGGTTAACCCATCTGCTGTGAAAGGCAAGTTTATGTCGATTTTGTTATTTTAGTCATTTATAGTACTAGTAATTAAACAGTAATGTATATTGGATTATGAAGCATGTTGTATTTCTGAGTTTAACCGACTTAGTCGGGAGTAAATTTTTGAACGTCAGTGCTACATAAGCTTTCAAGATACCGTCAATCCTTGTGATGATCCTTTTCAAGTCTGTGAGTCTAATATCTACCTTATTAATCAACCTTAAAATTTCCGCTACCCAAATACCTCATTACTAGCGTTCTCCTACATATCTAAAAGATCAAATGAATTTGAGAATAATTGCCCAAGTATAAACTTGACATTTATTGAATGGATGTGTTGTAGTGTACCACCCACTCCGCTACAACCGTTCGGTGAGCTCCGCGTGCTCGCGGTCTCCGTGCTCGCACCTGTGCCTCGTGGTGCCGGGCGGCCGGCGCTGCGCGTGCCCCGACCAACAGCAACCGCCTAAGAGGATCACCATGGAACTTGCTTGTGATGCCGGTGAGTTTTCTCGTTTCGTATTCTACATGTTAAAATATGATGGGTATGGAAAATCTAAATAATAGGCACCAATCCCGGAAAGAGAGGATACTATGAAACTCTTTAATGTGATTCTGTACCGTACATTAGAGACCCTGTTAATGAAAGCGATGATGTTAAAATTCGAATTTATTCGCAGTTGTTGCTGAAATACGGTTTTATTTTATTTCCACCTTAAAATAATGGGGTATTCTACCCATTTTCAAAAAGTCTTTTAAGTTGTTCCTAAGATTAAGACAAACTATTTAAAAAAATATCAAATTTTTATTCGCTCGGCAAGTCCAATAAAAATCCATTTAAAATTAAATTTATGCGCGCAAATATGTGAAAACGCTAGGCGCCATGTTCCTTTAAAATGATACGTCACTCAACCAGTAAACAACCTGTGTTAATATGAGCTCTTGGACACCGGAGGGGGTATTCTACTCGCGGAATGACGTAGAATCGTTATCCATCATGGCGGCAGCCGTTTCACATCTTTTTAGGACAGATAAAAAAATTGAAATTTTCAAAACGAATTATAAAATTTATTCCTTGGAAATATAAACTGAAATTAACATATACTTATTGCTTAATTCTCTACTATATACATTTATAGTTTTTAAATATTTTTTTTCTTATAGTAAAATACCCATTATATAATTAACATACATAAAGTTTATACTCGTATTGTGTTTAAACGATTCAGAAATATTTTTGTCTCAAAAATATCAAGGATTGGTGAAGTATATTAACTCGCACTGTGCTAGATCAATTATAGCAATATTAATTCAACATAGACTCTCTGTATGTGGTATCCTTATCATAGTCACCGTCCTTGAATAATTAGAAGTAAATAGTATCCCCTATTTGTGCAGCAGTGGAACAAGAGCGTCCGCTGCCCACGGTGTGTCGCTGCGAGAACGGCGGCAAGTGCGCCGTGTCGGCGGCGGGCGCGGTGGAGTGCGTGTGCCGCGCGCCGCTGTCGCCGCCGGTGTGCGCGGGCGCGGCGGCCGCCACGGGGCGCGCGCCGCCCGCCGCCGCGGTGCTGCTGCCCGTGCTGCTGGTGCTGCTGCTCGCGCTCGCTGCGGCGGCCGCGTGGTTTGTGGTCAGGAAGAGGCCATTGTGAGTACTCTTCGAAGTATTAGTGCTGGTTATTCCATATTTTCACGATCTACGATACGTACGATTTTGTACTAAATGCGGTCTATTACCCAAACCAGATTATAATTCGCATATTGTTGCAATTTCATTGGTATTTCTATAAAATATGTTCAACCTATAAAACTATTTTTTTAAGCAAATAGTATGCATCTACTTAGTGCTTAGCTTTAGTGATACAGACTTGAACTTTATTTAGATGTAACTTCAAAAAATATGATTCAAGAAAAATATCTTGTCACTAGAACCTTCTTTGTAAACTATCTAAAATAAAACAAAAATCTGTAAGTAATTCTGTCAACATAAAACTCTTTTAGCTCAGGTGACAGATTCAGACCATAAATAAAGTAATTACTACGTTCTAATTGAGACTCACAACGTACAATGTACTATATTTTCTTTGTATTAATCATCGCGTACTTGTTATCTCGTCAACAGCGGCAAAGGCGGGCTCGGCAGCCTGGCGTCATCGCAAAGCGTATCGTTCAGACAAGGATCCAACGTGGAGTTCGGCGGAGTCACCACGCCGGGAGGTGAGCCCGCATACACCCTGGAGGAGACGGCGCCCCGGAAGGGCCGGGACTTCAGCAACCCCATGTACGAGGCTGTTACCAGGGCAGTCGCTGCTGGGGAGCCCGAGCCGCCTATACGTAAGTAGATAACATTTTAATGCTGAACTTAACAATCGAACTGGAATTGAAAATTACCTGACTGTGGCTGCTGAACAATCTTACTTCTTGTTTCTTGTACTTTCCGTGCAGTTTGCTAACTTGAATAAACGCAAGCTTGGAAATTGCCATATTCAATTTCCGATTTTTAACCTAAAAGGTTAGATGTCTGCGCAATAAGAGCAGACGGACAAGTAGGAGTACTTGGAGTTCACTCTGCGTAGAAGACTTGTTGTTGTTATAATTAGCTCTGGAAGTTCTTTAGATGACGAAGATATAATACTTGCAATAAACACCTTTGTAAACGGATGGTTTTGTTCCAGCGGGCATCTACGAAGTACCAGACGAGTTGAAAGAGAAGGTGGTATCGGCGGTGATATCTCCGTCGTCGACGGAGACGCGCGGCGCGGGCGCGGGCGCGGGCGCGGGGGCGCGGCGCGCGCTGGACCCGGCCGCGGACACGGGGCGCGACACGGCCAGCCTGGTGCGCGAGGACCGCGACTGCTAGCGAGCCGCCCGCCGCGCGCCTCGCCGCCGGTACTAACACTCGATACACACATTTTGTACGACGCGAACGCACTGACTGATCGCTTATCGATCCGTTTTTGGGTCCAATTTTATACGTCGTGCCGGCCCGCCTCGTGTGCGCAACGGTATAATGTAAGAAAACATTTTGACACAAATGACAGTTATGGATTCGGTTAAAGCTAAACATTAAAATGCGGTAACCGCGCACTTTGCATCAACGTCGACCGCTCTCGACGACGCTCCGACTCGAGCTATGAAATAAGTATTGACAGAAAATGTCGACGCCTCGATTTGTTTACTTGTTTGTAGATTAGTGTTTTATTTGTGCGCATATCAGTAGTTACATTTTATGAACTCGTTGATCTATGTTCTTCTCTCGACGTTCTATCCGTCCTTTCTAGTTGTAGGCACTAATTTATTTCCACACCTACTGTTACTGAGACTTCTTGGACTATTCTTTACAAACGTGCCAGCTAGTTCTGGCGGTACTTATAAGTCAGTATTTTCTTTCTTTGTGTTTTTAAGTGTCTTCGTTTTTCGTAACCTGAATGAATCATATCATAGCGTGATATATATGTTATATAACAGATTTATCTAAATTGTACATTCCGCGAAGAGAAGACTGCGACGCAGGTGGTCTGAGTGTCCAAACCGATGCATTCCTAATGTATAAACGTTCGTTAATTAGTGATAAATTGTTTTAGTACATAAATATATAGGAATTGTTCGCAGCGCCCGGCTGCAAGCCGGCTACGGGGATTTTGTTCTTAAATAAGAGTTTAAATTGATTTCGACAATAAGCAATATCATTATTATTATAGAATAATTTATTTATTTCGACTTTAAGTATATGTAAAAATAATGCTACGTTGTGTTTTGTAATTGTCTATTAAATGATTAGAGAAATAAAAGATATATTTTGTGGTATTCATTGAGGATTTGCCATAACGTGTGAGATATTTCTGTTGTTTATTTTATTTTGTAATGTTTTCTCCGACAATATTGTTGTATTAAATCATCTGTAAATATGTGCATTATGCGTATTGCGTACACAATTGTGATGTACATTTTTATATAGTCGAAACTATACGTATGTTGTATTCATTATAAATATGTATTATATTATAGACAAAAACTCTATAGTAAACATCACACTGTACGAACACATGAATTGAAAGTAAAGATATATATTATATAGATCTGTCAATATAATGAATATATTATGGATAAGGAGATGAAATATTTTTATATCGGGATTATTTTAGTTGCTAGACTGTCGTTTGACATTAGTTGAAAATATTGTGTAAAAATAAATTAATAATGAAAGACCTTGTGTATCATTTAAATATCCTGGAGGAAGAAATTACGCAAAAGGCTCGTCTTCTTAGCCAATCTTGCGGAATTTATATCAAAATTCCAACCGTATTGATTTTTTAAATGCGATTTTATTAAAAAAATGTTAAAATTCTATTCGATATTAAAAAAAAAAAATCAACCACACGGAATTTATTAAAAATCAAAGTTATATCGAAATTGCAATGATAAAAAGTAAAAATGCGACTTCAAATAAAAATTCTATTAGGTGCCTACTTATATCAGAACTACAATGGCACGGAAAAGTTAAAATACTGACCACACACTAAGATCGAGTCTTGTGTCGGGGGTATCGGGAACTATGAGAGACTTTTCGGTCTCGCAAACACCCAGACCCGAAACAAATACCTATGGTTCACACAAACATTTGTCTCGGTGCGGGGATCGAATCCGCAGTCTCTCGTTTCACAGCCGGCGTCTAACCAACTGCGCCACGGAGGCTGGCAGTTACATTGAAACTCCAACAGAAAGGGATTTGTAAGTTTTGTTTCAACCGCGCCCAAACGTTTAAAACATTTAAATTCGCGGATGCGTACATTGCCAATTTTTATCCACATTTCAGGCATTTTGGTGTCTATTTGCATGCAGATATCAAGGCTTTTACTTCGCGTAATATAATCCGTTATCTTATCACCTATTACGAGTATTGGCCGAGATTAATAATCGATCTTCATGTCTATCTAAAGATCGATCGAGAAAATAGATCAATGCGCTCAAGGTATTGTCGACACGCTCACATTTGGTGCGTTATGATTGGTCTATTTTCCAGATCGATCCTTAGATAGGGATTGGGATCGCTTATTAATTTTGTCCGTATATCTATACTGTGTACTTAGTGGCAGCAAAGACGATTATCCTCGGCATTGCTATTCGCGCGTTAAGGCGTATAATGATCTACTCGTACTTTACTGTTTCTTCAAGAATAATACAAAGGCTCTACGGATTTTGACGGCGTTTGGCTCTTATAAATTACATTTATAACGCCATTTTTGGTACAAGTTTAATACCAGTTGGTAAATATTATCACTGCATAAGTTCGGCAAGCGAGCATACGGCTCACTGAATGGTAAGTGATAACTGCCGCACGTTAGAGTCTGGGACATTTGGATATTGATTCCTATAATCTAAATGGAAAGGGAAGTCAAAAGAAATGTAGGAGGAAAGGGTATTCTGGCCACCGGTAATTTCCCTCACGGACCGAACCCGAGAGCAAAGCCGGCGCTTCACGTAGCCGATAGCGTCGGTTTATGATAGGTAGACCTTGAATCTCTTAGTAACTTCAGGTTTTCTTTGAATATTACGTTGCCAATCTCAAAATAGTAATCGAGTGGGAAGGTTAAAGGACATAAATTCAAGCAAGTAGATCCTATTTTAAAGATATTTTTCACGAGTGCTCTAGTCACTGATTACACAAAACCGCTTGTTTCACGAAAATTGAGTTGATAGTTCTCAGTCGCTCCTAAATGTTATTCTTTTCCCGTGAAGTCGCAAGTACATGGATCTACCCTACATATCTAGGACATTATGCCAGGCGGCAGTAATGCCTAATGAGCAATAAACGCCAATGCTTTGAATAGGCACAGGTGTATACAGGGCATATCAAGACCGCGACCGAAAACGAAGCCAGGTGGTAGTGTTAGTGACTTTAGACACAACGCAGGTAAAAATTTCGCAAAAAAAATCGACAACTTATTTTTGGATTTTTTTACTTATCATCGTATTTGGATGATAAATACATAGTTTCCCTAAAATAATGATGTAGACCTCTTTATTTTTAAACACTCAATGGTACGTGAGGGTTTAAATTATTATTTTCGCAAAAACTAGGTATTCACCAACCAAAAAAGACGATTTTCAAAAAAAACTAAAAAAATATCTGTCGCTGTTGAGTTGAATTTTTTATTTGCATCGTGTCTGTAACCACTAATACTACCACCTGGCTTCGTTTTCGGTCGCAGTCTTGAGATACCCGGTATATACTACCACTACATCTATGCTTACTGCATGCCCATAATCGTGAAAGTGTATTAATTAAGCAATGTTATTGTGTTTCGTGAGGGCGAATTGAGATTGACGGAGACCCAATTTGCTGGTGATCTTCGATCAACAATACCTACAACTGTTGATCGAAGACGGTGTTAGAAAATTCATATACGCCCGGATAGCGACCGCTGACCACCATAAATAGTAGTTAAGGAGCCGATATATCAAGTAATTATGTCGTGTTTTGGGTTCAACCGGCGAGGGATGAACATTTCACGTCAGTTGATACTTTATTTGAACTCCATTTACCGCATCACGCATCGGACGCGTTGCAGTCACTTTGTCGTGCCAGTATAAAAAATAACCAATGGATAATAATAAAATCCGGATTACAACCGACCGAATGACAATTTGTGGTCAGACCACGGATTCTGAGCCGCGTCCGACCGCTAATTAACATGTGCGTATTTAGTTACTTACTGGCAATTAGTGATCACGTCGTTGGAAACTTCGCTAATTACTACACAGTACCTTGTTATTAATACTGGAAAAAGTGCTGCAGAGGATAGACAGAGGTTTCATAATTATATCTTCTTGTCATTAGTAAAAGGCTAGTAAGCTATCCCTTAATCTACAGCAGGAAATTTAATAATTTTCGCGCGTACGGGTATCTGATATCTGTTACTGTGTTACCAGTTACACAACCGTTTTGTTTGTATACGAGAGACCACGAGTATTGGTCACGTTTCACTGCCACCAGGGGAGCTAAATGACAAATAAACAAACGTATAATATTACTTATTGATAAATCGATCAAGGCCGATTCAGTTGAGCCTTTAGACCAGACAAGTAATTCAACCACAAATTTAACTATATTTGGTCGATTGCGAAAGAAGAGAATTTATCACACGGGTGACGGGGAATTGCTAATAATGTATACTAACTATTATATTATTAGCAATTCAGGGTAAAGATGTACCACGATGCTAAACCGTCGCGTCGGGTCGATTAATCTATATTTTAAAGTTGGTATGGTACCTACCCAGTTCGGCTTTGCTGTACGGTGTACTTATCTTCCTAATATTAGTTTTTAATCCGGTCTTCTATTTGAAAAAAAAAAACTCAAGACATAGGGTTAATCTTAAATAGGTAAATCTGGACAGGGCGACATAATGGCGGTGTCGAATGGTAGATATTCGTCTATTGTCACTCGATATTTCGAGACGACGACACTGCACTAATAAGTATAGCAGATTTGCCGACGCCTCTTTCCGCTTTTCATAGGTATGTATATGCTGCAGATAATGCAGCCGAGACGGGTCCCTAAGAAAAACCCACGCCAGCATACCGAATAAAACCCCTCGGTGGCCGTGGCAGCGCGCATTTCGGGCGGTACTGGATAACTCAGGGTTAGAAGGGCCTCGATTCCTTCCCTGTGATCGTTCGGCGTAGAGCTATGTCTGGTTCCTCAAACTGTACCTAGCACACAAATTAAGAATCATCCACATGGATCAAAAAATTGATCAAAATCATGGATCAAAATCATGGATGAGAAATTGATAAACAAATAAAAATACATACATCAATCTAAAATAAGGCACAGCTACTAAATTAAAAATAGATTGGCTTTTAATTTAACACAAATAAAATTATAACACTGAATACATACGTGGATAAAAAAATACACAATATGGGTTGAACAAAACTAGGCATATCACAAAAATCATAGTTTTGAAGAATATGTTCTTTACTTTCCCACGACGACGAGACTGCAACGCATTGATTAAGAATTCCTCTAATAAAAAAAACTTTAACGAAACTCTTATCAAATACATAAATTATCTAGCGACAAAATTCCAAAGCATATTTTTTTAAATAGATGCTCGATTTTATTTCCTCTTCCTGCTGGTCCACATGTTATCTTTATGTTGGCAAGATGTCATAACTATGCCGCCAACCGTATGGACTTGTGTATGTCAATGTCAAGTAGACATGGGTAACTCAGCGAAAATCCTTGCGTCAACTCAGTAACTCAGGCGCAGTTAACTGCGCCGGCTCATTGTGTTAACTCAAAATTGCGCCATAGCGTAACAAAATGAAAACACGCCGGTCGCCGAGTGAGCAACGAAATGCGTTATGCGCGCCATCTCCACGGCGCGGCGCGGCGCACGCGACATGCCGCGCTCACGAGTCATAGGTTATTACTTATAGTCTTGTTTATTAATCTGTGTTTTTTAGCACAAACCGCGCGAAAACTACGTTGGCTCAAGCTTATTGTTTACTGGTATTTATTAACGGACATGAGCCTTGAGGATTGAGTTGATGACACTTGATTGTTGTTGTTGTGTGTTTTGTATGTTGATGGTAAGTTACTATATTAGTTTATTTAGATAGGTTACGCCGGTAGTTACTATGGTAGTTACTATTATTTTATTACTTTCCTGTGGAAATGTGAACTTGTTATAATATAAATAATTATTTGTAAAGTTACAAGCCTTTCACACTCAAAACACACATAATAACAAAAAGCAAATCAACCATGCTTCTCTTTCAACTAAAACTTGTTTTGATTTTCGAACGTAAATTTAATCCGTCATTTATTTTAACATAGCTGTCAACTCGGCAAACTGAAAATAAAACCCTAATTTCCATGAAGTAAAGTGAATTATAAAGAAAAAAAATAACGTAGGTACCTACAACTCTATTTAAATTTCACGGAGTTGCAATTTATAAAAATGATAACCAAACTTCCCGGTACTGCGCTGTGCGCCAACACATTTTGAACTAGTGAGTTAACACATCCAGCGCAGTGAACTGAGTTGGCGCAATTGCGCGGCGTAGCGCAGTGTTACCCATCTCTAATGTCAAGCAAATTGTCAAAATAAAATAAACAAATATCTCTTTTACGTAACCGCTCAGTTTTTATTTCATACTAATTAAAATAATTTTCGCGTTAGTTTTGTGAAGACATCAGTGTTTCTGTTTTAAGAAATAATTTTATGTTATTTTTGTTCATTTTTGCGAATTCTTACTCGATATCAATAAGATAACCTTTCAGGAGGTCATCGCGTTCGTAATAAATAACAATTAGAACCAATAAAATAATCGGTGCGCATCTTAAATACAACAGGAGTTGCAAATAACAAGCAGACGTTTGTTTACAATTTGCCGAGCGCACGTACGTATCGATCGGTTCGATGCGCGGTGGCACAAACGAACCGATTTTGTGAGAATTTTACACAGTTCCCTTTGCTTTTTTACCCAATTGCAACCCAAAAAGTGAGATAAATTAGTGTGTGATTTGTAGTAGATTGCGAGTGGTGCATGATTAATGAAATATTAGTGATAGTGACGTTATACGAGTAGTATAATTGATTAGGGAGCATGTCGCAAGTGAAGTTAGTAAACCGCGCTAGTCGCGTTCTGGCCGGCGTCGTGCGACGTTCCGAGTTAGGTGAAATCAATTTTTTAAAGCCCGTACGCAACGCTCGCACCATGGCTTCGAAGGCAGTGACCATTGAGAACATCAACCCAAATATTCTGAAATTGGAATATGCAGTGCGAGGCCCGTTGGTGATACGCGCTGCGGAAATCGAAAAGGAACTTGAAAAGGTAATTTTAATTTAGATTTTTGTTCATAATATGTTTTTTACCCCTTTGCTGAAATTATACTTGGAAAATAAGCTAATTTTTTACATATTTTCCAATAATTTTTATTTAAGTACTAAGTGAAGGTGAAAGTAATTTTTGTGCAATCAAGTCAATTGTAACATAATAAGCAAGGTCGTTTAATAAATGTTAAAGCTTAAAGGCATACCCCAAGTGTGTGAGTGTTTTAACTCATTTGTGTGCTGCTGGAATTTCCCTATTAAGTTTACTCATTAATTATTTAATGTTAAAAAACAAGGAAGTAGGCAATTGGTGGGCTATTATTTATGAGTAACATTAGAATTAGCTTCATTAGAAGACTCTCTATGTGTAATAATTAGTTTCATTAACATGAGCCTGGAATTCAGTTGGTACATTTACCATTTATTACTTGGTCAACTATTTTAACACCAATTAAATTGTATAAATATAAGTATTTAAGATTTTAGTTAATAGCCCATGACATAAAACATTTCTATGAATAATTTTAAACACATTTAAAAATATTATACATGATAACTATAAATGAGTTACTGATGACTATAATATTTATTTAGATATGTGCCATATTACACACATCTATTTTACACCAAACCAGTATACTGTAAAGATCAACACCTGATAAAATGAAATATAAAATATTCTACACCCCTACTATGAATTTATTGAAAAAAATATAGTTGCGGGTAATGTGACCAATTTATTTTCACCCGTGACAAATTCACATAAAAATCAGCTTATCTCGTATCATGAGTGGATCATGCAATAACTATTGATAGTAGATAACTAATTTGTGAAATATATTATTATGGTACTCAAACTATAAATATTTTTTATTATCAATATTTTTTATGACAGTAATATTTGTTTTGTTTGAGTTCTTATATGTTTATTATGCTGGATTTAGGCTGTGTGATACAACTTCCTTATACTCACCTTAAACACATGATTATATTTGAATTTTGAACTGGAAATCAAACCCGGTGTCACATGACTACAACAATTTACAACCCATTTAGATTGCCATTCCATTAAAAAGTTGATGAATCAATTTTTAAAATTATACTATAACCTTATCCATAAATAGATTTGCCTAGGTTCATAGATTTATTGATTACAGATACCTACTTTATACACTTTTGAATAATCAATTACGTCATAACATACATGATGTAACTACAATTGCTTGGATAGAATCCATTTACATCCTGAAAACATAAGAGAATCTATCAAAACCTACCTCCTATATTTTTACATCTGATTACTACCATATCAGTTAATGAAGTATTGTTGCTTGTAAGAACACAATGTACCTATTACAATATTGTACCATATTAATGTATGCCTATTACATAATCTGAATAGACATATTTATCAGTTATTAAAAACATTTCAATACACCTTAATGTAAAATAATATGCATGCTATCAAAAATTTTTGCATATCAAAAAAAATAATGAAAACACTGAATGGATATTCAATTTAATTCATCCAATAGGTAATCATATTAATGTAATCCCACAATAAACATGTTGTTGGTATAGAAAAACCACAAGGAACTTTTTGTAGCATACAGCCTGTATGTCCAGTTTCAAACACTTGACATAATTGTGATGACTGATGGGAGATAAAATATTGTAACAATCAGTATAGCACCGGTTGATACCACTATTGAACTATATTTTACTTACCATAAAGTATAAGTTAGTTTTCCAAATTGTAAAGAAACACTTGATTTGTCATAGAACCAAGAGAAGCTATGTATTTTATATAACCCTGTCGGCTTCCCAAAATAGTTTGCTATTGAAGCTGTAAACAAATTTCCATGTAATTAACAATACTGAATTTAAAATAAGGCATGAAAATGTTATTAAATGTAAGGAAGTGGTTCTTGAATTAATAGTATAAAAAACAAATCACATTATTTGAATCTGAGAAAGAAACTCATCAACTGAATACATAGCTATTGGTCAATACAGCTTTGCAATCTAATTATTTTAAATACTTTCTATAAGTAGGTATGCAATTTTATATTAAGACCTAATATTAATATTTGTTAAAGAATGCAGACTATAAATTGAAGCTGGTCGTTTTTTAGAATGTTTTATTTATATATCGAATATTGTATTGACAGTTTGGTGTTTAGTTGTTTTCTATCTTGTTCTGGTTTGAGGTCTTTGACGTAATAAAGTATTGAAGTGCATATGGTGTGATTTTATATTTTCTCTTACAATACCACTGTGCTGTTCTCCGCTACATTGGTTATGGGCCCAGATAGCCCAGATAGCCCAGGTAGCCAGGGTTGCCCAGTTTAATTTAATTAAGAGCTGCGACGATGAATTCAATAATGAAGTTCGAGCCGCTGGCGAAAGAAAATTTTGAGAGTTGGCGAATCCAAATGCAAGCGTTTTTAATAAAAGACGGAGTTTGGAGGTATGTCAACGGAAAGTGTCAAAGACCAAATGAGCCATCCGAGGCAGAGAAATGGGAAGCAGAAGACGAAAAGGCCAAGGCTGATCTTATTCTGTCGATCAGTGCGAGTGAGTTGCGGCATGTAAGAGGGTGCACAACTTCACGAGATGTATGGCTGAAATTAGAGTCTGTATATGCTTCGAAAGGTCCTGCGAGGAAAGCCACATTATTAAAAAGACTCATGTTGCACAAAATGAAAGAACCTGAAAATGTTCGAGATCACATGGATGCATTTTTTGATGCTGTAGATAAATTGTCAGACATGAATGTAGTAATACATGATGACCTATTATCGGTTATGCTGTTGTATAGTCTACCAGGGAGCTTCGAGAATTTCAGATGTGCAATCGAATCTAGAGATGAGTTGCCCAAGCTTGATATTTTAAAAATTAAAATTTTAGAGGAGTGCGAGTCAAGAGGGCATGACGAAGTACGAGAAGGAAATACAGAAAAAGTACTATTTACTAATCGGAAAGGCAATCGAGCGATTCGGACTGAAACTGCAAGAAAGAAATTTCAGTTTAAGTGCTTTAAATGTCATCAAATTGGACACAAGTCTTCAGAGTGTACAAGAAAATTCAAGAATAAAGCACATTACGTTGATGTTGATGAAATGCTAATGAATCTTAATGTTTCAGGTGCTGACACTAATACATGTCTAATAACAAACATCCAAAAGGATGATTGGGTAATCGACAGTGGGTGTACGTCACATTTAAGTAATGATGCGAGCAAATTCGGGAACACTTTAGTGAAGGCAAATGGTAAATTAAATTTGGCTACAAATACAACTGCAATTGTAACAGGTAAGGGTACCGTAACATTATCAGCATATAACGATCATACAAAAAGCGTAATGGAATTCCGTGATGCTTTATTTGTACCGGAATTGCGAACAAACCTTATTTCCGTGTCTAAGATTACTGATAGCGGTTATGACATCCTCTTTACCCGAGATTCTGCTAAAGTTATTGGTAAAAACGGAGAAGTTAAGATGACAGCTCATCGCAAAGGAAATTTGTATTGTATGCAAAAAGGTGAATTTGCATACGCTATAAGTTCGGATATTGGCTTACGCGTTTGGCATGATCGATTAGGGCATCTAAATGGAAAAGATGTAGTTAAACTTCTGAACAAGTTAGGTGCGAATATAGATATGAAAGAGGTAGGACTGTTACGTGATTGCAATATTTGTGCTGAAGGCAAGATGACTGCACTTCCATTTTCAAATTGTTCTGAATCCTGTAATGAAAAATTAAGGATTATTTATTCCGATATAGTAGGCCCTATGAAATGTCAATCAAGAGAGGGTGCAAAATATTTTATTACTTTTATAGATGACTGTACAAGATGGTGCGAAGTTTATTTCTTGTCATCGAAAAGTAAAGCTTTGGATGCATTTAAAATATATAAAAGTAATGTTGAGAAGTTAACAGATCTTAAAATTAAATACTTTCAGAGTGATAACGGTGGTGAATACTGCAACAGAGAATTCGATGAATTCTTGCGTCAAGAAGGAATTTCAAGAAGGTTGACTGTTGCTTATACACCTCAGCAAAATGGAATTGCTGAGAGAATGAACAGAACGCTGGTGGAGATGGCCAGGTGCATGTTATTAAACTCTGAACTTTCAAATTGTTTTTGGGCAGAAGCTGCTGCTTGTTATATTAGGAACCGTTGTCCAAATAGTAAACTCGGAGGTAACATTCCTTACGAGAAATGGTTTGAAAAACAACTATCTATTGAACATCTCAGAAGATTCGGATGCAGGGTGCACGTTCTTGACAAGAATCCGAATAAAGATAAATTTGCTGCTAGAGCTAAATCAGGCATATTTATTGGTTATCCAAAAATGAATAAGGGATACCGTGTTTGGATACCGGAAGAACATAAGTCTTTAGTTGCAAGAGATGTAAAATTCTTTGAAGAATGGCAACCTAAAAAAAACTTCAAGAAGAACGTGGTTCTTTAAACAAGAACAGTAATAAAGAATTTGTTGAAGTAATTTTCTTGAAAGAAAAGGAAAGTGGCGAATCATCTAACGAACATGCGATGCAAGAAGTATGTTTAGATAACAGAAGAATTGTAGATATAGACAACTGTAGTGAAAATTTAGACATAGAGGATTCCAAAGAATACACTCGTTTAACTAGTGTTGATTCAAATGAAGTACCTACAACATCGAAACGAGCCTGTGGTCGTCCAAAATTATTACGTACTGGACATGTCGGTCGTCCCAAGAAGGTCTACAAGACAGTTGAAGTGAAACAACCGCAACCGTTAGAATTGAACCAGAAGGAACGTGATGTTGATTCTGAAAATTCTGTAGATTCTTTTGAAGATTGTACTAATTTTGTAGGAATGACTGAAATTACTCTGAATGAAGCATTAAACAGCGAAGAAAAAGATCAGTGGGAAAATGCAATATTATCAGAGATAAGGAGCTTGATACAAAAAGGTACATGGGAACTAGTGAAGAGGCCGAAGTACAGAAATGTAATAGGATGTCGATATATTTTAAATAAAAAACTTCAGGTCGATAAAACGATGAAGAAAAAGGCCAGATTAGTAGCACAAGGTTTTAGTCAGCGATTTGGCATTGATTATGACAAAACTTTTGCACCAGTCGCAAGACTACAAACGATTAGATTGATGGCTGCTTTAGCTGTTGAATTAGGAATGGAAATACACCAAGTGGATATAAATACGGCGTATTTGAATGGTTCCTTGGATGAGGAAATATACATGGAAATTCCGAAACTGCTAAAGGAATGCTTAATCAAACTTACTAAATCTGAAGAAGAGGACGCATTGACTGTAAGTCGAGCGAGAGAAATGTTAGAAAGACTAAAAAACGGCTATGATACTTGTTTGCTTAGAAAATCGTTATACAGATTAAAACAGGCCGGTCGCCAATGGAATATTCGATTAGATGAAATACTCAAAGAAATGGGATTGAAGCAAAGTCTCAATGAACCATGTCTCTATTTCAAGCAAAGAGATGGAAAACATTTGTACGTATTAGTTTACGTTGATGATATTCTTATTGCATCGGAAGAGAAGGAATGGATATCGAATTTTAAAAAGGATTTATCCAATGAGTTTAGTCTGAAAGATTACGGGCAGGCAAAATATATTTTAGGTATAGATTTCACTCGACTTGACAATGACAGTGTCATTATGTTATCTCAAGAAAAATATATTATTAGTATTTTAGATCGTTTTAATATGTTTTCGTGTTCTTCATGCAAAACTCCAATGGAGATTAATAGTATGAAAATTGATACGAAGAAAAAGAGGGACAGCGATGTGATTCAGGAGAAATGGCCATTTAGAGAATTGATTGGTTCGTTGATGTACTTAAGTGTTGGTACTCGGCCAGATATAGCAAATTCGGTTGCTAAACTGTCACAATTTATTACTTGTCCTGAAGAGTCTCATTGGAAGGCAGCAAAACGTATTTTACGTTACCTGAAAGGTACTATAAAGTATGGACTCGTGTTTAAGAAAACAGGTAAACATGTCCAAGGATTCTCGGATGCAGACTGGGGAAATTGCTTAATTGATCGTCGTTCATATTCTGGAAATGCTTTTATTTTAGGAGGTGCTTGTATTTCCTGGCAATCGCGTAAACAACGTACGGTAGCCACTTCGAGCTGTGAAGCTGAATACATAAGTCTGTCGGAGAGTGTGAAGGAAGCTGTTTATTTGAATAGTTTTCTAAACGAAATAGGAGTGTCAAGGTATAGTAAGATTACGTTGTATGCTGATAATCAGGGCGCGATATATTTGGCACAGGATCCCTTATTTCATGCTCGTAGTAAGCACATTGACATCAAACATCACTTTATAAGGGACGTGTTGAAAAATAATTCAGACATAGACTTGTGCCATATACCTACTGTCGATATGGTGGCTGATATACTGACAAAACCATTACCTCAGGTCAAACATGCTCAATGTGTCAGTGCCTTAGGCATTAACGGTCATTAATAGGTGTTCGGTGTATTTAACTACCTAGCTTCGATTTAAAGGGGCGTGTTAAAGAATGCAGACTATAAATTGAAGCTGGTCGTTTTTTAGAATGTTTTATTTATATATCGAATATTGTATTGACAGTTTGGTGTTTAGTTGTTTTCTATCTTGTTCTGGTTTGAGGTCTTTGACGTAATAAAGTATTGAAGTGCATATGGTGTGATTTTATATTTTCTCTTACAATACCACTGTGCTGTTCTCCGCTACAATATTTTCATATTAATTCATAAATAATAAGTATTTTAATAGGTCCAAAGAACAAAGTCCTATCTGTTTTTCTCACAATTATAATGAAATCATATTAATTATACCTCCACTAGTAAAAATCATTTGACTTTAAATTTGAATTTAAAACTGGCTCAAACTGGTAGTACTGGTTTCTGTGCATATGTAATATTACATTATCGTATGCCGTGCGATGATTATTGACGCTCAGAATCTCGTTATCACTACTGCTGAGTGTTTGTGATGACACATTAATTTGAACAAGACTTTTATGTATTAGACGACTTTGAACTTGACTTACGACAATGCCTTTGTTGGTATAAAATATAAACAATAATAATGTCCTGTAAACACAGCTAATTTACATGATTTGCGTGTGACTGATAATTATTTTTCATGCGGGGCCGCCATATTTCAGTTAAAAATATCCCCTCATGGCTCCCCTCATTTATTCTGACTTCTGAGTAAGGTCGTTTTACATTGCACATTTCGTTTTCAAAAGTTCCATACAAGTTGCTCGCAAATTGAGGAAAGGAATAAACTTTATGTAACGCCTGATATGGGTAATGGCGATAGGTTTACCATGGTTTATATCTTGGGACAAAAACGCTCGGCTAAATATACCTGTACGTACCTTCGCATAACCCAGGCCAACAAAACACCCAGACCCAGAACCGCAACATACCTGTGGATCGCACAAACATTTGCCTCGTGCAGCGATCGAAACCGCGGCCTCTCATTTCACAGTCGATGTCTTACTAACTGCGCAACGAAGGCTGTCGGTTCTAAGTCGATTCGAATCTATTTTCAAAAGTATAAAACTACATGAATGAATTTTTTTACGATTTCCCACCTCGGCTTTTACGTCACTAGCAATAGAGTATGATGCTATAATTTTTATAGTTGTCGGGAACTTAGATCAGTCATTCCAATAGAGAGTTAAAAGTTAAGAGAGTCAGGCATCGATATTTGCTATTAGAATCATACTGAGAATTTCACTATGTAGCCGAAAATTTCTTGTAGAAATCCAGAGGGTGGATAGACGAACTAATAAAGTTTCCATGAAGTCGCTAGATACGGGTCAATTTCAACAGATCGCAACAAAATTCCTTTGGAGAGGCCTATGTTCAATGTTGAGCAGACGTCTTTCTGTGGCTCATATGATAATAAATTTATTGAATAATTTCAACCTCTTATAAACTATTCTACACTCCATGCACTTAAGTACCTAGATGTAAAGTTAATAAAATCCTCATGATCGATGTATTAATTTTGTAGTTGTTTGGAAATAAAATTTTCATTCGTTCGTTCCTTTACGCCTAATTATAATGTCTACAGACTACACCTCACTACAGAAATCTACAGCTGTTGTAATGTTTTATTCTAGTTAAGCATAATGTGCTCACGTAAAGATAACTGTTGCATTAGGTAACTGAACTACAAACGCAAATTACGTTATGTGTAGGGTATTACAATGTAATCAAAGAAAGAAGTACTTAATCTATAGATGGTGAGTTCCATTGTAGTCATAGTGACGTAGACGTTATGTCACCAGATAACGTAATATTTTTTATTATGTCCGATTATTATCGATTTTGATAACGCTGTTACCATCGGCCACGGTTTTTTACCGTCATTAAATCTCTTAAAACGCGAATACACTTACGTATAAAGAATGTATATCTGCAATCATAGCCCCTGTACCTCAGATAAATTGTAGAAATTAAAATTAAAAATAATTAAATACATAACGTTTTAACTTTTGTAAAAAATCTTAATTTTCAGTTAAGATATACACCGCGCAATGTACCTCAATCGTGCGCGTTGTACCGTGTACGAGGTGTGCTGTGAAGGTCGGTTCAATGTCAGTCAGGTGTCCGCTAAGCAAACGCAAGGGGCGTCTACACTCTATATAGCTGAGAGTTGAGACCAGTTTGGAGCCAGCTGTTGCGTCACTTGAACAAATACCATAATTTACCTACGTGGCTTTATGTTACTCGGAACAATTGTGTGCGAAACGAAATTTTAAAAATGAACGTTATTCGTAGACAGATTTTTTCTTTTTATTCTTGGTTATAGCCAGTCGTCTGATTCTTTAGAAAAACATTTTAATGAGAAGAGTATGTGCTACTAAATATCCTTGAGATATGTGTAATAATATATACATATTATGAAGCTTACTAATGTTTCATTGTGTGTAAAGTAATATATTTTTATTTTGCTGTATTCAATATTTTGTAAGTTAATTTTCCGTTACATTGTATTAGTTTAAATTGATGGACTAATACAGTTGTATCCACTTTTAATTCATACGTAAATCTGTAGTTTAGATATGGATGTATAATTACGAAATGTTTAATAGTCATGTCGTTCATAAACCTATTTTCCATACATACATAAAACTCCACAAAAGTCCATTAAAGAATTCTTGGTGTCAATAAAAAATTTTTTTAAATAATACTTGCTAGGGATATGATATTGGCATCTTCGCGGAAAGCGACGACCGTACATGGTAGGAAAAATGTCATCAGGACCAAAACCACAGAAGCAATTGGGTCGTGTTTTGGGATCAGTCTGTTTAGTGTCGCTCGATGGATACTCCTGATAATAATGGAACTTATTAAAATTCCAAAATAAGCAAACTTATCAAAATACAAAAATAAGCTAACATTAAAATTCAAAAATAAGTAAACCAATTAATATTCCAAAATAAGGAAACTCATAAATTCAAAAATAAGCTAACTCATTAAAATCCCAAAATAAGACATATAAAAATTCTAAAATAAGCAAACTTATTAAAATTCCAAAGTAAGCAAACATCAAAATTGCCAAAAAAAGGAAACTAATAAAAATTCCTAAATATGCAATCTTATCAAAATTTCAAAATAAACAACCTTTTTATAATTAAAAAATAAGCAATCTTATTAAAATTCAGAAAACGCAAACTTATCAAAATTCAAAAATATGGAAACTCATTAAAATTCCAAAATAAGCAATCTTATCAAATTTCAAAATAAAGAAACTTATTAAAATTAAAAAATAAGCAAACTTATTAAAATTCGAAAAAAAAGGAAAACTTATCAAAATTCCAAACATAGAAACTCATTAAAATTGCAATATAAGCAAACTCATTAAAATTCCTAAAATAAGGGAACTTATTAAAATATCAAAATAAGAAAACTTATTAAAATTCAAAAATAAGCAAACTCATTAAAATTCGAAAATGAGCAAACTTATAAAATTCCAAAATAAGAAACTCATAAAACTCTCACTAACTCGCTCGCTTTGTCCATATACGTATACATATTCTGGAAAACGCCTTCAAGCTCTTGCAGTGGAAAGGATTCGGCATCAACATCAACGGCGAGTATATCACTCACCTTCGATTTGCCGACGATATTGTAGTCTTGGCAGAATCGCTGGAGAACCTTAGCACTATGCTCGAAGACCTCAATCGAGTCTCCCAACAGGTGGGTCTTAAAATGAACATGGACAAAACGAAGATCATGTCGAATGTCCATGTTGTGCCCACCCCCATTGGAGTTGGGGGCTCGACTCTTGAAGTTGTAGACGAATATGTCTATTTAGGACAAGTGGTCCGGTTAGGCAGGTCCAACTTCGAGAGAGAGGTCAATCGGCGAATCCAACTCGGTTGGGCAGCGTTCGGGAAACTACGCGACGTCTTCTTGTCCAAAATACCTCAGTGCCTCAAATCGAAAGTCTTCGATAGTTGTGTGTTGCCAGTGATGACATACGGCACCGAGACGTGGCCTCTCACTATGGGCCTTGTTAGGCGGCTCAAAGTAACTCAACGAGCTATGGAGAGGGCTATGCTCGGGGTTTCCCTACGAGATCGAATCAGAAATGAGGAGATCCGTAGGAGAACTAAAGTAACCGACATAGCCCAGCGGATTAGTAAGTTGAAGTGGCAATGGGCGGGGCACATAGCGCGGAGAACTGATGGCCGATGGGGCCAAAAAGTTCTCGAATGGAGGCCACGTAGCGGAAAGCGCAGCGTAGGACGTCCACCCACAAGATGGTCAGACGACCTGGTAAAGGTGGCGGGACGTCGCTGGATGCAGGCTGCCTCCAACAGGTCACTGTGGAAATCATTGGGAGAGGCCTATGTTCAGCAGTGGACGTCCTTTGGCTGATGGATGGATGGATGGATGTATACATATTTATGTCAATGCAGTAGCTGTAACAAATAGATAGCTCTCTGGTTTACGAAAAGTGGAGCCTGACGGTTACTGTTCCCGTGAAGGATACTTTAAGGTGACTAGGAACACGTAACCTATCCGCATTGCGCTAGCCGCCAGAAGACCGATCAATATAAGACTTCTCTACCTCGGTATTTAGGTTAAGTAATTTATTTTACATGTTCATATTGTATGTGCAGAATTTTTTTAACAGCCTTTTATTCTTTACTCTACCCTCACTAGTGACATGACAGATCGACGTAATATTTAAATCACATTCTATACACTATTATTTATAAACAATTTAAAGGAAATAAATTATATCGGTAGCTTCTCAGAACCTAAGTGTAGTCAATTTACTAGTCCGTTAACTTCAAACCTTTGAATAAGATTTAGCACGTAGCTCTATAAGTATAAATCTTTACTTAGAAGTTCCTTGTTACCTGAATTGGTGCGTACCATAGATATAAGCAATGAGGCAAGATTTTCATAAATACATAGCCTGAGTGTACTGAATAGGTAGGACAAGTGCTACAAATATAGCAATTAGTGTTTACGTGTGATGCATGGTTCATGGCCATTGGAAATCCCATCACACACACAGCTGCATAAAATAAAGGAAAAAATATCTTTTGAATATTTTACAGCTGTCTGCAAGGTCGTATGTGTCACCACTATTGATTTTTCCTCCCCTCCTTGCATCGCTTCACATCAATCTAGGGTTGATATTTGGCAATGAATATTCCATCCGACTCGTACGTGCTTATCAGCCTCGATTGATTGTCTTCATGACGGTAATTATGTAATGAGATTAAACATTGCGTCTGTTAACTACTTGTATTGTTCACCAGAAAGGCTTTCTATAGCGATGTGTTTAGTATAAATTACTAGAACTGGGATCGGAAATTAAATTTGGGTAGTGTTTCAAACATTGATCCAGAAATAAATATTATAAGGATTAGAAATGAAATATATTTTTATATTCTATTCGAAAAAGAAAACATGTCAATTTTTACTGTAAACATATTATGTACATGTACGATTATTCGAATAATTTATATTGTATTCGTTGTAATGGTAGATGAGATTTTTTTTTAGAATGGAGGTATTATTTGTGTACTCTTTAATTTTGCGTATTTTTGATATAGTTATTTTATTGTTAGATTTAATATTTTACGGTAAACTGGATCTCAATTTAAATAATAAACTTTCGCATATTATAATTTACTAAACCGTATAATTTCCATCAAACGTATCAAAGTTGACGCACGTTTCTAATTTACCATTAAAACTCAACTGAGACAAAACCGGTTTTAGAATTTGGCAAGTCATTTTATGTTCAACATAACGGTGGCTACTGTTTAGTGCCGTTTTATTTAACTATTGAGGTAGTATTTTTCTCTATAACGTTGCTTATGTTCAATAAATATAGAAATTGTAACCACAGTAGGTTACAATAGGTTACAAGAGTAGAGTAAAATTCACTGGTTTTTGTTACTCGTACAGTCATCTATATTCTGTATTTTTAGTCCTATTTTATTCTTATTTTACTTGTTTTACGTAAAGTAATATTTTGTAGTAGGTATATTTCATTGTACTTAATTATGCTCTTTTGTATTAATAAAACTATGAATTACAAAGACGCATAAATTATAACCACTGGTTTATCTACGAAATGGATTGTTCCAGAAATATCAGAAATTAAAAATCTATAGTGAATAGTTGCAAATATATAACATACGTTCACCATACAGAACTTATCGATGTTACGAGAAGTACTAATAAACATATTGTGTTGTATAGCCAAATGAAACCGATAGCGGACGGATTTCACTCGATATGATTGCACGGGGTCAATGACAGATCAAGGATAAATATTACATATAAAATAGATCTTACATACATATACCTGTATACGTACATTTTAAGACTTGATGGTATTCAGTAGAGTTCTTTTTAATCAGGTCAATCAATTCCTACAAAAAATGAGTCTCGGGCACGGTAATTCTTATGTGTAGAAAGCTTTAAAACAATCTTTAAGCCTGTAAGTTGCTTTAAAAGCTCATACTAGAATTTACCAGTTTTATTTAAGTCCACCAAACCCGCTTGACTCAGCACGGCATACTAAATCCCAAATAATATTTAGTAAAAATATTATTATTATTTTTGTTTCAATATTCTTGAATCTCGGCTCCGTAAAGCCGGTTTGCTAAATGCAGACAGGCCTAAGCCAAGTCTCCAGCAACATTGGTTTGGTGGTTGATAATTATTATTACTAACCCGAATTGTGAAGGTATTTTTTATTTATTGATGTAATAAGTTTAAACATCTAGCTGACATTAGGACCAAGTCTATATGGCGCAAATCATCTGATGTGGGGACTACAGAATCAACCTAATGTATGCAAACTATTTAGTGCGCCATTATTACTATTTCCAGCAATTTAAAGGTTAATGGTCTCTCGCTGACCTTGTTTATTAACACGATAATGTTAAAAATTACAACCATTTATCATAAACTCGTCTGCTAAAACACATTTACTAAACACAGTATTCAAAAGATATTTTATGATTTTGTGTTTCCGCGCAGTAAAGCATCGCTTATTTGAGTCGCGATGAGTCGCCGGCTTTCAAGATTCATGGAGAATACTTGGCGACACTTCACCCAGAGAAACCACAGACTATAAGAAGCCCGAGACACTTGATATCGGTGATGGTTGTATCAAGACCTATGGTAGAGCCTTCATCAGTATAGTCGCATAAATGGTTAATGTTTATTTTTGTCATATTATTTATCTGTAATTTGAATTACTATAACTCTATAAGCCTTATTCATAGACAGTTTTAAAACCTATTTTAGTTATCGATAAATAAAATAGGTTATCGGTTAGGTAGGACAAAACATTCGAATGTTTCGTCTCTTTCGAATGACTTTTGAATTCAGTTCGAGAGAAGAATACAAAACATTCGATAACTAAAATAGGTTTTGTAATTTTCTATGAATATGATTGGCCGTATATGATTGAAAAGTCATAAATCATATAAAATAGGTGTCTTCATCTTCTAAATTGTTACAAAAACTCTTTGTTAATTATTGTACAAATTAAAGTTCAATGACGTCTGGGTTCCTTGTACATATAACACAGAAATCTATAATTTCCTTCAATTCAAAGCTCATATTATGGCTTTTTTGTATACGTTAATAATCCAATACTTTTCCGTTCTTTTTCTATTTGTCCGGACCGGAGCCAGGGTTTGCCCTTTTGCATCGATTCGGTCCGATCTATAGCGTCTGGAGTCTTTAACTGTAAGATCAAAGTTAAACATTGCTAGCTACAAAATTTATTAATAGCAAACACTATCTGATTTTATATAATTTATCAGTGAATTTCCCAGAGAGCCGCAATACATCATGTCAGTGACATTTCCAACCTTCATATCAATGCATGTGATTTACTTGGCTCGACAATTCATGGTTGAAAATAGCGAAACTCGAGAATGCGCTAATTTTAGGTACAGTTATAATTACCGAAGCTCACAGACATAAGACTTTGTTCCTTCTTTGTATTGTAATCAAACCTGTCGTACGTGTATTAGTATTATTTTCCTGTTTACAAAGCAGAAATATATTTGGTCCTCAATTCAAATGAATTATAGAAGTAAACGTGTGCATCAAATTCAATTTCAATAGAAATTAGTTGGATATGAGTGTTGAAATATATTTTGTTTAATTAGTTGTTAGCCGTATTATGAAATCATAATGTATTTAGGTCAATGAAAATCGTAAGTTTGTTGTTATTGTTAGTTCAACTGACTCTTTGTTCCCCATATGTGTATTAGACCCGAATTATGCAATAACGATCGAGATTAATATCACAATGGTAGCAGAAATTAACGATTCAAAAGATCTTGTAAAAGACTATTGGAATAAAGAATATTTTGACTTTGACTTTGACAATGTTCGTACATGTGAGTCAGATAAACACATATTGTGTCGACAGTTATCTAATACAGTATCCGCTTCTTTGAGTAAGACGTATCGATTCTACATCTAGTCAAGAGTTCAAACTTTCAAAGTTTCAAGAGTTCAAACTTTCAAAAACAGACTTTCAAAAAAGAGTTCAAACTTTCAAAAACAAGAGTTCAAAATTTCTTAAGACAATAAAGATTCTTTAAACCGAAACTTCAAAGATTATGCTTCGGACGAAGACTGGGCATTTCACAGTCACTCACTAGCTAATCTCTATCTAATGCTGTTGTGGCTAGAACAGTTGACATGCCTTCCGCTATGTCCAGTGAAGGAGTAGGTGAAATGTAAAAGGTATTTAGCACCAACAAACAGAAAAGCCATGTTTAGGTTGCTATTAACTGTGTTCTATACGCGCGATCCTTTCAAGGCCAATAGATTCTTTATTTACCAGTTTGTCATATTTACATTTTACAGCACAGTTATAATTTTTATTAGGCAATCAAACTCATGTATGTTCACATAGACATCGTCCATATTGTCAACAAGTGTTAATATAATCTGATCCATGGCGATTACATTATACTTCATAAGTATGCTTGTTGATAAACGCGGCAATAAACAAGGGCTCAGAATGATACGCGGTGCGGTTGATAAGGATATCATGCGGTTAGTCTGCATCCGAGATACACCGCGCGCGTCCTAATGGAATAATGGCTGGTGATTGCTTTTAGTTGTCCGCTTGTTAAAGTTGAATGGCCAATGTGGTGAAAGAACTGGTTGTAAGATGATAGGTTGAAAGTTTATTCGTAAATGAATGTGGTTTGCAAATTATCTGTTTTACCGCATATGATTATTTGCATTACTGGAATTGTCGGTAAATTTTTAATTCTTCATTGGCAAAAAGGAAAGCAATAAGAATTACAGTGTATCTAATAGTCTTACTGGATAAGATGGTCCATACTTTAGTTAAAAGCTAATTCAAGCGTAGTTCAATAGACAATGTAAAGCAGCATGGAGAGTACAATTGCGGTATGAATAATGAATATGCATATATTCAATCTTGTTACACTATCTGATAAACCTAGGTTCGGAAGCTTAGTATGCGGTGACGTCTATGAATTCATTTGCTAAAATAATTGTGGGAACAAATTTAACACGACTGTTAATAATGTAATTAGGTACCTATAATCTTCAATGTCTGCTGTTTCTAATCATTTAAATACGTAAATAAACCAGAGAGTATAACCAGAGTGTATAACAAAATTATTTTTATTTGACAGCGCGTTAAAAACTAAGCACGAGTCATTAGTTTGTTTGAAAAAATGTGGCACGAATTTATAGCATTAATAAAATGTTTTCTTAAGGTTTGTCAGCTTAAAGTACTAAAGCATACACACTCCAAAAAGTCAATGCCTCGTATTATGGCAAGAAATGACACACCTTCCAAAGGACACAAAGAGAAAGGTCTGCATTGCTCACTGGCTGCAATTTGCATTGCGAAATTTCATCACATTTCGACTTGACATTACTCAACCGGTCCAGTTTATCAACTTCAATTCTACAATACTCCGATAAGGAACTGTGTCGAGTTGACACATGGCGCAGTTTATTTGCTCTCATTAACATTCCCATTGTGATTCTTATGTATTCATTGCATTTATGCTATTTGATTAGACTGTTTGACTTCTTAGTTCTATTACTCTCAAGTTAATTCTATTAAATAATGTTTACACTCTGTTTTCAGATGTCGGATATAAACATGTTTATTATGTATGAGTAAATGTTGAATTTACTTAACTGTTGTGACGTCAATTTGTGAATGAAACTAAAGTCCGGTTTGCAGCATCTGTTTGCAATCTAAACCGTGTGTCAGGAGTTATTTTCCTTATGATTGACTTCTTGATCTTAATATAGAAACCTATTCAAACCAATGTATAATTTAATATCACTCAGCCTAAATGAATAAATCACTCTATTCATATTAGAAACTAGGTCGATTTTGGCTCGTGTAAGAATTTAGTAACAAGTCGAAACTAGAGTCCACTACTGCTTTTCTTTGATTTTTATGCGTTTAAGAAACTAATTTATTGTAATTAACACTTCACACAATAATTTATTCTATAAACGTGAACTTTTAACAAGCACAGTGCAACTAACCGAAACTTATACAAAAGAAAGTTCGAATGTTTTTTTCTACACATATAAATCCTTCTGTAATTTAAAGTAAAGTACGTGATTGCAATCTAGATCGTTAGACGAGTTATATGCAGCGTGAATATTGATTTTTTTGCAATAAAACCGCACTGCAGGTGTTTTGTTTCGCTGAATACGAGTAGCGACTACCGTATGGCGTATGCTCACATATAAGGTGTTCATTAATATTTCCATAGCTTTAGACCTATATGTATTTACTTTTTTACATACTAATTTCTAGGCTCACTGTGAGATCGCGGGTTTGATTCACACGTCAGACATTTTTTTCGGTTTATTAGAGACTTTTTCATCTTATTTGTTCCACATCAATACATCATACACTTTTCAGAAACTAATTCGTATTCAATACTGGGAAACGTAAGAAAAATTCTTATAGTATCGACTTCGCTGTCTATTCTTTCGGAGGTGCAGGCGTGAATGTACATTTTAAATCGTCTTGAAATATTATACTCTCTTATATTCTGAGTGTATGTTTCACAATTTTGATAATAATATTTTTGTTTTGCAGGGAGCAAAGAAGCCGTTTAAGCGGGTGATCAAAGCCAACATCGGAGATGCGCACGCTATGGGACAAGTCCCCATCACGTTTATCAGACAGGTCAGTGTCAATCTTACTCTTGATTTTATTTGTACAAGAATGTCTACTTATCCTTCGGGAAAACAACCCTGTATATTGTGTCATTCATGTTATTTATTTGTACGACAATGTCCATAAGAAAATAAGTCTAGATATTGTGTACACGAATTTTATATTTGCCCGGTAAAATGACTACATACAATAACTATTATGCGGAATATGTAAGTGTAATGTTGTCCAGATAGGATATCGAGTGAGTATTGAAGATAATTTTCACATGAGCATTGCGGAGTACAATAAACCATTTCATACTAATGATAAATAATACGAGTTCAAAGATCGATATTAGTCCATCGGTCCACGAACAGTGATTGGTTTGTTTTCAACCATATCAATGAGTAATACTTGCACTGCAAAAATATACAGAATTAAATAAAATTATGTCATTATAAGTATTTCACGGAAAAAAATATCCAAGTTAATAATTATCTCTTAAGTGTAAAGTAATAGAAACGTCGCGAAGTTAAAAAAAGAAAAAAATTAAAGCAAATCCGCGATATAATCCACAAAGAGTCTTATTTCAATGTGTGACATTCGCGTAAATCTAAGAAACCATTATTTCTTGAGTATTGCCAGAGCCCTTGCGAATTACCAGGAAATTATTCAACTTTTTTAAGTACTAAGTGAGAAATTTTATTAAGTACCAGGTAAGGTATTCTCTTCCGGGAACTGTGATTAGAATACTGGTTTGTAGAAGTTTCATTTACTTGGTGCATTTATGATTATACAACCGAACACCTTCTTGACCTTTAAAACTTAAAAAAAACATTTACGGCCTAATTCATAGACAGTTTTAAAACCGATTTTAGTTATAGAATGTTTTGTCTTCTTCGCTCAAACTGAATTCAAAAGTCGTTAAAAAGAGACAATACATTCGATAACTAAAATCTGTTTTAAAACTGTCTATGAATTACGCCGTTAATATTCGTTATCGTCTACAATTTACACAAATCATAAATTGTTGTAAGCTATATTTGCTCCCCCACATGACTTCAAAATGTCAACAAATGATATAAATAGTTTTGCTGCAATATCGCATGCATTACGTTTGCCTACCTTCAAATTTATCAGCATAAAGATATATTTTGATTCATCTGTTTCGCCACCGCGTAATATGTTTGACTTCTGTTATTTTTTATTTGCTCACAACTTATACAATATATCATCACGTATTTATTTGTAATCTATGTTGTTACAAAGTGTTATTCTTCAAATAACATTTGCATAATTCTTATCGTTTTAGTTTCACTGATAATGATTGGTATGGCAACAATTTGTTTCATTGTTTTTTAAGTATACGCGTTATTGAACTGAATTATATACGTGTTAAAATATGTATCCATAACCGCACGGATAGCGAACATCGGTTACGATGTTGGAAAAACTGTCTGAAAGAAACCACACATGAGTATGCCGCTCCGGGTTCATACATACAGACATAAACATCAGCCTTTTACCTTGAAGGGCTAGGCAGAGATGCCACCAAGACACCCACGTTGCGGCTTTTGTGTTCCTTCCCAGTAGGGGGATAGGAGGCGAGCTCCGGGTTCAATTGGTGTATATCCTTGTATTTGGTACCCAGGCTCGGAACAAATACTTATAAACACAAAGACATTAGTCTCAATACGGGTGTGAAACCAGCGACAAGTTGTTTCACAGCCGGCTTAATCAACTTAGCTGCAGAGGCTGTCCAAAAACAGCCGTAAAATTTATTGCATTACAATACTTTCATTCCTCTTGACATTGCAAGCTTTAACTCTACATACCATTACATTTCTAAGCGAGTATGTTCCGCATAGAAGTGAGTTGCCAAATGGTAATTTGCGACACTGTTTTCCGGCACTGGTATTAAAGCTTGCAAACATTATTCCACGAAGTAGAACACGCACCTGCAATGCTCCAGTACATGTCCATTATATTTGTCAACTTGTTAGTCCAGTTATAGACAATTTAGTGCAATAATTAGCTCCTGCCCGTAAACTTCGTCTGCGTGATTGACTTTATTTGAAATTAACTTTGTTTAGAATTTCCCATCCCGTCCCGTCGCGTCTCATTCTCACACAAGGCATGTAATCCAGTCCCATCCCATCCCTTCGAGTATAAAAAGTAACAAATATATCGGAACTCTTTGGTTATCCCGCGGGAACACTAAAGTTTTTGGGATGAAAAGAAGCCTAAGTGTTAATCCAGGGTGTCAGCTACCCCCATACCAAATTTCATCAAAATCCGTTTAGCCGTTTCTGAGTTCATCGCGCACAACCGCACAAACAAACAGATAAAAATTCTAAAAATCATTGTTTTGGTTTCTATTACGTTAATACAGACCATATTTGTTTTTCTCATTTATCTTCCGGGTTCAGACATCGATCGTTTACAAATTTATTATATGTATAGATTAAGAAGCAAGCCATAGCGTAAAAGGTTGTTCTTAAATATTAAAGCCGTAGGTGATAGCTTAATGGATGGTAACCGAACTTACAAATGAGAAATAGCACCTCCGAGTTCACAAAGCTGACTATGTTTTCTTTTCTAATGATCGCTTGGTTTAACGGGAAGGTTTATTGTGAGCAAACCGCATACATCAGAGTTCTCAGTTGTCGACAAGAATTTCAAAGCTTTGGAATTCTGCTGCATTAGAGCAATTTGATAGACAAAAACTAAGCCTTTCTGAATAATGACTGACAAAAATAAATAACCTGCTTCATATATGGGTAAAATAAGAGCTAGCAAATTAATTATATATCGATGTTTCAATCTACGCAAAACGACATGTATAGCGTTAGGATTGTCTAATTCATTGTTATTCGATCAGTCTTGATCCATTAAATGTTTTTGTAGCTGGTTTTCCAAGTATACAGACTAAATTGAAAGTACATTGCTGTTTCAGGTGTTGGCATGCGTTTCGTGTCCAGAACTGATCGAAAAAGGAAACTTCCCCGAAGATGTGAAGAAAAGGGCCACCGCTCTCCTAGACGCGTGTGGGTAGGTACTCAATCCTAATTAAGTTTAGCATTACTACTATTACAATACTACTCGTTCTAAACATACAACGCGAATGATAGTTTAATCATAATTTTATTTACTATGTCGTGTACCTTGTTTTAAACCTCATGTTGAATAATTTATTAAAAAGTAATAAACTAACACTAAATTATTATTCATAAAAATGATCTTTATTTTCGGAATATAATCACTCTTATATGTACCTATTAGTAGATAGGTTTCTAAGATGTTATCACTAGGAAGTAGGAAATCCCAGAATGCATTATTGACAATCGTTTAGAATGTCACACGAACTCAGTAAGTAATATAATAATTCCCTATAGATAAAAAATAAATAAATAAATACACCCAACAGTCACATACATAGTCCTGACCCTACATTAAGATCGAGTCTTGTGTCGTGGGTATCAGAAACTACGAGAGACTTTTCGGTCTCACAAACACCCAAACCCGAAACAAATACCTGTGGATCACACAAATATTTGTTTCGGTGCGGGGATCGAACCCGCAGCCTCACGTTTCACAGGCGGCGTCTAACCAACTGCGCAACAGAGGCTGTCAAGATAAGAAGGTTATTCATCAATCACTACCAATATTATGAGTGTTGTGCTATCAACATAGTTATTGAAGTTGATTGATTAATTACAAACTTGTGTTTATGACTGAAAGTATGATTTTATTAGCATTGTACTACTGTTTAATGTAATACTTTATAGCTAGTTAGCTAGCACGCCTCTACCTTGAAATTTCATAAAGGTGGAGGCGTATGCTATAGATAAAAACTTATTCCAGTGAAATAGTAAGAACTGGCTTAATATCTTTAAAAACGATATGCTATTCTAATATAGTAAAAATAGAATTTGATGTTTTTATGTTATGTATACCACCAACATGAGGTGATAAAACCCATCATTATGGGGCGTTGTTTATAAAAACGTTATTTTATAGAACAATAAATTATTTTATTGTTCTTAGTAAAAATATTTGTTATGTAAATTGTTACTTTATAGAGTGGTTAGGTAAAATGTTTCCTTCTTTATTCTTGTATGTCCTGAGAAGCCGTTTCATTATATGTTATAAGTATTGCATGAATGTTTCAACCTTACACTGCCTGAATTCAACAAGTAGTATTTTTTTCTGAATACTCGTAACTTTGAAAAAAATGTTAATTGAAGGATGTATCTCGATATCCGAGGCGTAGTTGGTAAACATCTATTATAATGTAACGACTTGAAAAATATGGTTTTCTTACATGATGGTAACCGTAGTAAAATCTAAATAGGATATCCATTGCCAATTATGTTTATTTTTACCAGCCGTTACAATTGTCTGTTCGTAACTAGCAATTTCATCTACCAGTACCACCAAAGCTATTATTATACAGGGTATATCAAGACTGCGACCGAAAACGAAGCCAGGTGGTAGTATTAGTGACTTCAGAAACAAAGCAAGTAAAATTTTCGCAAAATAATGACATTTTTTTTTTAAATTTTTTACTTATCGTCCTATTTGGGTGATATTACATAGTTTTCCTAAAATAATGATGTATACCTCTTTATTTTTAAACACGCAATGGTACGTAAGGGTTTAAATTAGTATATTCGCAAAAACTAGGTATTTAGCACCCAAACACGACGATTTCTAAAAAAATTCAAAAAAAATATCTGTCACTGTTTTGGGGAAATTTTTATTTGCATCGTGCCTGTAACCACTAAAACTACCACCTGGCTTCGTTTTCTGTCGCAGTCTTGATATACCCGGTATACAAGCAGTCGACAGCCTCCATGGCGCAGTTGGTTAGACGCCGGCTGTGAAACGAGATGCCGCGGGTTCGATCCCCGCAACGAGACAAATGTTTGTGAGAACCACAGTATTTGTTACGGGTCTGGGTGTTTGTGAGACCAAAAAGTCTGTCGTAGTTCCTGATACCCACAACACAAGATTCGATCTTAATATTCGATCAGGACAATGTATGTGACTGTTGGGTGTATTTATTTATTTATATTTTACATCGGTTTTGGCATTATAAAACTTAAACGTATCTCACTTACACCGACACACACGACACATTGTGTATGTTACTAAGATTTCGATACACCCACAGCGGCAGGTCAGTAGGCTCGTACTCGATGTCGCACGGCATCGAGCTGATCCGGCGGCACGTGGCGGAGTACATCGAGCGGCGCGACGGCCACCCCGCCAAGTGGCAGGACATCTGTCTCTCCGCCGGCGCCTCCACCGCCATCAAGAACTGCCTGCAACTCTTCTGCAATAACATCGATGGGAAACCTTCCGGTGAGTCACTTTACTCTGTATTTCAGTCATAATATGACTTTCTTGCTTCAGCATAGTGGTGACTGCACTACATCCGCCGTCAAGAGATGTTCTCTCCAGATAGTTTAATTTTAGAGGCTATAATCTCTTGCCACTCGACTCAATAATGCTGGTCTATCTAATATGAAGTATAAGAAGGAGGAAACTCCTGGCCGGCAAATTGTACCACAGCTTGATGATGCGAGCAAAAATAGGTACAAATTATGTGTTGTCAAGGAGACTAGACTTTAAGGTGGAACCGGTTTAATTAGTACCCACTTGATAGGAAAGCAACCTAAAGTCAAATAATTAAATAGTATTGCAGCGAGTTAAATATATTTGAAGTAGTAATAGAAAGTTCATTGACTTCATATTATGCAAAACCGAGTGAAATCAATGTTTTGTGCAAATTTCAATCAGCAGCCGAAACAACATCTGCCCGGCGTTTTGGAACTACAAATTATTTTATCTAATTACCGTTAGTAGTGTGGGTAGGCATTTGGCATCGGCACAAAAGAGTTAGAACTGCTTGAGTATTGAAGCGAGAGATTGTAGTCTTGTGGATTATTATAGGGCTGAATTTGACACCGATGTTAAATAAAACAGCTGAAGATCGTAAAACGTATAATCACTCGACCATGTACCTATGCGGCAGAAGATGCAGAGTTGCCATACAATAATATTATTGAATAAATTACAATGATTAGTGTTGCTAATGCAACAAATATATTAACTGCTGTCGAACTCATTCACACGCGGCCTTGAATACCGTAATCTCTCACACACCTGCCCTCACGAAAGATTTATCACTTTAGTATACATCACCGGCAATGTATTATGGTGACGTGAAACTCTCATTATTTTAAAGGTGTAATGTATGCGAAAACTGATGTGGTACTCAACACTTGGTGATGTGATTCTATTTATGTCGCGTTGACATTTTGACTAATCGGTTTTAAGATGGAAATTTTGTTAGAAATTATGAGTGAATGTAGCCTAGAGCTGATTTTCGGAATTATTTAGCTTTGTTTTTGCAAATGTATAAAATGCGTTTTTGCTATCGAATACTGTTGGAGATTTGCTCGATCGTTACATTCTACTGTTGTGTTCATTTTCACAAATCCCTATATGCGTTCTATTTGATCTAGATTTTGTATTTAACTAAAAGTACCTACTTTAAAAAAAATAAGAGGCTTTTTTATTCAATTAATAAATAAAAATTGTAGTGTACGGTGGATTGTAAAGTGTATGATAATTTCAAGTAGCCTACCATAATATCACATAATATTTAAATGATTATTAATAGTGTTTCCATTGTATTGAAGGTTGAATGAATTGCACGTGAACCTAGTTGTACCCGGCGCGGACACACAATTGTCGCCAATTACAAAGTAATGCCCCTTAATGATATTGCACGCGACGAATTAAATTCAATGAATTTTTATTTGTAAGTGTAGAATATAATGTATGTGTGTGGTAAATATTACTGAATAATATAATGAATGTATATTATGTTAAGAATGCATGAAGAGATTGATGAAAGTAGACGAAGCTAAAGTAGTATGTTAATATCGAGCAAAGTGGAGATCCATAGGCTCTGCCTGCCCCTATGCGATACAGGCGTGACGTTTATGTTTGTACGTAAATATTATTATAAGACCAATAACTACCAGGGTAGTTGAATACTTTTAAAAACGGAGAGGAAAGGGTCACCTTCCATCACGATGATGGGCAACACGTCACAGTGATCCACGATGAACCACAAGTATTATTGGGTCTGGGTGTTTGTGAGACCGAAAAGTCTCTTAATTCTCGTAGAGGACACAAGAATCTTAGTGTGGGTCGAGAGTCAGGACTATGTACGTGACAGTTAGGTATATTTATTAATTTTCGGATACAATCAGATCGGCATAATTGTGTCGTTCTGCCAGAAATAACCATCTCGCACCGTTTAACACCGTATTTGACATCCACTGTACTAAGACCTTTATATGCATTACTGTCACTTTACAGTACGCAGTTAATTAAACTGTTAGAATAGAATAGAAAAACCTTTATTTTTTCATTAAAGTGACAAACCTACTATTACAATTTACAATGGACATTTAAGATAAAAGAGAAAAAGAATAGTAATAATAATAATAAATACCAAAAAATCCATCGTATCAAATAGCGAGGCGTCTCTCCTTTGTCAGTTAAATCACCCCACAGACTAAAACACAACACTTAACAGCGATATAGACAATTCCGCTACAGAACAAAACACAGGCAAAAAAAATACAAAAAAAAAAAGGATGTGTAGCTGCATATGTGTTGCAGCAGAACAAAAGGGTGATGACTCAGCATACGTTCACTCATACTAGCAAACACTGATATTCTGCCATTACCCGGTCGAAGAGTGGTGGCGGAGTAATAATTAATTACTGTTCGTTTCCAGGTGTGATGATCCCAATCCCGCAGTACCCGTTATACTCGGCGTCTCTCGCGGAGTATGGTCTGGAGCAAGTGGGCTACTTCCTGGACGAGGAGCATCAGTGGGGCCTTGACACTTCAGAGCTGGAACGATCACTGGCGGAGGCGTCGAAGAACTGTAATGTTCGCGCGCTGGTCGTCATCAACCCTGGCAATCCGACTGGACAGGTCAGTAATTTCATTAATATCTGATGTCTGTAGGCCCTTATTGGTTGAGCACACCATGCGAGCCTCGTGCAATTTAGTAGACTTCTCGTAGAAACTATGTAGAGATTTCTTATGTATTTAGATTTGCTCACCATGTTTTTTCTTTAAAAAAGCGATAACTATATACTGTTATAATGAAACATGTTACTAAATAAATACACAACATTGTATAGTCAAAGCTGTGTGAACCGGTTCCGACACAAAACCGGCCTATCCTTCTCTGATGAAATGTTTCTTGATTAATTTAGTATCATGACATTTTTGCTAAATACCACTAATACTATTAACCATCCATTATTTCTTGGTTATTAAGAAAAACGTTACCAATTAAATTGAAATATTCGATTAGCACCAATGAATATAATTCCCTGTATGCAGGTACTGACGCGCGAGAACATCGAGTCGGTAATAAAGTTCGCGCACAAGCACAAGCTGTTCATCTTCGCGGACGAGGTGTACCAGGACAACGTGTACGCGGAGGGCAGCAAGTTCTACTCATTCAAGAAGGTAATACTTTTTTTTCTCTCCCTTCAACTGCAGCTTATAGTTGTATTATTAGTTTTTAAATAATAAAATAATAAACTTGAAGGTCATGAGCCAATCGAATTATTAAAGAACCATTTTTAAATTGGCGTGATGAAATGACTACAATACTTCTGTGATGGTAAGCACAGTGCAGTCCAATTAGAGTATTCATATAATTATGCCGGTCTGTTGGATACACGCAGATGTAACTTGAAATGCAATTTATATGCCGGGTCACTATGACGGGATATTCCTAGCGGTATATCTGGTTCGATACTTATTTCCTACCACCGGTTTGAATACCAGGTTTTTTGCAAGGCAGGTACTAAACGAGCAAGCCCCTTTCATATAATATTTTCAGCGACCTTCAGCAATTATCTACCAATTGAAATATGTATGTTAGATACACATCATACATACATATTTCGTTAATACATACACGTGTAGCGGTTGTATGTGTGTTTACTTACATATGAAATGACAATAATTCAATAAGCTATCGTATGTCATAATTTAAGTCAGTAACTTTACCGTTGGCAGAGTAAACCAAACACGTGTTACTCCCAGGTGCTCCGCGAGATGGGCGCGCCCTACGACGGAATCGAACTGGCGTCGTTCATGTCGGTGAGCAAGGGCTACATGGGCGAGTGCGGCCTGCGCGGCGGCTGGATGGAGCTGCTCAACATGGACGCCGCCGTGCAAGCCAACCTGTACAAGGCCATCAGCGCCATGCTGTGTCCCTCCACGCTGGGACAGACCGCCGTGGACTGTGTTGTGAGTATAAAAACTTAACATTCATATTTCACAGGCTGCTGTTGATTGTTTTATTAATATATACTAGGTTTATTCGCAGGTAAATGCTTCGCTAAATATAAGGTACTCAGATGTACGTACGCACGCTGGCACGTACGCGTGTACGCACGCACGTAGACTAATGCGTTCATGTTAATCCTGCATTGGTATTAAATTATTATACCAAAGGGTTTATAGCAAAAATAATAACTCGAAAACAGTCTGTGAACCACTTTACGCTCCGGAAACCCTATTATGCGTGTAACAGAAAACAATATTAATTCCATTTGAATAATTTAGTTATTAAACAACCACAACGTAAATTATAGTATAGTTTTAAATTATATCGGCTTGCATACATAGCTGATTTTTAATTAGCATTACTTCTAACCATATAGATGGCCCATGTCTATTAATAATTAATTACTCAACGCACTAATTTTTATAATTTGAAAACTAAAATAACTAAATGGGACCTCGAATATCTAAAACTTGGTATCTTAATATTTGACTTATTTTAAATACTACCACACCGCAAGAAACCATTGTTCAATAATTCGCTCGATATGAGCAACGGTGTCCATAACGCAAGTTAACTCTTATTTTGGACACCTGTGTTCAAAGACGTTTCACTTCTCATTTTGTATAATCTGTATTTAAATGTCGTACTTTGTGTCTATATCCAATTTTCTTTGTGCAAATAAAGATTTTATTATTATATTATTTGTGTGCAGGCGCGGCCGCCGCTACAAGGCGAGCCGTCGTACGAGCTGTACATCGCAGAGAAGAGCGCAGTACTCGCGTCGCTCAACAAACGCGCCAAGATGATCGCCGACACGTTCAACCGCATGGAGGGATTCAAGTGTAATGTAGTGCAGGTAAACAATCAAATACAAGAGCGAAAAAAATGTAAATTAGTCTTGTCTATTGAAGAGTATATTTTTCATAACATTGGTTACCCAACGGTTGCCATTCATTGAATAACAATTTAACATAATTTGGCCCAATACTCAAAAAATAATAATAATAGTGATCACTTTAGACCGCATCAACGCTTAACACAATTCGGATAACAGTCAAACGCAAGTCTATTAAAAAAAGGCTAATTTTTTGCCATTTTATTCAAAGAATTTGAACAAATAATTATATAAATATTATAGCTTCTGCCCGCAACTTTTGTCTGCGTGATTAACTTTATTTGAAATTGACTTTATTTGGAATTTCCTATCCCGTCTCGTTATATACCGCCCGTCCCGTCTCATTCTCACTCAAGGCATGTAATCCAGTCACATTCCATCCCTTTGAGTATAAAAAAGTAACAAAAACATTGGAATTCGTTCCTCAGCCCACGGGAACACAAAATGTTCGGGATAAAAGTAGCCTTAGTGTTAATCCAGGGTGTCAGCTACCTCCATACCAAATTTCATCGAAATCAGTTAAGCCGTTTCTGAGTTCATTGCGCACAACCGCACAGACAAACAGACAAAAATTCTAAAAGACATTATTTTGGGTTCTATTATGTTAATAGGTACCCCCCATATTCGTTTTTCTCATTTATCTTCCATGTACAGACATCGATCGGCTACAAATTTATTATATGTAATAAATTATAAGCTAATGACATGATTACGTGTTTCAGGGCGCTATGTACGCGTTCCCACGTTTCGAGTTGCCTCCTAAGGCGATAGAGGCTGCCAAGGCGGAAGGAAAAACGCCAGACACTTTCTACGCGTTCAGACTGCTTGAAGAAACCGGTTAGTACACAACTGTACTATACACAAACATACATAAACTCTCACCGTTGGGGTAGGCAGAGACTATAGAGCGCCAAATGCTATGTCCATACATGCTATAGCATAGTGGCCCACCGCTTAGAACTCCATCCTAAATATCCTACTCCAAAATAATGTATTAAATAATGTATTTCCTAAGGAAAAAAAATACCATAAAATACTAATAAGTAATATAATACTTAATATAATAAAATTAATATAAAAATTACAACGAATATCTTGTAAATAGAAAATAAGTACTATGTGTATTGACTTGTCATAAGAGCTATTTAATTGCCTACGTGACCAATAAACGAACTTCATTTCATTTCATATCTCAACTCCACTCTGAAAGAAAAGGCAAAGTTCTCGAATCTAGCCTATTCAGAGATTATGAACTTCTTATCCCATAGACATTCTTTAAACTCGTTTATTGTGTGCAGGTATCCTCGCAATGTTTTCCTTTACTGTTAAAGTGCGGTTCAGACAATTATCAATACACACATGACTTAAAGTATCAAAAGTTCGTCACAAACAAACCAATTCACAGTATTGTAGCTGTGCGTAATTTTATTAATAATTGCGGTATGGTTACAAAGCTGAAGTCTCTGGTTCGAGTCCCGGGTCGGGCAAAGTGATATTGGATTTTTCTATTCATTACCAGTCCGGAGTCAGGAATTTGTGCCCGATGTGGCGATAGGCTCGCCCCCTATTACATTGTGGGACGGAACATACAAGGCGAAATGTGGGTGTCCTGGTGGCGCCTCTGCCTACCCCTTCGGGGATAAAGGCGTGAGTTTATGTATGTAATTTTATTAATAATGGTGAATATTTCAGGCATCTGCATAGTCCCGGGCAGCGGTTTCGGTCAGCGACCCGGCACCTTCCACTTCCGCACGACCATCCTACCACAACCCGCGCTTCTGCAAGAGATGCTCGACATCTTCCAGGCGTTCCACAAGAAATTCACCGCCGAGTTCTCGCGCTGAACACGAATCGACATACACAACACAACACGACATTACACAACATAACACGACACAACACACAACACGACACGACACAACACACAACACATCACGAGACGCTAACATAAACGTGTTGATATTATTTATACTGCAATCTATCACATTTTCATAATCACATTTGTATGGAGACATATCTATCCACCTCACTGGAAATACTTATAAATACTTACTTTTATACGCCCAAACACATCCCAATGCTGGACATAGGCCCCCTATACGATTATGAGGATCTAGACTTGAGTCCCAGTACACAGATCCAGTTTGTTAACTAATTATACCTCTAAAATTCGTGTGGGTAACAAAAATATGGTCTGGTCATGTTTACTCAAACAAAATAATGGAAAGAGGTAGTGTGCAATTATTCAGACGCTGAAAAGGTAAAAACTGTCGGATGTGACCAACTTGTTAGAGGCTGTTCATTGATTATTGTTATCGCACCTTCGAGTGTCGTAAAAGTATTTTTAGTATTTTAATGTGAGGTTGCAAACGTTCCTAAGATCAACTACTATAATATCTCTATACGGTAATTTTGTTTACATCATTTCGAACAATAAGGTTTGTGATACAGCCAAGGCTTACTAACGATGCATCACTGCTTATATTTCTCTATTTAGTTTTGTATTATATTTGTGTAAGTGCCACGGATATTTTTATTCTCAGAATTTTTTTAGAAAATTTAGTTAAATCACTAATTAGTAGAATTAAACAATGTTACCATTAAATAATTAGGGATTTTTTTTTATGTTACTGAAGATTTTTTATTAAATTGGATCAAATTTGTCATTGGTCAGTTGTAGCACGTTTAATCGCATTTAATTTAATTTTTATCCTATCATTAAATATTTTATGTCAGATTTGTGATCGCCAATGTTTATTATAATAGGACCGATTTTTTAATCTGATGAATTGTCC